>OZ023156.1:32832709-33160209 GCA_963678695.2 Diplodus puntazzo
AACTACCTGGAAGCTTAAGTGTCACCAACAGTTATAATGCCACAGATTTAGTTTCTCTGACCATAACCATTTTAGGTATTTGGTAAGAAAAATAAACAGTGTTGAAATAAATGACACCGTTGTTCATACCTAAACTACCATTTAATCTTTTAAAATGGGAAAATGATTGCTATTTATTATATTGAAATGACTGAATGACTGTATTACTGTACCTGCAGCTTTAAGAATGTGTTATGCATAGCACTTCAACTGACATGACTTGAATATAATTATCAACAGAATGTGAAGAAGCCACAGTGATGACATTATGTCAAAGACGTCTATCCTGTGTTGCAGAGATATCTACTAAATTTAGCATGCTAACCAGCTACTCTTGGTAATTGTCTGAAAGCCCCTGTACTTTTATTCAAACTTGTCAGAAACAATTAAAACTCACCAAAACAGTTTTGGTTTGACTTTTAGGACAACATTCCTCTTTAGATGCGGGACACATGATAAAAAGAGGTGAAAAGCAGTTTGCAAGCATTCTCCTCTTCAGGTAAGTATTATTTTCATCATTAGTTTTTCATATAATTTATATTTTGAGACACACATGGAGACTTACAATATCAAATGATTTATCACAAAGAAGTGTGAGCAAAAAACAATTGGAAACCAAGCTATTTCTAAAATCAGCTTGTGAAGCTGAATATATCCTGATCGGGCTCCCTTTCTATAGTAAAATGTAATAAAACTCAACAGTGCAGAAACTAATACATTGGACTCCAACCTTTACTTGTTTTATCCACAGAAATTGTGTTCTGTGCCTCTGTCCTCCACCTGACATGCAAGTCTATCAGTAACCTGCACCAAGGGTTAGAGTATGTGTTCAGGATTCTAAGAGTCCTTTAATACATTGTTCTGGGCTCCCAAGGTGAAAGGGAGAGACAGGGGCCCGAGATTAATTCAAGCCCCAGTATAATGAGGCTGCTCACAGACGTCCCTAGTGAATAAAGACAAATGGCTTTTGTTTGTGCCAGCTTTTCCATCTTGCATTGATAACTCCTATAATTCCATTTCATGTCCAAGTCTCATCTGCCACAGCTAGAGAAAACAGCAAAAACACTAAAATAAACTGTAATTGAGGGGGGCTTTTATTTAGTGACAGGGTATTTTCATACTCTGGTGAAAATAATCCCATGGGGGTGGGCAGAAGCAGGGAGAGTGGAGGACGGTGAATCGGAGATGACAAAGCTGTCCTCTCTCTGGATCCTTTTTATTGGGCACAACACACATCTCGCTTCCAATCACTTTGCTCTTGGCTGAATGAACATTTGCATGCAATATTCTTGTGTAGGTGGCATCAAATCAAAGATTTTACTTGTCAGGGTCAAGAGATATAAGCATATAAGACTACTATATCATTATCACTGTGATGATAATAAAAAGCCCTGATCAATTAATATAAGGTCAGAACTATCACACATAGGCGGGATCTTTCATGTCTACATGTGGTCCTGAGCCTGACCCTAACCCCTTTAAGTGCAGTGATCAGCCTCTTGTAGCAAAGCATGAGAGGAGAGGCGAGATGCTGATCAAGACATGACAGATGATCAATATTTAAAGGCCCTCAAAACATCTTTTCTTATCCGCTTCTAACTAGGGCACATGGAGGGCCTAGATAAATGCCTAATATTCTAACATAAGCTAGTATACTACTGTTGACAGAAATGTCAAATGTCTCCTTTAAATATCTTGTTTACCCTTATGCTTTTGTGTTTTTTGTCACTGCAATGCATTACTACTGCAATTTGTTGCACAACACTAATCTCCCTTTTGTTTACATCTGCTTCCCCATGAGATCACGTAAGAGTGATCACATGTCAGCCCCACTACAGAGCCATGAAGCCGGAGTGCTGAAGCCACACACCACTAATACTACGTTCCTGGAGGCTACACTTTCCGGGCCGCAGTTTCAGGATGACAGTTTCAGAACCTTTGTTTAATATTTTTTGTTATATTTTTGAAGTTTTATTCCACCAAAATAATACTGTGATTTATTATTTACAGTTTTAAAAGTTGATTCCACCCAAATACTACTTTCTTCTAAGTACGTATGGTTTTAAAGACTTATTTTGTGTTAGGATGGGGGTGTATTTCTAGGACCCAAGCGCAGACAACTCACAGGAGGCAGGATTGGGGAAGCAAAAAGGGAGCTTTAACAAACCAAAAATGTGTCACAAGGAACAAAAACAAAGTTCCAATTAAACAGCTTATACGAAGTGCAACAAAAAGCAAAGTTCAGAAGAAACCAAAATCAGAAACATACCAAACTGGAGGAAACACTGGGGCAGAATTAGGGATGTCCCGATCAGGTTTATTTTTTTCACCCCGATCCGATCCGAGATATTTAGTATCTGCCGATACCGAGTCCCGATCCGATACTTAGCCTTAACTAATATTTTCCTGGATAATACAGCTGCATTAAGAAAAAAAGTACCTGCATTCCTTAATATTTTTTCATTTTATTTTGTTGAAACAAAGTATATACTTTCATATGGCTCTTCCTTATTCTGCATATGCTATTCCAGCATTGGCCTCCACCTTCCTTGTGTTAGCAGGTGAATCTGCGATGCTGCACTGTGACAGCAGACCCTTGTGTACAGCCAGCTGAAGTGTGAGAGAGGCGCAGTCCACGCTGGGTACCTCCATATCATCCACTGCTTTTCACATAATCCTTATAATGTCATGTGAAATGACGTGGACGCGTTGCTTGTCTATTATATCACACGCACCCATGAAAGTAGTGCGCATACCAGCACGTTGTAACTCGAAAGTGGAAGAAATGTAATATAATGCCGAGATGGTAGGGCATACCGGGGATTCAAAAACTCCAGGTGACGAAGAAAACTTTGATCCTCTACCATGGAGATGAGCTGGTTATCCAGAGTGATTAATTTAATGACCTTCTCTGTAATATATTTGGCCATGTCGCTGTCACAAGGATATTTCTCTTTCCTTTTGAAAGTATCTGTGAGTGTTTGTTGCTTTGGTGTCTTTGCCTGTATTGCCTGAGTGAACTCGTTGTATTCTTTGAGTGTTTGTTTTGATTTGCCGTATCTAATGTGTAGTATTAAATACAGCTCTTTTGTTACACCCTCATGAAACGGTCATATTGCAGATGTTACATGTCGCCGTTGGACTACTTTCGCTTTCTGATTTAAGTTATTTCCACACTGCAGACATTTTATCCACAGGTTTGCCAGAGTAAAGTTACGCACACGTCTGCGTTCTGCCAAAAATTGTGCTCCGACGTAAAAACATAAAATAAAATCGGGCTAACGGGCTGATTTTAAGTGGGCCCCAGCACTCTCCAGCCCTGCTTCTGAAGCAGGGCTTGCCAATGGGGAACCATAGGCAGCACCTACTACTGGCCAGCCCACAAAACCAACTCCTCAAAGGGAGTGCTTACAGCCATGTTCAGTCTGTAGAATCGAGTGAATGTCAACCAGCAACGGCTGAGCAGATCTCTGCCAGAGATGCTCCTTTCCACAGTGCCCAGGAGGTTGCAACTCTGCAGGTTAAGTGCAGCACTGGCACTCCTGCTTCCCTATATGCTTGCTGGAACACATCCATGATTCAGTGAGAAAGTCTAGCCTTTAACAATGGTTTACTCAGACACTAATGCTCAAAGCCTGGTCAGAACAGCCAGGTTGGGCATACCATCATCCAGCCTAAAACTGCATTGGCCCACATGGACTGATAGGGCATGTATCTCTCCTACTCCCTTTGCAGACCTACCTGTTAGCAGAAACACTGTCTTGTGTGACAACCATTTCAGACTCACCGACTCAAGGGGGTCATGCTGCAGAGCCTCCAGGATCAACCCCATGTCCCAAGGGCTCTTACACAGCTACTACAGTCCTCAGAAAGCTTGCACCGCCTCACATGGGCTGCTTTTATGGCAGCCACCACACCAGTTAGGGATTCTTTCCCCTGTCCAACTGCTCCTACAGACAAAACAGGATTGCCTGAGATCAAGGATTGTCTACTTATCCCATACCATAACTCAAGTAATCTCCAACAGTATGAGTATATCTGACTGTCATTGCAAGTTTAGCTCATTTAGCTCAGGTCTCTTGGGACCGTTTCTGAATGACTGGAGAGGAAATGACAGGCCTTTACCTTTAAACAAGAGGCACCTTGCCTCCCTGATATGACTTTGCTGGCATGATAAAGCAATTCAGGGAGTAGGCAGGGTCTTGATGGGCTGTCATGGCCTGGCTGCTGAGGCAAGACACACATTCATAAAAGGTGCTATAGAAATAAAGTGTTTTATTATTATTATTATTATTATTATTATTATTATTATTCATGACAATCTCCTGCAGGCATGTGCACACCCCAGCCTGCACATGGGTGACATTTTAGCATTTTTTTTCCTTTAATTTATCATTTCAGATATAGGGCAATGAGTATTTCATATACACATATCCTTATACTGCGCATCCTGTATGCCTTTCTTTTTCTCTCTTTTATTTATTTAGTGAGAAGATGCACACTCTGTGGCTCTGTGCCACAGATATAAAGACACAGAAGCAGGCACAGCCATGCAATACATCCGTTTGGTGCACACCTATTCTTGGGAAGGTGAGGAGACATAAACTTGGTGGCTTCCACCAAGCAACGCTGGTCTCTGCCAAGGAGCTATGGACATGGAAGCGGCCCCAACCACGCAATACATCTGTATGGCACACAGTGGGGAGATGCACAGTATTTGACTTCCACCAAACAACCCCAGTTTCTGCCACAAATTTAGCTTAGGATGCTAAAGTGGACACTGAAGTGGGCACGGCCGTGCAATACGTTTATATGGTGCACACATGTCCATAAGAGGGTGAGGAGACATGCTCGCTGACTTAGACCTAACAACTCCAGTTTCTGCCAACAATTAAGCCTAGGACACAGAAGCAAGCACAGTTGTGCAATACGTCCATAAGGAGGACTCTTATCAGCCCTGACAGACTCAGCATGTTCCACTGCTTCACACTGACAGCGTTGAATTCCACAATAGAGCTACACCTGACACATCAGCGGGAACACAACACAACAGCCACCGGGTGCTTGAACTGCCAGAAAACCCTTGAAAAACCTACAACCAAGAAGTGACAGGAATCCAGAGAGTAGCCCCTTTTATTACGTCATCTGTCAGGTGGGGACATTCCCCATACATGAGGAATATGTAGCTGGGTGGAGAGATCAAGAGCCTCAATATGATAGAGAAACAGAGATCATTGGACAGAACTAATACAATCCAAGAGCAAAATGGAAAATATGTGGCCCTGGACAGAGAGTACACTATAGCGGCCTACTTGACAAGAGTACCTGACCCAAAAATAGGGAGAGCATTGGCTAAATAGAGATTGAGCAAAACCTGGCAGTGGAGGAAGGCCAACAGAGACCAGTGTTGCCACACCTCTACAACATACCGCCCGACCAACTTCTTCAACTCTCCCCCACTTATTTGTTTTGCACCGAAGTCCAGCTTTTGTTGTTTGGGTGGTGGGGGACCTCCTGCAGAAGTCGAGGCTGTGACTTTGCTTGCAGATTACTCGTTACTCAAAAAAGTGGTCAGATTAGTTACAACGTAACGCGTTACTGGCATCACTGACAGAGACAGACCTGGCTGCCAAGAGAGGAGAGGTCGTGTTCTCACATTGACCAGAGAGGAGTGGATACAGAGCCACACTTACTGCACTTACAACTTACTGCAACCCATAGAATGCCACTGCAAAAAATAACTTCAGAATTAAATGGAATCAACTTATCTTTTCTAATTAACTCAGTGTTAAAATTCAAGTTTTAGTTGTTTCAAGTAGATTTGTAGTATTTATTTTAGATCAGTTCCAGTCACACCAATTAATTGTATTTTTATTTATTTATTTATTTATTTATTTTTAAAATGACTTTCTCCTTAAAGTTAATAACATAAATAACCTTTGATTTCTTGTCTAAGCTTTAGCCAGTTGGTGTGTGTGTCATGAAATTAGACTTCTTACTGCAATTGTGTAAATCAGAAACATCTATAAACTGCTGGTCAAGGTGCTGTATTTGTGACATGATATTTTAAGGGGCCATGTTGACTAATATCTTTCAAGCTGTCAGGTTTCTATTTAACGGTACTTGCTTAAAATGCATGTATATTGTCATTTTTCAGATAGACAAACATGTCAATAAAAATATCAAAGTTAGAGAACTCGATGTAGCACTTTTTATTTGCCAGTTTGTAACAATTAATTCAATACATTTGTTTATTGCACTTTTTTTTAATAGTTTCAAACTTTATTGTTAATAAACCTGCCAAGCACATAATGGTCTTCAGAGTCCTGATGAGGAAAAGGTTTTGGTCAGTACATACAAACCATGTGTATTGAGGAGTGATACAGAGGCTTCCTAGCTGTCAAGATAACATGGTCCAGTCTGTCAACAGACACTAAAGACTTCCATCCAAATTAAGTGACTTAATAACAGGACACTTGCTTGTTGTTTTCTTCCTTGACTCAGCAAGAGGTGTAATACCAATGGTACAGAAGTTGTCAAACAACTTGCAAGACTGCACAATGCTCACACAGAAATGGTTCATTCATGAGTAAAATTGGTTGAGGAACTGTTGTGTGCACATTAAAATCCATATTCTCTCTCCTACTGTTTTTTCTCTCTTGCCATTTTTCTTTCAGTTTTGGACAACGTTTCAATTGTTTCTGACACTTACCTTTCAAAGTTCAGTAATTGCTTAGCAATGGGAACAGAATGGCTTAAAAACAGCAGTCAGATAACTAGACTGGTTGGAAACAAGTTAACGGTTAAGTAGCATTGTCAAACAGTATTGAGGATGATGCAGCAAATGAACACGCTCAAACTGTTGGTAGTAATCACTCATTGTTTAGGATAATTGTGCACAGACAACTAAGAAAACCAGTCTGGAATAAGTGTTGTGCTCGTTGGTGGCTAATTTTCTCCCTATGGCAAAGCCAATCAAGCAATCAGAGCTTTGTAGGTATGAACAAAAAATGGGTGGTAATCTTGAATGAGCTTGAAATATACAGTATATACATTCATGGCAAATACATTCAGAAAAAGAAAAACAGCCACTAAAGTGGCATCAGGCATGGATGCTAACATCAGGGCTTAATTTATGCTGGATCCTGCTGTAACAGGATGTTGAAGTTGATCCCAGCTGACACTGGGCAAGTCGCCAGTTCATCACAGGGCTACCTCCTTTGTCACTTTAAAATAAATGTTGTATGATGTTTAATGTTATCTATCCTGTCCTTGTATTTCCCAAAATAACTTGTTTGTCTGTTTTGCAGTCATTTCTGAGTGGTCATGTCACGCAGTGATGCCAGTAATTAAATTAAAGTTCTGAGTTTTGTGCATGAAACGCAAGCTAAGATGGCATGGGATTTATGCATTAGGTGTCAAAATATTTTGCCATATTATGGCTGTAAACCTTAGAGTATGAGTATGTAAAAGTATGTGGGTGTTTTTGTTTAAGATGTGTGTGGATAGATGTGAGTGTGTACTGTCAAGAGTACTGAAATGTATCTGAGGCAATTGATCAGACGGACAGACAGAAAGAACATATCACCTCGTTTGGTTTCTTAGCCTGCTGTTTTTGTAGTTGTTTGTAGATGTTTTGGCCCTAATTGCATTTCCCACCATTGTAGAGGTCCACAAACAGAGGGGAGATGAGTCGATAGGGGGGTGAAGGGACAGTCAAGAAGACAGAGAGAAAGAAAGTGGGGGAGAGCATGTGCAAACAGTAATGTTAATCAGCTGTTACTACACACCTCACCCTCATGATTTTGAGTGATTGTTGTGAATTGGTCTGATTAATGAATGTAAATAAATAATTCTGTTTGTAACAACAGTATTAGTTCTGTTAACTGTTAGCCCCCAAGCATTGTCCAATGTGCTGCAGGCATTGTGGATTTTTGATGTGTTTCCTCCTGCACCCAGCGCCCTGTCTGTATTTCGGGACCTTTTGATTTACAAATTAAGCACTGGCTAACATGACAGCAACAGTTTGTTGAAGGTCAACTTATAGAAATGACTAATTTTACATTTGCATGTCATCATCAGTTGACACCATCTGTCGGTCAGTCATTCCTGATTCACAAGGGCAAAAACTAGTTTAGTCTGATTATCAGGCTGCAGCAACAGCAACACTATAAACAGCAACAGCAACAACTTACTGGTAGCTTGTGTGAGCCTGTGCTGGACACGTATTGTCAAGGCCCAACCATACAATGTCTTTATTGCCGCCTGCAAAAATGTAAGGTTTCTGGCAGCGAGTAATGCACACATTTACATCTGTACATGTCATCATCATCAACAAACGCCTATATGTAATATACCAGGGCCGTTTCTTGCTATATGCGGACTATGCGGGTGCATAGGGCCTCCGCACCACTAGGGAGCCCCTTCAAGTTGCAAGTCTGGTCTCAATATCTGAGGAGTGACCCGACGGAAAAGGTGTGAAAAGTACCTGGAACCTGGCCCGCTGATTTGTCAGATCTGCTCTCTACCGATTGATCAGATCTGGTGTCTATTGCGCCCTGTTGACAATGTATGACAACCAGTACAACTAAGCGAGGAGAGGCGAGGCGAGTTACCTTGAACCGCCGGTACCGGTCATTTACGCCATGGCGTCAAAACGAAATTATTCATCTAGTTCAGAAAAAAAGAAGAAACTAGATGAAGAAAAACACTCATAGGATAAAGGTAAGGTTTCTTTTCATGATGTTGGCTGGAGGGGGAGCTAATGTCGCATCTGTAGCTAGCTTAAGTGTTTGCTTTAGGAAAGTGCTAATTATAGCAGGTCCAGCGCGTTGCCATTACATTTGGGAGGGAGGGTTTGTTGTTAGGCAGATGTCAGTCATGTCTGCTGTATCTTCGTCCAGAGGGAGCTGCTGGTCCATCATAGACCTCCTCTGCTGTTAAATATTTGGCACGTAACATTACTTTAGAATTATTTTTATGATTGTGTTCTCGGTCTCTAATGTGAAGTGTGCTAAACAACACATACATATTGGGCCTATTGTGGATTATTATGGACTATTATGGCCGTGGATTATTGCTCTGGTTGGTTTATTGTTAACTCTGCTGAGTTAGTTGTGTCTTTCCTTACCACATTTATTAGAATATTTAATGTGAAAATTTCTTTCGAACAAATTTGCCTACATTCCTACAGTTTAGTTATGTTTTTGATGTATTACTTTGTTTTATTTAAAAGAATCATAATAACACAAATTAAAGTCATTTTAAAGTAAACTATACTATATATGACCGTTAGTTCTGCCCACAGAATATAGGTTAAGACCATATCATCAGTTAGGCACAAGTAGTCCACTTTGTATAGTGCTCATCAGTCATTTATCTTGGTTTATTACTCTAACAAGTACAATGTGTTGAAAACTGAGTAAAAGTAATTTTCAAATTGGGTGCATGCTTTAAAGCGACACTGTGCTGTATATTGCAAAGTTTAATATATAAACAGATTATGTTCATCATTAGTGTAACATAACTCAATTATATAGTATAAATATTTGCTTAGGATCTATTCTGCTTGGTGATCCTGAGGAGTTTTGTCTATGCAAGAGCAATTCTGAAATATTTTGGAGCTGCGGACCAGGAAGCAGCATAGCCATCCTCAGCACCACCGGACCAGGATGTTTAAGTTCAGAAATGTTTCATATCCATCCATCCATCCATTTTCTTCTGCTTATCCAGCCAGATCGCGGGGGCAGCTGTCTGAGCTGGGACACCCAGACTTCCTCTCCCTGGACACTTCCTGTAGCTCTTCCGGGAGGATCTCAAAGCGTTCCCAGGCCAGCCGAGTGACATAGTCACTCCAGCGTGTCCTGAGTCTTCCTCGGGGTCTCCTCCCGGTGTGGCAGCCTAGGAACACCTCCCGAGGAAGGGGTCCTGGGGGCATCTGATACAGATGCCCGAGCCACCTCAGCTGGCTCCTCTCAATGTGGAGGAGCAGCGGCTCTACTCCAAGCTCCTCCCGGGTGACAGAGCTCCTCACCCTATCTCTAAGGGAGTGCCCTGCCACCCTGCGGAGGAAACTCAATTCGGCCGCTTGTATCCGGGATCTTATTCTTTCGGTCATGACCCAAACTTCATGACCATAGGTGAGGGTACGAACGTAGATTGACCGATAAATCGAGAGCCTCGCCTTTCGGCTCAGCTCTCTCTTCACCATGACAGACCGATGCAACGACCGCATTACTGCAGCCGCTGCACCGATCCACCTGTCAATCTCGCGTTCCATCCTTCCCTCACTCGTGAACAAGACCCCAAGATACTTGAACTCCTCCACTTGAGGCAGGAGCTCTCCCCCAACCCGGAGGGAGCAAGCCACCTTTTTCCAATCGAGAACCATGGCCTCAGACTTGGAGGTGCTGATTCTCATCCCAGCTGGTTCACACTCGGCTGCAAACCGCCCCATGACATACTGGAGGTCCTGGCTCGAAGGAGCCAACAAGACAACATTGTCTGCGAAAAGCAGAGATGAAATCCAGTGGCTCCCGAACAAGACCCCCTCCGGCCCCTGGCTGTGCCTAGAAATTCCTGAACCGGTGGCAGAGGGCAGCCCTGCCGGAGTCCATAATGCACCGGGAACAGGTCTGACTTACTGCCGGCAATGCGAACCAGGCTCCTGCTCCGGTCGTACATGGACCGTACAGCCCTTGGCAGAGGGCCTCTGACCCCATGCTCCCGAAGCACCTCTCACAGAATGCCACAAGGGACACGGTCGAATGCCTTCTCCAAGTCCACTAAACACATGTGGACTGGTTGGGCAAACTCCCATGAACCCTCGAACACCCCGCAGAGGGTATAGAGCTGGCCTAGTGTTCCACAGCCAGGACGAAAACCGCATTGTTCCTCCTGAATCCGAGGTTCGACTATCGGCCGAATTCTCCTCTCCAGTACCCTGGAATAGACTTTCCCAGGGAGGCTGAGGAGTGTGATCCCCCGATAGTTGGAACACACCCTCCGGTCCCCCTTTTTGAATAGAGGGACCACCAGCCCGGTCTGCCAGTCCAGAGGCACTGTTCCCAACTGCCACGCGATGCTGCAGAGACATGTCAGCCAAGACAGCCCCACAACATCCAGAGACTTGAAGTACTCAGGGCGGATCTCATCCACCCCCGGTGCCCTACCACTGAGGAGCTTCCGAACTACCTCAGTGACTTCGAATTGAGTGATGAATGAATCAACCTCTGAGTCCCTCTGCTTCCTCAATGGAAGGCAAGTCAGTGGGATTGAGGAGATCCTCGAAGTATTGCTTCCACCGCCCGACGATATCCCCAGTCGAGGTCAACAGCTCCCCACCTCCACCGTAAACGGTGTTGGTGGAGGACTGCTTCCCTTTCCTGAGGCGCCAATGGTTTGCCAGAATTTCCTCGAGGCCGACCGGTAGTCCTCCGCATGCGTAGCCTGCCGGTACCCGTCAGCTGCCTCAGGAGTCCCCTGAGCCAACCAGGCTTGATAGGACTCCTTCTTCAGCTTGACAGCATCCCTTACTTCCGGTGTCCACCACCGGGTTCGGGGATTGCTGCCACGACAGGCACCGAAGACCTTACGGCCACAGCTTCGAACAGCCACGTCAACAATGGAAGTGGAGAACATGGTCCATTCGGATTCAATGTCCCCAGCCTCCCTTGAGATCTTGTCAAAGCTCTCCCGGAGGTGGGAGTTGAAGACCTCCCCGACAGAGGGTTCCACCAGACGTTCCCAGCAGACACTCACAATAAGTTTGGGTCTGCCAAGTCTGTCCAGCTTCCTCCCCTGTCAGCGGATCCAACTCACCACCAGGTGGTGATCAGTTGACAGCTCAGCCCCTCTCTTCACCCGAGTGTCGAAGACATACGGCCGGAGGTCAGATGACACGACCACAAAGTCGATCATTGACCTCCGGCCTAGGGTGTCATGGTGCCACGTGCACTGATGGACACCCTTATACTTGAACATGGTGTTTGTTATGAACAAACTGTGACTAGCACAGAAGTCCAGCAACAGAATACCACTCGGGTTCAGATTGGGGAGGCCGTTCCTCCCAATCACACCCCTCCAGGTAACACTGTTGCTGCCCACCTGAGTGTTGAAGTCCCCCAGTAGAATGATGGAGTCCCCGGTTGGAGCATTTTCCAGTGCCCCTCCCAGGGCCTCCAAGAAGGCCAGGTACTCTACACTGCTGTTCGGCCCGTAAGCCAAAACAACAGTGAGAGACCTCTCCCCGACCCGAAGGCGCATGGAGATGACCCTCTCATTCACCGGGGAAAACTCCAACACAGGGAGGCTGAGCTGGGGAGCTATGAGCAAGCCCCCACCAGCTTGCCACCTCTCACCACGGGCAACTCCAGAGTAGAAGAGAGTCCAGGCAGGAGTTGGGTTCCAGAGCCCAGACTGTGCGTAGAGGTGAGCCCAACTATCTCTAGCCGGTACTGCTCAACCTCCCACACTAGCTCAGGCTCTTTCCCCCCCAGCGAGGTGACATTCCATGTCCCCATGACCAGAGTCACCGTCTGGGAGATTGGGTCGTCGGGCCCCCACCCATAACCGCCACCCAAATCGCATAGCACCGGCCCCTTCTGGACCTTCCTACGGGTGGTGAACCTACTGGAGGGCGGGCCCACGTTGCTCTTACGGGCTGTGCCCGGTCGGATCCCGTGGGCAAAGACCCGGCCACTTAGCACTCGCCTGCGAGCCCCAACCCCATTTTAAATGATTTACAATTTAAAATAAATACTTTTGAGGAACATTGCATTAGCTTCATTTATTGACCTATGGAGGATCCACATTGTTTACCTTGTATTATCATTTTCTATCAGTTAAACTTACTTGGTTGGGTCAATTTAAGATGTTTGATTTTAATTTGAGAGATTTTCACGACTCTAGCCTGTTTTACTCTTAAAATGTAATAGATTGTAGTATAGTTTTACAAAATAGGGGCCCCCAAACAGCATCTTGCATAGGGCCCCCAAACAGACAGAAAGGGCCCTGACATACACTATATGCACAAGCTCCTCATTCACATGTATTCATTAGAATAAGATATTAGCCTTTGCCCACAGTCTTGATAATAATTAAAAAATGATATTTAAACTTTAACTAAGACCTTTTTTGTTAAACTACTTTAAGTCTACAGTACCTGATACTGTTCAAGTGAGAGCTGACACAATGTCACTGTGTTTTGGTTGCACCAAATAGTCTAAGAGGAGGTGCAGGAAGACAGGAACATTGTTGGAAGTTTTCCAACCTCTTTGCCTTCTTATATACAGTAGATTGGTTTATTGAGTCATCAGACGAGCAGTGCAATTTGCAGAGAGCGTCATCTTCTTTTCACCCTTCAGTTCACAGGAATATCATCACCCATAGAACAAATGTGCTGATGTACAAAAATACATTTATTTGAAACAATTTCAAAATGACAGTTTCTTTACCGTAGAAATATCGAAATAAAGATGAAACAGGACATTACTGATGATGCATGCATTGTAGATTTGTGTGCACTGAAAAACATTACAACTCTTTTGCCTTCTGAAATCTCATGAAAGCAAGATTCTTTTTTTCAATTTTCAAGTATGCATTCACACCGGGGATCTGGGTCTTATATTATAATGTGGTATTTAACATATCAGATGAGACAGCAATTTCCAGTGATCAAGGTGGTGACTGAATGATCAATGAGGACATAAACAGAAGGAAAATACCAAATGTTTGAGTTCTTCTCCCGGTGAAGTTCCATTCTGTCTGTGCAGATATAAAGCAGAACATTTTTAGTAGCTTTTCTTTACTCTTTACAGACTTTAACGAAATGTGTAATTTTTACCCCACAACAGCTGCTACAGAGCATTATAGCCTGGTTACGCACCAGATTAGTCATTATAGATACTTTACTCTTTCAAGAGGAAAAAAAGGAAACAAAATACAACAAAAGTATGATCTGTGTTGTGCTCAGCACAAACTTTTTCATTATTTATTTCTGTTTCTCCCAGTTCTGTTTTGCAAATACAAATCAAAGTGACACCATCAAAGCCCCCCCATCCAAATAAAATGAAGCCAAGCAAACAACCCTTTGCTCATGACATGTGTTGAACACCACAAAGCTATAAAACAGTCTTTGTTCCCTGTGTGTTTTGTCTCTAGTAACAAGGCTTGGCTGTTGGGTTTAAGATGAGACTGCTCTGTTTGAGGTAATGCATATGTGATGTGACACCCTATATGTCTGTGCAGTTTTCCCTGGCCCCTCTTGCTACTCCTGCAAGTGCTGTTTACTTGAGCTTAGCATTATGGGTAAGCTTGGTTTTCCAGCTCTCTCTGATTAGCGTCACGCTGTATACCATGAGGTTGACAGTAGCCAACCCGAGGATACTCCACTTTTATAGGGTTGGACAACACAGCGTTGGTGGAGAGTTGCATGCTGGGAGGCCACTGCTCACTCATTTAGTGCTAAACGCAAAGCAGTGCGTCAAGTGTTGGGTTGTAAAAAGAGCACTACCAGGAAGAGTTAATTAATTACATTAAAACAGTTTGAAGGCGCTCTGTGTGCTCTGCACACAAATTGTTCCTGTCTTCATATTTTGGGAGAATAATCTGCTTCTATCAAATGACAAGAAAGACGGCGTATTTTAGCTGTGTAGAGTCAGCAGTAGAGGGCACAGAGTGGGCAAATAATCCTGTGACAACCAACAAATATAAAACACTTTTACGACTGCATGAAGCAGACACCCCAAAACCCTGAGCAAAAGACCATATAAGAAACACTGCACCAAAGGGGCTCATTTTAACTTTACTGTCCAATTATAAACAAAATAATTAGGAGAAATTTGCTTATAAGAGCTCTTTGATACTCAATATTCAATATAAAATAAGCAATGTTATGTCCTTAAAAATATCTTCATTCAATATGACAACTTAGAGTTAGGTTTTGATATCATTAGGTGTAAATGTGTGCAACTACATTCATACAGAACTAAAACTAGAATATTCAATTTAGATCTGTAACTACATTATGTTAGCTGTGCTGGCAGAAACAGAAACTGCTCAATCCCAAGACTGGAGGTCCCAATTAATAATTATATGAATAACGATCATATAGTTCAACAGTAAAAGCAGCTTATTACAACCAGTGTCACATGTTTAGATGTTAGATGGCACCGCTAGCGCTGTGAGGAAGTAGCAGCATAGTAGCTTCACTCAGTCGATTCATAACATTAAAATCAGGCCACAGTACATTTAGACCGATCCGGAGGTCTGCGAATCGGTGCAGTCGTATCTTTAACTTGAAAACCAATTTCCAATTTGTAATGGTTACTTTGTACACCCCTAATACATAATGTACAGTACACATGTTTGCGACTGAAGGAAGTTATTTCAACCCAAACCACAATGTTTTCCAAAGCTTAAACCAAGTAGTTCTCTGGCCTAAACCAAACCAAACTGTGACAGTACCATGAAGGCCCGGTCCAACTCTTGTTGGTACACTGCAACGGTCATGTTGTACTGGGAACAGTGATATAGTTAGTTTTGGGAGTCACTGGCAGTGGAGATATTGAATTTACTTAGGTATGAGGATGTGTTCAATAGACAGAAATTTCTTTTATCTCACACATGCTCCTCTCGGGATCTCATTGGAGCCGTTTTTACTTTCCATCTTTTCATTTGCCTAAGACTTATGACCAATTGTCTAATTAATTATTGCATAAATAAATGTATTCCCCTTAGCCTCAGCTGTACTTGCAGTGGTAACAACTCCTCTTCCCTCATTAATGTTATCCAGTTTTGACTGAGTTTAACTCATATTTGCCAAACAGGAGCTTTTGCTTCTTGCTTTGCCAACGAATTATCCACCATTGTCTTGTTAGAGAGCTCTCCTGACTCTCTCCCAACTAAAGTTAATGTGACTCCTGTTACTCTGTGCTGCGACTCTGCTGCTGGCCCTACTGCTGCAAGGAGTACATGCCTCTGCACCTCTGGCACTTTGTAAACCTAGTGTTTGTTGTCTGACCATTGATTTTTTAAAATGCATGATGGTGGTGGGGCAGTGGTCGGGTAAAGTTACTGCTGTAAACACGACCACAGTGTACCAGGAACACAGACTATCACAGCAAGCCTAATTCAAAGTGTAAGTAAGTTATATATTAGGAAAAAAGAGTTGCACAAGTTTGTCAAAAACTAATGTGCATACAGATGTATACTTCTGTATACATATATTTGGTTAAATATAAAGGGAAATATGAGCAGGAGTGCTGCGAAGTGTCTAGCAAAAAAAAAAACAACAAAAAAAAAACTAATTGTATTTCATCTGTTAGTTCAGTTCAAGGTTTCAATAAGTTATTTAAGAGTAGGGTAAAGAAGATTTGCAGTAACCTTTAAAAACGTATACAAATGCCAGTTTGCATTTTGTATGTTAATAATAAAATACAAAACTAAATTCAGAAATATTGCGCTTTCTTGTAGTACTTAAATGCTGTAGTGGTCCTCTTACGTGATGACAATACCAACAGTGGCCCCAAGATAATTTGAGTTTGAGACCCCCGAGTTATCAGAACCCAAACGTACATCTATTGTTATTTAAGAAGATGCATACATGAACTGTAATTTCACATTTCATATTTTGAATTGAATGTCATCATATTTCTCCAAACAAGAGAATATAAGAATATTCTGAATTTGATCACTGGTTGCCACATCATAATATTCATTATAACTGATTCAGCTTTTGTTGTGTGGCTAAATCAGAGCTTTCAGAGGCAGAATGTAATCCATCTATGCCAATGGCAAAACATTTTTAAAGTCTGTCGTATATGTAAAAGTGTCTGAATATCTATGAATATGTCTAATGAAAATATAAATATATTGAACATGATCATGTTCACGTTGTTGTTTTTTATTTCATTTCCAGGGAAATGGAGGGAAGTTAAACCTGTAATATACCAACACAGCTCTATCTGCGTTAACAGATAAACCCTTTCTACTAGATACATATTGCCCAACAGTAACGAAAAAATGAGACTAAAAGAGAAATCTGAACAAAATTGATTGGGCTTTTTTTTGTTGTTGAATGAATAGAAAAAAACTATTTACAACACTTGCTTATCTACAACACAGAAATTGTGTCCTCAATAAGAACATGCACAAGTCAAGGACCTAAGCAAAACAAAGTTGATTTCTTTAAGTAATGTTTGACTTTTTCACACACTTTCAAAAACAGACCATTGTCAGATCTTCTGTCATTGCCATGGTACTCAGACTACGAGCATGTAGAAATGAATGATATATACATTTAACAGAACAGATGATAATATTATACATTTCAATAATATTCCCTGTTTGACTGAAGACTCAGACATTATAGTCTATATATAGGCGGAAATGATTTTCAAAGCAAATTCCTTAGGAAATTTACAGAACTCTTCATAGGTTTTGACGAACGATATTTCACTCTGCAAATGAATGTCGTTATGTAGCTTATACATCCACAAAACTGATCAGTTTTGCCAGTAATTACAATGATCTCATTGAGTAGATTGACAATTGCTGCATGGATGTTGCAGAACGAGACATCCGTGCAACCGTGCTGTATAAATGAGGTCCCTTAGAAAACTATTAACATCAGTTGTGTTGAGAATTACAAAACAGAAACAGAGAACCCCGACATTGTAACACTTCGCTCTGTACATGAACTGTTGCTCTCCGGCTTTACACGCTAGTACAGTTTGGAATCTCCCTTGTGCTCTCACAGGCATTACCGACTCCCCCTGAGAAGAAATAAATGAAAGAAAAGAGGAAGAAAACAAGGCAAGAACAAAGAAAGTTAATTCAGCATCAGCACTTGAATGCCTGTGAAGCAAATGACTTATTTGACTTTGAAACCTGTAATAAAAGTTGAGATCCATTTACTCCTGTCTAAAAGATACCAGTATGAGCATACACACAAACAGCCAGATACAGGACACACACACACACAGACACCGTGTTAAAAAGATAAGTTGAGATACATATGCTCCTGCCAGACACCAAACATCATACATAGTCCTGAACTGATTCTGAAATATATCAAAGCTTTGCCTGCTGCATTGTGTTTGCCATAAATTCATTAAAAAAAAGTGTTAAAATCATTATATCAAGACGTTGGAGGAGGAAGTGAAGAGGAAATGGCCACACTGCTGTGTGTGTGAAGAAAAGAGGAAGTGTGGCACTCAAAGCTCTGTCTGTCACTCTGTCTCTGATGATCAGAATGAGATTTAAGTATTAGCTTTGCAAATTAAAGGGATGTGTAATGTGTGATTGTTTGAAATCATTGTATTAGAGGTTAGCAATGTAAGGAAGGGAATGTTAAATCATTATATTAAGGTTAAGGGGGGGTGAGGAGAAATAGGAAGTAGTAGATACTGTTTGAAAAGAGGAAGTGTGCACTCAGGCCTTGAACAGAATCACAGTAAGAATTAAATGTTGAACTGGGCTATAAGTATAGTAAAGAAAAATGTACAATGTGATTGAAATCAATGTATTGAAGTTTAGAAAGCTAATGATAATCAGTAAAGGAATGGTGTTTAGCTGAGGTCTTGAGAAAGTGTTGAAGAACTGATCATGGCGGCATGAGGACAAGAGGGAAGGCCACGCCTCGGCCTCGGTTATTTCTTAACGAAGCGTTATGAAATCGTTAATCAAGGGGTTATTAGCCAGTGAACGGAGAGATGCTGAGAAAATGTCCTAATAAGGACACAAAACCAAGCCAGTGTCCGAAGCAAGAGTGTACTGTATATAAACTGAGAAGCACGGACTAAAGGGGTTCTTCCACTCGCTCCAGACAACACCTGAGATGGAGTACGTGAACAGCCTGGACATCACAAAAAGGATTACAAGAAATCTTCAGCAGCAACAAACCAAGAGAATACGAGCACAACGAACCATTTTTACCAACAAGCTATGGATTATAATTTGGACATTGGAATACTTTTGTTCACTCAGCCGGGAGGAAGTTTCGACATTTTGAGGAAGTTATGAGACATTGGCCAGGGTGGTGATTTACCTCAAGAACTTGAGCTTTCAGCAGGAAGGGAGAGGCCAGCCATGGATCGACCAAACCCTCTTCGTCTCATCTCCATTCAAGTAATTTAACCGACCTCAGCTCTTTTAACTTGATTTATTATTTACAAGGTTTAGATTTTAGAAATATTTTTGGATAATGATCGATTGCAATTGAAATTAGTATTGAGCTGTATGCTTCAACCTTGCTAAAGTCTATGCAATAAAACCAAAATAATATAAGTTTAAGTAGTGGATATTGGTTTTATATCTCTTTGATGGAAGTAAAAGTCAGGTGTTAAGTATGCACAATATCTTAAAGGTTTTTAAAGGTTACTCTAGCCTACCAAATTGAAACAGTCCCTTAGGGTTTACCAAAAGTCCTTAAAATCCAACCTAGCACCATACCAAGTGCACAGATGATTTAGAGGAGAGCTGCTATAACGGCCGTGGCTGGTTGGCGTAGCTGACTCAAGGGTTATTCATGTCAGGTGCCAAACCAGAGGAAGCAGGAAGACGTTCGGATTCAGGCAGTTAGAAGCTAGGCAAGTCTCATTACTACCAGCTAAAAAACCCTATTTAAACTCCCACTTTTTAGCAATCTTTTGTAGGTTTAGGGATCAAACCCTTTATAATGGAGAGCTGGTCAAGTACCTCCTGGACAGGGGTAAAACTCGGGATATAACAAACCTCATGCTAATTACTCTGAGGCTGTTAAATAGCATAGGGATTATAAAATGACCCGTTATTAAAATGTCTCTTCTTTATTATGATACCTTAAATATAATGAATGGGCACATACAGAATGACTGTTTAAACACTGAAGGTTTTGGGTTTGAAATGTATGATTGCTTTGTTGTACGTCACCAAGATACAGGAGAGCAGCAATTAATATATGGCTCCATAGTACTCTCTAATGAATGCTATTCAGATAATGTATAATAGTGCAATCACTTCACAAATGAAAGGGGAACTTCACTGATTTAACAGATAAAGTTCAGTTTATTGGTCTAGAGTATTACATAACCAATGAAAAACATGGTGTCTGAAGTGTCTCGGGAGAAGTCTCAAGAAGTATCCCTAATGCAGTCCTCCGAGGTTGATGATGTCATCAGGGTTATCTCGGCTCAAGTTTTGATACGACAAATATGTGATAAAAGCTCACATGACTGATGGTGGCCAAGATGAAGCCTTTAACCAAGCAGGGAGGGTCTGATGAAAGGCTGGCATTAGGGAAAAAAGAGCTCCTGCATATCATTGAAATATATGTGTCTTCTGCACTGATTTTGACCATTCCTTTTAAAATCTCTATAAATTCTAAATCACTAGAGTCGCCCTTTATGCAATATGCCTATTTGGGCTGCAAGTAATCATTATTTTAATCATTAATTTTTTTGCCTTGATTAGTAAGTTAATAATTTGGCCTATAAAATCTCAGAAAATGGAGAACAAAAACACACCATAATTTAATTAATACCATGTTGAAATTTTCAAATTGTGAGTTTTAAGGTGTGTGTGTCTTCTTATATAGAATATGTAATTTCCTCTTTTCTATTTTGACCCTTATTGTCATTTTTATCTGCCATTGCTGGGTTTTATTGTTGTTTTGCAATGCACTTTGTAACTTTGTTAAGAAAATGGCTATATAAATAAGGTTTCTTATTCTTATTCAATGTTGATGCTTAAAGCTTCAGAGAATATTCTGTGTATATTTGGGTTGAAAACATACCTCACTGACACATGTTTTCTGTGTATCATAAGATCATACAAACAAACAGGGACCTACTCATGAAAACATTGCTCTGCTATTGACAGATGAGGATACAGTACAGAGGTGGTTTTCTTGCACCCTAGGACGGAGTCAGTAAATACCTCCGCTAACTTATCTGCAAGGCTTGCCAAGCTCACAGTATCTGTCCATAAGAAAAACGCCATAAAGCACCTCGGTACTGTAACTGGCCTTCATAGTTTGTGAAGTATGTATGGCCCTGCTGCAGATGTGTCCATTGGAAGGCTGCTGGTAAGCAGCATTTAGCAGTTACTTTAAGAAGAAGTTAAGCTATTTGCTGGTTAAGGCAGGCCAGCCAGAGGACTGCAGAAAATACATTCTCCATAAAATATGATCTAGCTGCAGCCAAATCTTTAAATGTAGCTTTAATGAAGCATATTTATCCAAATTATAAAGTTGTACTTTTGTGCAGTAATCAGTGTGGCCAGGCCACTGCTCTGGTAGCATCCATCTTTTTATACATCCGTGGCAGCATGATGAACATTATGAAAACTCAGAAATGCACTGAGTGCAGGATTAATCATCAATAACTTGCGGTGCTTTCCAGGAAGTTGCTAAATCTAAAATACCATTAAGAATACCTTGAAAACAAAGTTTGCCATTGTTGGGCCTGATACTGTTGTATAGATTAGGTGTATGCGATATAAACACTTCAGTATAGAGCTGGACCTTTGAACCTTCTGTGTGATTAAAATTATGTCAATGTAATTGCATGATTTGCTCTGTTCCATTCCATCTAATAACTATAATTATATAAATGTGGAATTAATTTGTATCCAGAGTATTTTAGTAGTTTCAGTGTGGCACTATGGTAAGCATTTATCATATTTTAATGCTCAGTATGTCCCACAACCAACATCAAATCAAGCAGCTGTACGATTATATGACTCTTTTCCTCATCTCTGAATACGTAAACATGCTAGAAGGAGATGGCAATACTCTGTTTAAAAAAAAAACAAAATCAAATTCAATAGCCGACGTATGCCTGGGGGGTAAATCTGTCCTGATTTATAACATCTTTTACCATGATGCTTCAAAACCATCTGCAAAAACCGAGAAAAAAAAAACAAAACAAAAAACATACTAAAATACCTCTTGAGGGAATGTCTAAAATTATCAGTCAAGAAATAACCATTCATACTTATACATATATCATTTAACCTTTTTGTGAAAAGTCTTCACTTACGTTTGACCCTGGCATCCAGTTCCTTCTCCATGAGTTCTTTGGATGTGGAGAACTCGCTCAGAGTGATTTTAGGTGTGCTGTCACCCTGGCCCACCGAGCCAATCATCTCCTGCTCTTTCTCCTGGTTCACCTCAGCGTATATGTTGATCCAAGGTATTTTTCTAGTGATTTGCAAAAAGAAGAGTTTGACAAGTGATCCTCAGAACAATGTTAGAAAACTTGTGGCAACAACTTTTAGTGGAAAAGTTCCTATTTCTATTAGAGTGAAAGCTAATAAGTCATTCATAACTCTGAAGGAAATATCTCTGAGAAGACAAACTTTATCTCCACCCACATATAACTCACCTCAAAGAAAGTAGTTCTGTCAGTTCCGTTTCCTAGTGCTATGGGTATGCCAACTTTCAAAGTCCTTGTGACTATAATTACACCTCAGTAAGTAATTTATAGGGAAATTACACTAACACTGCTATCTTTTCCCATCTGCATTCATAACACAATATACATCTTTATTTAGTCAATATCCAATTTATTTGCAATTACTATTCATTTTGGTTATTAATTGCTCTGTTTTGTCAACTGTGAGATTTTGTGAAAAATGCATCCTCTTTAGACTAATGGGAAAAAATTCATATCCATAATTAATGACAGCTTTTCCATTTCCCTCCAACTTTTCAAGAGAATCATTTTGAGTATGAATAATTTATTCAGCAAATAACAGCCGAGGCACAGCAACTGCATATTAAACCATTTACTGGTCATTTTCTCTGCATTTTATCGCTGATTGGTGCATGGGCCTCATGCATCGTAACACGCTAGAAGGATTTACAACCTCTAGGGAGACATGTCAAATGGAATTTCCCAACACGACTGTGATTGATTTGTCCAGACGGCGCCAATCTGGTATCATCAATAATGGGTAATGGATAATGGTAATAGATATATACCAGGGTTCTATATGATCATGCTGTATGTGCAGCAGGTGGAAGAACTACAAAGATGCGTACCTCTTGAATTTGTAGATGAGGAACACTGCCAGGCCCAGGAACACCACTGATAAGAGCATTAGCATGGCTGAGCTGCTGTGTCTGGGGTTAGAGTCCACCAAGGGTGCTGTGTGGAGAGAGGACACCAAAAAACTTAGCACACTGACACACTGATGATAGTTAATGTAAACTATCCCTGAAATACTGATTGCACAGTGTGATGGCTTTAGAACAATTACACCTTCTGCATATAGATCGGTTTCCTACAAACTTCACTATGCTACTCAGTCTGCTATTCAAATGACGGCACAAAGATACACTTCTGCAAATATGCAACCACAACAGGTAGGAGGTATTGAAGCACCAGCTAACGTTGGAATAAACATAACAATTCAAATAAAATAACTGTTAAAAGAGGTTAAGTCTGTTCCCCCGTTAGTATTTGTTTCTCCTCATCACTGGGACACGAGACAGTTCACAAACAGCATTCTTTCTACTGAATCAGTAAGTAACACAATTTCTTATCAATATACGTGTTTTACTTTTCATGGCACTGATATATAGATTTCTAGATCATATTGGGAAATCTTACAGTTGTTTATTTTGCTTTGGATAGCCATTCTGCTTGCGCTAGCCATGCTTCTAATACTGCATTTGCAACCACAAACATGAACAGGGGATATTTCAGTAAGAGGGGGTAAAGTTAAAAGGTTTCTCGTAGTAAACAAAAAACAAAAACAGATTTTCTTATCTGGCCACTTTGGAGTTGTCTCACCACATGGTCCTAAAAGTAGAAAGGCCTGCATGAACTAAAAGCCTAACATGAAGCTTCCAGCACCAGCAAAGCCTTCAAACAAAGAAAAGTGTGCCAGTGGTACAGTAAATCCCACCTGGTAATGAGATCGAAAACTCTCATCCATCACTGGCTGAGGTGCACCTGAATGCACCACACTTATGCAGAGCTCTTATGAGTCAGAGAGTTTAGAACTGCAACCGCATTATGTTGCTTTTCCATTGTAGTGCGTTGCAGACAGAACCCGTGGCTTTCTCATGTACAGCAGTTATTAAAAAGGAGCAACCAGAAACATTTGGATTTTATCTTCACTTCGGCCACAGTCTTCAACTCAACGCAAGATCAGTAACAGCTGAAGTGAAGAAATATCCTCAGAGAGAAACAGACCCCTGCTGATCCCTGTTTTCTTCACCCGAGTCGAAGCCAAGAAAAGCCACTGTCAGCCCACTTGTGCTGTGTTCAGACCAAACATATCTCAAGTTATTTGCGTGACTAGATTACACACAAAGTCAGTGACAATATGTGATATATACTCCGGGCGGCTCAAATCTCTTGAAAATTGTGTCACGTTGTTGGTGTGTGTTGAATATTGAACTTGCACGGTATTGCTAAAGCGACGTTAACTTTGCTGATGTCCGCACATTCATAAATAACAATAGAGGACAGGATAATAATCACTTACGGTGGCCATTTGCGGACATCCAGAGCTATCCCAATAGAAATGTACAACAAATAAGGAGCTGCTGTGGGGGGGAAGTGAGCCAGAAGGTCAGACTACCTGGTAAGTTTTGGAAATACGTCTCAGTGCAGCACAGCTCTTATCGATCTGAACTCCATTTAGGGAACAAGCAAGTGATGAAACATTAATTCAGGCTTCTTACAAGACTGCATTATGATGCTGTTAATTCAGCATCCTTTTGATCCATTTCTTACAGTCATATCACCGAAAAATATCTTGTTTTTTGGTTCCTACCAATGTGGTTCATGGCTATTTTTATTCACATCACTCTGCATTTCTATCAAGGAACAAAATCCAGGGGAAGGTGATCATGCCTGAGTTTGTCCAACATCCTCCGAGTGATAGAAAAGCGAATGTTGTGTCTCCCCACGGTCGTTATCTTCTTCCTGTGCTCCGAGCAATACCTCGTCTAACTTTTATCCCACTCTATGTCTCCTCTCTACTAACCCACATGTACACACGCCCACACACATCCAAGCACACACTCTGATGAACAAATCGCTTGAAGTTTACTGTGCCTCCATGCCGCTGTTCTCTCAGACACCTGGGTGAGGGCAGCGCACACACCTAACTCAGAAAACAGGGTTCAACTCTGTCGATGCCACCCTGAGATTTTAAAGTTACACCTTGTTCCAATCTCTCGGTCACCTCTACTGACCAGCCCCGGCATGATGTATATGTCCACGTCCACCATCTTGCCCCCCTCCATCTCTCTCTCTCGCTCTCTCCGTCTCACTCAAACACACACACACACACACACACACACACACACACACACACACACACACAAACACACACACACACACACACACAGAGTATGCACCACCGTGTCTAGTTTTAGTTGCTGCATTTATAATTTTTTACAAAGATGTGAACTCCACAGGCACTGTGACTTGTTGTGATGACTTGCAACTTGACTTGGAAGTTAAAAACTTGTGACTTGACTTGACTTGAGACATGAGGACTTGAATGAATTGGTTGTGTTCATTTTATGTTTTCAGTTTTAGAACTGAATTTAAAATGAAATGCACGTTGTCAATGTACACAACACAAGTGTCTCTAGTCTAATAAGCAAGCGCATACTGGGAATGGGATTGTTGTCATGATTGGATGACTACCCTGTCAATCAAGCTCCTCGCTACCTGACTTTTTTTTCAACACCTCCACACTCTAGACGACACACACACAAAGTATAACAGATCATGCCAACCAATTCTGTGCTGAGGGTCATCACTTTCAGACTGAAGCGTTTCATATGTGAAGGAAAAAGGTGAACTGCTGAATGTGAGACCTGACTTGCCCATGAAAAAAATGATCTGGGACTTGCTTGAGACTTAGACCAAATGACTTGAGTCACATGTATGTAGTTTGAATAATAGGTATTTGTTATTGAAATAAACTCTATTTTACTGTGCAGTTGTGCGTGATTATTTGTCCGTATGTGTTGTAGCTGGTTGTGACAGTCAGTGCTCAGATTAATTTCCTTAACTGTTCCTTAAATGTTACATTTTTGATAACTATGTACATGTTAAAGTGAATATCCCTTTTGAGACTATTTTCCCATTTGGCCCCTGATTCCAGGATGGTGTCACATAATTATTAATTCATATTTTATATTGTATTCCTGTATTGTATATTACATGTTTTTGGTTTGCACTTAATGGGCAATTTTCATATCCATATTTATAATTAATTAATAGCAATATACTGCCACACTGTTTATAATGACACTGTTTATTTGTGTACATATTATGTATATACAAGTCTATTTCTATTTCTTACCTTTTTGTTATATTGTTTTTTTTTTTTTTACTATTATTATTGTTTATTGTTCAATTGTTCTTTGGCTGCTGTGACACACAAATTTCCCTGTTTGCGGGAAGAAATTCTGATTCTGATTGTTATTATTTTAATACATACTATTAGTCATCTGTCAATTGCTAATAACCAATCCTGCCTGACCAGTGTACCAACAGAGTAGCATTAATAAACTGTAAACACAACACTGACACGTCATCACCTTTTACACTGATGTGGTACTTGATAGTAAACAGATTGGAGTCATGTTTGTCCCATATTGTTACTCTTTTAGCTCTGTTTTTGGTCTCTACCAATGACTTTGGGAAATATCTGCCTCTTAAGCTGCTAAATGCTACACAATGTCCACAAGCTAGTCTCTGACTGTCTGTCTTCTGTTTGGTGCTGATGCAGGCAGTGTACAGTAAGTTTTACAGCTTTGTACACTGAAAACAGCTGCCGTCAAACAGAGAGCTTTTGTTTGTTCTGGTTCCCTCAAGCTGCAAACTATGTGCATCTCACTTTCTACTCCCTCTTTCTTTCACTCTTAATAGCTTTCTCTTTCTCTTTCTTATTTTCTTATATTCATATTTTCTTATATTCTCACTCCAGCTCCTCTCTGCTGGACCACTGGCAGCCCAGGAATCTCTCTCAGTATCGTCGCCACCTTGGGGGCTTTTATGAATCATGTATCATGTATGTCTTGTAGTCTAGATGTAAAAGTTTTTTTGTTGTTGTCGTTTTTCCTTCCTTGAAGTAATGGTCTAAGGACAAGGTGTGGCGGACATTGTACAAATTATAAATTATCCTGAGAGGAATGTGATTTGGGACTTGGCTTTAGAAATGAAACTCACAGTTTGACTGACAGTGTATGAATATGTGTGTGAATGGGTGAATGCGACAAGTGTTGTAAAATCGCTTTGAGCAGTCGGTAGATTGTGAAAGTGCTATATAAATGCAACTCCATTTAACATACAAATTGAAATCTACCTTTTTCCTGACTGCACATTCACATCAACAACTCTGCCTCTGAAACCATGTTTATTGGCCAGTAAATTAATTTCAATGTTGATTATGAGTGGTAGTGTGAAATTGCTGTTTCTATATCTGGGCAAAGAAGGTGACAGAAGTAGGAAATTCACATATTTGAGGAGGATTTGAAATGGTTAAATGCACTTACATTTCACACAAGAACCCGAACCACCAAAGTAGGTATTATGATTATTGTATCGTACGTGGTTTTGCCCATAAGACCACCTTGAATTTGTCTAATAATTTTGAAGCATGCATTTATGTCTGTCATCGCAGGGAAATCAGATTGCAGTTGCCAATGTTACTGTGCAGCTTCCAAACCTTTCTGCTCAGAGTCGGTGACGCGTGTGCTGTTGACCTTTCTCAAGCAGCTTGAAGGCTTTTTAGACCTTTTCTTGGGAGGTGAAATATGAAGAGGGATCCAGCTGGATATACCTCCGATGTCATTAGAGTGCAGCACACCACAGAACGTCACAGAGCAACACATGCCAGGCTGTTAATACCTGGCACTTTGAGCTACAGACAACTCGTGGCTGTGTGTCTCCTGAGGCCGTGTGCCTAATGAAACCAGCCATGCAATCAGTACACTGGAGTTTTCCAGTCCAGCCTTTTTATTTACAATCACTGTACCTCCATGAATCCAGGATTGATTTGATACTTATAATAGCAATTTGGTTTTTGGCAGGGGTGTATTTAGAATTTCTCATATGTCAACCAGCCTTCCCCTTTCCAGCAGCTAAGAACTAAACAGTGCTGTTGACTCTTCAAGCTTTTCTGATTTCTGCTTCTGCCCTTAAATTGTACAGTGCTCTTTCTCAAGGACTAAATAATCAACATAATTATACTCAGTGTAACAGTAATTTTGTGGTTGGATGGCCATAAAAGAAATAGAACAGATGTTCAGCCTTTGATGGTAGGCATAAAAGATCCCTCATCTCAAGGAGCGCCACTTAAAATCACACCCCATCCATACTCCCCTGTGCTCTTTTGCCTGGGATGGAGGCAGACTGACAGGAATTTTAATTGGTGGACCAAAGAAAAGATCTTGGTGTCAAAACATGGCTGATACAGTTCTTGTTCTTGCCACTTCAAAATGAAAATTAGAGAATGCTAGGGTATTATTAAATTACAAGTTAATGTTACAGTTGATAACTTAATGACAATCCTGGAAGCAGTGAGAGCAAATGTTTCTTACCTAGTGTTAACTGTGTGTTGTACACGATCACCCTCACGCCAGGCTTGAGCTCAAACTCCACCAAATTTTGGTTCAGCGCGCTGACAATTTTATCAGATACCTGTTGACCACATAGAACATTGTGTTTTACACTTGAAGAGCAGTTGCATTCAACATTTGTTAAATATCAAGGAATCTATTTGATAAGCTTCCAACAACAACAACAACGACAACAACATTTGAAATCCTGCAAAATAGTCGCCCACACCTGCACTAGCTCCTCCTCACTCTTTTTCTTGCCCTCTGATTGGTTCTTGTGAGGTAACAGGAAGAGCTCAGCAGCTGTTGGAACACCTGGGAACATGGCTACCAAGAGCTGCTCCTCAGGAAAGTCAGACACCTGTGATAAAGCAGAAATAATCTTTATTAGCTATCACACTGTGACTGTGATTATTTTTTTCAACAGTAAAAAACATGTGACTATATCACGTGTCTATGAAATCATACAATCACAACAGTTCAATCAGCCAACTGTCATGGAATGGATGATTTTAAAAATATAATGTAAAGAACAGTATGTCCTTTTGTTGTGGAGCAACAAGGTCTGAGCCTGGTCACTCCTCACATAGAAGCACCAGACAAACCATATAGGTCGACTACGAAAGCATCTGATTACAACTATACATATACTGTAGGTTAGACAGCGACCTCTAGGGGCTGTAGTAATTTGTATCAATGAAGCAAAGGAAGATGTCAGGTGAAGACATATGAGGAGCAAAAACGTCCAAATATGTAGAAAGTTGTGATGGACGGTTGTGTAGTCTTTACTGAGTCATTCAGGCATGAGGATGTGTTGGAAGCCTGAGCTCAGCACAGGTGTGATGATAATGACTTCCCAGCTTCAGGAACGTATACTGGAATACACTGTTGTAGGCAAATATGTTGCAGTGAGATGAGTATGACATGCCAGTGTATTTAAGTTAGCTGATCTAGCTCTTAGGCTTCACTTCAATGTGTGTGGTTGCTGTAGTCACTTCCTGCCATGACAAAAGGGTAGTTAGTTGTTAACTATCTTACATATTTAATAACATCTGTTACCAAACAGTCTTGGACACATTTATGTATTGTGGTAAGGCACCGCAAGACAACTGTATGCATAAACTTAATTTCATTTTAAATAAACTAAATATGCTTTACATTAAAATGCATGTTACATGTATACTCTATGTGTTAAAAATATCAGGAGTCAATATAATGTTCCATGAAAGGTTACTTTTTCACCTCAAGAGGGATCTTAATTATGTACTCAAACTCTCAGTTAAGATATAATTGCCTGCCTGTGAGTCCCTGCTGGGGGCTAAGTAGTTGTATACACTCAGCACTTAAGCTGAAGAAGCAGCAATTGAGATGTTGGTGAGCATCTTGTGTAAAGATCTTTTCACTAAAGCTTTTGAAGTTTTCATGTTGTGCGTGCCTCACTATGTGTAGTCTTACTTTTCATTTTTCTAACTGAGAAGAGAATGTTTTCTGGCGTAAATATAACAAGACCATTTTTTTTTTTTAAATAGTTGAAATATGGCATTTGTTTAAGATGTTTCAAAGATTCAATCGTAGTTAGAGAGAGGTTATTTCAGGTTCAGTTGTTTTTAAGGTTTGGAGGAGATCTGCTATATTTCACTCTTGAATCCATTAATGTAGCAATTCAGCTTTATTAACTCCAAGTCCACATGCCAGTAATTGGAAACATTCTTAAGGAACATCTCCTGGATGATTGCCGTGTTTTGCAACTCAAACTTTCCTACCTAGTTCTGGAAGATCAAAACTTAAGTTTGGCCAGTGCTGGCAGTTTATCCTACGTGAATACAGTGTAGAACCAAGCTGCTGAGCATCTGGTGGTGTTGCCATTTCATGGGACCCAATAGATTTATGAACGCACGGCCATATTCCAGCTGCATACGGTGGCCGGGAGGTGCAAACCAAAATTACCAGGTTAAAATTTGTTTCGGGACTTGTAAAAGTGTTTCACCACTTGTAAATTTGTCTCTGTGTTTGTAAAAGTGTTTTGTATCATGTTAATTTGTTTTCTGAAATGTAATTTTTTTTTTTTTTTTTTTCGGAAATGTAAATTTGTTTCGGTAATGTAATGTTGTTTTATGACATGTAAAAATGTTTTCCAAAATGTAAATTTGTCTCACGCTTCGTAAAAGTGTTTCACGTTTTGTAATTTTGGTTTGCACCTCCCGGCCACCGTAGCTGCAGGGTACTTTGTGCATCCTTTTTGGCTTGGAAACATTTTTGACAGTTCAGCCATTTACAAGGCTTTGGGTCCAGTACAGTCACAAAACTAGAGACAAGTTTTTCTTCGCATATGTATACATTTCAGAGATACATGGTTCTCGAAGGACAGGGATGTATGCAAAGGTCACAATAACTTTATGTTAATGTCCAGACTGCCTTCAAGCATAGACCTAGTTTATTGGAAACAAACAAAAGGTTAGATCAAACAAATGTCCCTGTTTTTGTTTCCAGAAAAACATTATTTAGCCCTTCACTCTTAACCAGTTAATATGAACAAGCAGGAGAGGCAGCGCCTGGCTGGTGATCACTCTTCATTTCAGATTTTATGTTTTTTTTCACTGGCCTGGGCAGACAATGGAGTGGGTTTAGCCAAAGCACATCAATTATCAAGCACAGAAATCACTATTTGAGTACCACAGTAGTGGACAAATGATAACCATGGACATGACTTGCATTAAGAGACGGGGCGGCCGAGAGGGAGATAAAATGAATAGGATGACAGAGGAGGCAATAGCCCCTGAACAAAAAAATCAATATGCTTTTAACATGTTTGTTCGCATTGCAATCAGTCATTAGTTCAAAAAGCTGGCTGGCTGCTTTGGAGTACTCTCTTTTGATGCTCTGTTTTTTGTAACTGCTGGTTACAAAAAACAGATCAGAATGGCAAGCAGAAAGATAGGTGAGACACTCACAGATGTAGATGACGTTACCAAGTGCAGGGAAGCCTCGCCAAATTTGGTTTCACACACAGCTTCCATAGTGCAATAATTTGGAAGTTTATTTGAAGAAGTACTATATGAAGATGGAAAGTTCTAGAGCTACATACGGTATGTATGGTACAGATACCATACATACTGTATTTTTGCATGCATGCAGTTTTGCTTTAATGTATTCTAATTTAAATTCAAGACAGGTAAACATTTGAGGTCTCATTTTTGGGGAATTCTATATGATGTATATACTTGTATAGCACCACCTCATCTAAATAATCCAGTGCAAGGGCGAACTGGCCATCTGTGTGTTCTAGAGAATCACAGAACGGCCGGCGGCCACCACGCAGTCATCACCAGTTTTTTGTTTTTTCCCTGCTAATCTACTGTTTCACATTCCAATCCGGTAGATGGCAAAAATGCATCTTTGAGTTTGATGCCAGCCAGCAGCCGCCCGTGTGCACCAGCAATGATGAACTGGTAACCTGGAATGTGGGCAGATTCCTGAACCCTTGTGGGCCGTTTGGGCCGGCCGACCAATTAGAGAGCGGCATGACTGTCGCGGCCATGCGGCCCCACGGTAATTTCTCTCTGCCCCCTTTCAAGTGTCAATACTGTTTTTACACTAAATGACAGCCAAATTTCTCCAATTCCTTTAGACTTATTATAACAGCAATCTGATCAGTATTTATATGCCAAATACAAGTCTCTATATCAGAGTCATGGTTACCCTTTACAGTCTACAGTCACAAACTTTTACATTAGACTGCATTGTTTTGTAGCGGAATGTCTTATTCAGATGTTCAAAAACGTGCATGGTTTGAAATAAAGCAAATCTACCTAAATTGTTTTAATTTAATTATTTGTTTGCAAAAGTTAAAATGAAGCAAAGCCTTCTGGGAATTTCAAGACTGAATCGAGTAATTGTTGGAAGTTGGAGATTGGAAGTTGGAAATTGAAAGAGAACTGAGATTAAGCTAAAAAAAAAAAAAATGAATCAAGCCATCAAGCGACATATGGGTGTAGTGGAGAAAAATAGAGATAAATCTAAGAGAGCACTGTTGGATGACGGTGAAAAATGCTGCAAACTAACTGATTTGTATTTAAAATCAGGTGCAGGTTCAGCTAGCACTAGCGCTAATACTGCTAGCACTAATGTTAGCAACACAGGTGAGCCAGCACACCAGGGAGAAAGACAGGACAGTGAGGAATATGAGCAAGGGGAAGAACAAGACGAGCAAGAGGAGGATGAAGAGGTAGACAGGGATAACGAATGATGGTAAGACATGTTTTTATTATGGAGCGGCTGGCTCTGATGATTTATTAATTTGTTTTATGCATTGGGGTTGTGCATTGATATGCCCATGTTTTGGTGCAGTTGTGACAACATTCATACCTACGGACAATAACCGACTGACCCATTAACCTAGTCCGCATGTAGTTGGACTTTGGGAGGAAGCCGGAGTACCTGGGGAGCAAACATGGGGAGAACATGCAAACTCTGCACAGAAAGGTCCTGCCCCCGCCAGGTCTCGAAGGCAGGGCCCTCTTGCAACGCAGCGACAGTGCTAACCACTGTACCACTGTGATGTGAAAGAGCTTATGATGACAAAAGCCAAGTGTTGTATTGCCTCACATCATGTTTGTCCCAGTCAAAAAGCTGCACTTGAAAACACTGCAAATACAACACTCGATGACCAACTAGCTTGCATGTTCTGCCCCTGTGTGAAAAAAAACAAAACAAAATAAACTCCATTCCACCAGATGGCGGTAGTCCTTGTCAGTCATTTAAAAAAGGAAACCAGAAGACTTAGGACTGTGGATACACAAATAACGCATTTTCCCACCATTCGATAATAAAGCTATTTCTAAGAGAATATGTCTGATAAAAAGTTGATGGCATTGGTGAAGAGGTAAGGTGAAAAGTACAGAGAAACTACGTTAAATGGTCGAAATCATGGATAACACAGAATCAGAGGCGTTCCCTTTCTTTTTCTGGTTCTCTACTTGTGTACAGATTGGCTTCACAGCCGATTAGAAGGATTTCTCTCACCAAAGTGCTTCTCTGTTGCTACTACATGCACAATCAGCCAAAAAGCTGCTGACAAGGGCCGACTAATGCCAACGGTGCGGGACGCACGGTAACAATTAGGGCCGCGAATGCACATTGATGGCCACGACATTTATTGTTAGGCAGCAACCTCTAGTGGCTGCGGTAATCATTATAGCAGCAAAGAAGGAAGTGAGGAGAAGATGAAGGCAGGAGGCTAAGTATACCACTGTTCGTGTCCAGCGGGAAACCAAAAGTTGATGGTGAGCGTTTTCACTTACTGTCGTAGTAAAATTACCTCAAGTACATAATGTAACACAAGTTCATAAATTCAGACTGGGTTTCATGTGAGGGAAATCTCTCAAACCCAATATGCGTTCTAGTCATTTGAGACTAAGTTAATTATCAACACTATAATTGCTGAATTGAAACAGAGTGAAATGATGAAAATACCACATTACTGTGCATGATTTGCCATGCAACCATTGGATGAGAAAACACTTTGGTGCCTTTGGGGAAGTAATAAGGAGATGATAGTTTGATAGCCTGCATTAACCTTCAAGGAAAACTATGGGGGGGACAGGGATAGGGAGGTTAACTGACGATAGGGTGAGAGAAATGAAATAACCTCCTTTACTGAGTGTGCATCCAAGACCAGAAGAGGCAATGGAACAGATGTGAGCCTAGGTGAAGAGTGCAAGGCATGACTTGAAAATTCAGCAACAGAGCTATACAGCACGGCACCTCAGTTAAATGGACCTTGACTTTAATTGCAAGTGGTCCTCTCTCTCATCTCCTGTTTTATTGTTGGGGAGTTGTTTACTATGGTGGAAAGCCATCAGTTTTGGACTGGCCTCTGTCTCAAGCAAGACTTCTCAACCATAACAAAACAAAGGAATAACCCTCCCTGTCTCCACTTGCACAATAAGTTTGTCAGGAAATGAACTTTTTGTCAGCTCCAGCCTCATAAACACATCCACAGCCCTTTCAGATTGGAAGTGGCTGATTTCTCTTGCAGCATAATGTGAAAAGATGAAGACAGACAAGTAACACAGCAGCCACAATCCACAAGTTTAATGTGATAAACAATAAAACAAATGCATCTCAGAAGCTGCAACCACTTCACCCTCTGTTCCATGTCGATACTTTACTTCAAGGGAGGCTCCGAAAGGATGCTTTTTGTAATACAAGTTATATTACCACCTGTAGAACTGTCTAATGTGGATCATAGCAGCAGTGAAACTCTGCATGTACCTGCTCATACAACCTGAACAAAATTTAAGTACATTGGGGCTTCTCAATAATATACAAGGTGTCCTTATTAATTATCAATTAAGGTATGGGGGATAAAAACTAATTTGGACCAGAATCAAGATTTTTCTTTTCTATCATGTTGAATCAAATCACAATTCAAATTTCTGATTATTGTACACAATAGTTTCTCCTTGTGAAATAAGGTTTTTCAGACACAGGAGAGATTGAAGTCGGAGCCATGAACATAGAGCAGTCAAGTGTAGGTGGTGTAATAATGGAGGAGTAAAGTAGTTGAACAATGCAGCTTTTGTTTTGTTTTTATACTGTTTTTATACTCATATTGTGACCCATGGATCGTTACTAGTTCTCTTCTACAGGATGTAATAATTAGTAATTAATGATTTGCTTTGTGTTGGCCTATACAATTAAAAAAATGTTCAAATCTGTCCTGGAACAATAGTCAGGTTTCTATATGAACAAAAGGTTTGGTTTGCTGTAATCATTCCTCCTTTTGATACTGGTCCTGAAAAGATATGTTCTTGAATCAGTTTCAATGTAAGTGATGGGGAAAACGTTTCTCAACACTTTTCTCTCTATATGAGCTATTATTACATTATGAGCTGTTATTACATTATGAGAGATATCAGTAAGGCTCTTAATGTAATAAGTTATTACATTATGCGCAAAGCCCTTATTACGTTGTGCGTCCATGATTTTATTACATTATGAGCCAATTATTACATTATGAACTTTTATTACATTGAAATTATTACATTATTAGCCATTATTACATTATTAGTTGCTACAAGGTTTATTTCGCCATGGTATGGTTGTTCATGCATGAGCACAGGCACGGGTGCACAACTTGGACATGAAGCATAATGATGTGTATTACGCTGAATCAAGAAATCCATGTGAGAAGGTTATCTATGACCAAAAGGACACGAAATAAGTCACAAAAAAGTAAGTAAAGTAATATTCTCTTTGTTGTTCTCCTCTGTGCTGCGACCGTGCTACGACATGAATTATGTATGTGCAAGAGGAAACTGTGTTCAGGCCCGGTTGCGGCCGGAGCAATGTGAGTGCAGGCCAGTGGAGGACTGGGTCAGTCATGCCTCGGCAATGTACAGAGCAACTGGACCAAGTGTGAGTGCACCCTAGGTCAGAGAGAAGAGTATTACATTAAAAAACTACATTACATTACGGGGCGGCTGTGGCTCAGTGGGTAGAGCAGGTCGTCTAGTGATCGGAAGGTCACCAGTTCGAAGTTGAGCAAGATACTGAACCCCAAATTGCTCCTGATGAGCAGTTGAGCATGGCAGCCTCTGTTATCAGTGTATGAATGTGTGTGTGTGTACGCTATAAAAATGCAGACCATAATATATCAACTAGGGATGTCCCGATCTGATCACCTGGTTTCGGACGTTACATCCCGATCAGAGACATCTGCAATACGACTGTTTCATGAGGGTGTAACAAAAGAGCTGCATTTAATACTTAATACTACACATTTGATACGGCAAATAAAAACCAAACACTCAGAGAATACAACAAGTTCACTCAAGCAATACATAACAACCCTAACCGAAGCAACAAACACTTGCGGATACTTTCAAAAGGACAGAGAAATATCCACAAGACAGCGACATGGCCAAATATATTACAGAGGGTAATTAAATTAATCGCTCTGGATAACCAGCTCATCTCTGCGGTAGAGGATCAGAGTTTTCTTTGTCACCTGGAGTTTTTGAATCCCCAGTATGCCCTACCATCTCTGCATTAAATCACATTGACTCCACTTTCGAGTGACAACGTGCTGGTATGCGCACTAGTTTCGTGGGTCTCATACAGCAGAGCATGTAAAACAGGCAGTCGAGGAGATGCTGAGCGCGTGTGATATAATAGACAAACAATGCGTCCATGTCATTTTACATGACAACGTATGGAATATGTCAAAAGCAGTGGATGATATGGAGGTACCAACCCAGCTGGCATTCGACTGACACTAAACTGACTCATGACTTTTAAACATTTTGTTGAAATATATCAGTAGAAAAATAATGTTGTTCCAACATCCAAACAATGTTGATCAATTAACTGTTGAAAAGGTGACAAAAGACAACAAAAGGGTTAAATAATTAATCTTGTAAAGTGCTGACAAACTTTCATTATGACAATTGGCTTGTTCACCTTGGTGACCACTACAAACTCCTTATCCTCATCATGTGCCTGCTTTGTGGAGGTCTGGACTCTACTGACCACTTGTTCTGGTTATATTTCTAATTTCTTGTTGCTCCTTTTTAGAGTAAACATCTGAAGAGGTTGGGAGGCGTTGATGCTGCAACCCATGTTAAGAAGTCAATGGCTGTGTAAGTAACTTTGTGTTCCTTTTTTGCGTTAGTTTATAGTGATTATGTTCCCTGTCATATACTGTCATGCACTCCCCCCACACACCCACTTACTCACTCTCTGCTACATTTTCATAATGAACTTGATTGCACTATAATATTCCAATATAAATCTGTTTTACCATGGCAGAACTATGACAAATAAAATGATGGCCATAATGAGCCTCAGAGGAAGAAGTGGGAAGGTTGCCTTCATGAAGACTCATCTGAACAAGATAATATGTGGTGGGTTTGCTTTAACATAGTAGTTTTGTAACAATGTTTTAAATAATTGAATATAGTAAGCAGAATAATAATTCATAAGCAAAATCATTTTAGTTGGAGGACTCTACAGAGCATGCTCTAATATTATATATAATGTTTCATTCTGGGCTCTATAACTTCTCCATCTGCAGCACTGGTACTACAAACTGCCTTTTGTTGGTCGCACAAGCACATGATAATCAATGACCTTGCACGCAACACTAATTTATATATTTGAAACATTGGCAATGCCACAAAAGTTGATATTTGCAAAATATTTTAATTTGAGAGGTTAGCGTTTGCTAATACTGATCTGCTGTTTTTTTTCCTCCTCTTCAGTTGTTGTCTTGAGCTCATTTAATGCAACAACGACCAAAGTAGAAGAATATATGTCCAAGTATTTGAAATATGCACCAGAGAGGGTGGGTGGTGGTGGCAGAAAGAAGTGGTACAAGAAGGGAAGATTTAACCAAACTTCAATGGCATTTTAACGTTGAGTCACTGTTGAATCAACATCAGGTGCCAGTGTTGGATAACTGTTGAATTTTGTTTAGATTTTGCAAATCTAATCAACGTTGAATAAGCAACGTCATTCCTACGTCACGTTTCTCAACATAGGTGAATTCGCCAACATTGAATCAATATTGATTTTAGTTTAAATTTTGCAAATCCAATCAACGTTGAAATTTCAACATCACTCTAAAGTCCTGCTTTTCAACATAGTTTGATACACTATATATTTTTGTTACACTGTTTTCACTAAAGTATTGATGTATTCAACAGTAGCTCCAGTAACACCAAACACCTTGAAATGGATACATTAACACTAAGTTTGCGGAACACTGTATCTGTGATTGTCCTGAAACACGGTGCAAAAAACCCTAAACAAAGTGATCATTAGTAAAGTCTTTGTTTTGTATTTGAACCAAGTTTACAATTTATCAACTGATGTACTAAATCTCACCATTTATAAGTGCATGGCTCTCTTATTGGACATAATTCTATCTTTACTAGACAAGTAAGACATAGCAATCATACGAATCTGGTGGAAAATCTGGTGAAAAAGGTTGTCGGCCAATGTTGCAATATGCAATAGCATATGCAGAATAAGGAAGAGCCATATGAAAGTATATACTTTGTTTCAACAAAATAAAAAAAAAGTATTAAGGAATGCAGGTACTTTTTCCTTAATGCAGCTGTATTATCCAGGAAAATATTAGTTAAGGCTGAGTATTGGATCGGGACTCGGTATCGGCAGATACTGAATATTAAAGGACTCGGATTGGGATCGGGGTAAAAAAAAACCTGATCGAGACATCCCTAATATCAACAGCACTAGAGGACAGATTTAAACATATAATTTAAAAGACTCAGACCTGACAGTCTTGACATATAGCAGAAAGTGGTGACTCAGGCCTAATTACAACAAACAGTTCCAACAATTTCACCACTCACGTCAATGTTTCAGTCATTTACTATGTGACAATTTGGTGCTACAGATACAGATACATTTTTTTCTTGCACATTTTGTCCTTCTGCAAATATTCTGTAAATCAGTGCTCCAAATTCTGTTCTGATGCCCTTCATCATGGCATGTCCTTATATGGAATCTATGACTTTAAACGTTGGTTTATTCATGATTTCATAAAGTATTTTAATCATTTTTTTTATCAGAGTGCCTCCTTTTAGATTGGATAATGTTGTTAAGTTTCTAAAAAGTATAAGCATAAAATGTGTACAGGTTTACATACATTGTGCTTGCAAAGCATTACAATTAGTATTTTTTCTTCTATAAAGAAATGTGTATTTTTTACACTAATTTGTTTTCATAGTTGTTCCATAGTTCTGTTTATACAATTTACACACTTGTTTTTGCTGCAGAACTGTGCTGTTTTCTAACAGTTTGGACTTTTGCCAGTTTATGTGATGGCACATGTGGACAGTGAGAGTCAACAAAGTTACAGTCAGTGTGTTTGTAAAAGAGGCACTCAGCCAGTGAGAACAGGAGGGAAAATTACAGCAACCAGTGACTCTTTCAACACATATATGGACACAGATGACACACTTGAAAATGTGAAACCACACATTTAGTTGCACCATGTACTACAATGCACCGCATAAGGGAAACGTGAATTTCGAAATGTCATAATTTCCAGACATATGGTAGATTTGTATGAATGCTATTGTGTTGGCAAATAACTGCCAGAAGATTGTAGATAGGTACTCCACCTAGTGTCCTCTAGCAAGCCATACTTCTTACTTTGCTTTGGACAATATCAAACTCGCTCTAGCCTGTGCTCACTCGCACAGTGTTGAACTCTTGTGCTCTAAACGCCATGAATAACAATCGCCTTTTATGAACAATATACTTTTGGCAATGTTGAATTCAACATATTAGAAAATAAAACAGGGGCTAGGACTGAGCAATTTCATTGACATTGTGAAATGAAACTAAACTGTATATTGTCTTGATTTTGGATTTCATTACATCGTGATATGCCCTAAGTGTTGTCTTTTCTTGGTTTTAAAGGCTGCATTACAGTCAAGTGATGTCATTTTCTGTACCAACCAGACTGGTCTACTTGTTCTAATACTTGTCTTTACCCTCTTAGTCATTATATGCATATTGCGATGATGAATATTTGTCAAAAGTCTATCACCAGTACCATTTAAAGTACAAGTAATCATCCTGACAAATTGTCACAATACCAAAATCGATGCATTTTTTTCTGTCACTTCTCAGCTGTTTTCCCGTGTGTTTCTCTGTGTTCTCCCTGCTTCCTCTGTGTCTCCTCCCACCTCGTCTGTCTCTGTGTCTCCTGGGCTTGGCTACCTGATCTGGCACCTGGCTCATCTCCACATCTGTCTGCAATCTTTATCATCATCTCCCCGCTCAAGCAGCGCTGTTTCATATCAGAGTTGGGACATTCTTTGACCTCGCCGCCATGAAGTCACGTGGTTCATGGAGCGCTCAACAGTTCCAGACAACGTGCCAAAGCTACATTATCATTTAGTCGAGGACAGGCTTCTTTTTTAGGATTTGTAATTTCAGAAAGTATTTTTTTTACTAAATTTACAAATGACATACACTGACTATAGACTAACTATAAGGGGTATTTAATGGGAAATAGTTGTGGAATAATTGCTGGAATAGTGAGGATATGGTTTTGGGGATATGGGTAGTGGATTTAATGTGGAGTGATGGGGGGTGTAGTAGATGTTACTGGGTCAGTGGGAATTGTTAGGGATTGTTGGGGGGTAGTTGTCATATACTATAAATAGGGGAGTTAGGGATGGGTTGGGGGGGGGTGTGAGGTTGGGTTATATGGAATGTGTTGAGGGGATGTTTATAGTGAGAGAGAGTAGTGATGGTTGTTAGTTGAGTTGTATAATAGTTGTTGTGGAGGGGGAAATTGATTGTGGTGGAGTATGGAATGTGATATAGAAAGGGTTTAAATGTGAGTTGTAGGGTGTGGGTGTGTGTGTGTATGGTGTTGTTGAGTGTTTGGTGGGGGTTGTTTGGAAGGGGATTTGGTTGTGGTGAGATTAATGATTGTTAAGGGTGTGTGTGGGTTGGGGTTTGGGTATAAAGATGGGGTGTGGATTGGATGGTTTTGGTGGGGGGGGGGGGGGTTTGGGGTGGAGGGGTTTGTTGGGTGATGTTGTGGGGGACGGAGGGGAGGTGTTGTTGGTTTTTAAGTTTTAGTGATGGGGTATTTGGTGGATTGGGGGGTGGGTATGGTATGAATGTTTTGGTTTGATTGTGAATTTTGATGGGGAAGTTGTAGGGGGTAAGGGGGTGGATTGTTTGAGGAAAAATGGGGTTTTGTGAAGATTATGATTAAAAAAGTGAAGTTATAGATGTGGGGGGTTTGAAGTGAATATGATAGATTAATTTGGATGGGGAGTGGATGGGTGAGGGTTGGGGGTGAGGTGTGGGATAGGTTGGGGGAGTTGAGGAATATATAATAGGTGTGATAGGGATAAAATAAGTATGGGATGATGTATGAGTGAGATATATATATATGGGTATAGTAGATGTATATGGGTAGGGGGGAGTGAGGGATTGAGTGGGATAGGGTTATTTGTAAGGGATGGAGGTACTGAGATAGTTTTATCAGTGACTTTAAATAATAAGGAATGAAGGCTCATGAAGCCATCTTGGGAGACACGGAAAGCAGAGGCATCTTCACACCTGTCCGATGTTGAATCACAGGATGGACTGAGGGTGTTCACTTGCCGCACCAATGAGCCCACAGTATTGGGCAGCAAAGGTAATAGGAGTACAGGAAATAATTGTGAGATATCGGGAAAGGAAAGGAGCTGAAGATGGATAAAAGGATGGAAAGAAGAGAGCAGGAAGGACAAAGAAAATGAAAATCACTCACTTGGAGCAGAGCCTTCTTAATTACTCTCCCCACATCCTGTCTCCATTCGGGTATGTCAGGGTTGAACTCGTCCAGATTAGGGGAGAAAGATAAAAGTAGCGATTTGAAGAATTCTGTCGAGGAGAGTCAGGAGAGAATCAGCCATTAATTCACTCGGATCCGGGGGCATTATTCTCTGTGAGCAGTGCCAACTGTCATTTTGCTCAAGTTGAGTTTCAGGTAGTTAACACTTGATGAAAAGAAGAGGGTTTTTCATATCACCTGCACTTCCCTTTAGCTAAATGTACCAGATGCACTTCTAGATAATTAGAAAATGCCAGAGCTTCACGCCGGCCCGTCTACTGGTAATAACTCATTGCACTTTTACAGATACTTGCTGCTGAATCACTTCATGTCAAATGAAGATTTATTCTTTAGAGGTTTTAACAGTAATGTGATCTATTTTACTCAAGGAGGAGATGTTCCATTTCAGGAAGAGTTTACACACTGCAGATTCCAAATGACTGCATTTGGTGAATATATTAAAAAACAAATGATTGGCAGTCAAACAGATTCGTAAACATCATTGACTGTGCTGTTGCTGTTATGGGCTCAAGTACACAATTAGAAAACAATACTGACCTTTGACTGCTATGGCCTTTGTATCCTGCAATATGGTGTTGGCTGCAGCCACTTGGACTGTGATGGTGTGCATTCCCTCAGTGAGGAAGGTGTAAGAGATACTCCCATCCAGCGTTATCACTGGCTGCAAGCACAAAAGATATAGTTACTATTTAATGTCTCACTTAAAGACGTGGCACCATTCTTTTAAAGTACACCATGCTTTATGCAACAAACATTTTCAAAAGAGCAATATGAAGTTTAGTTAAAGCCCTTTACCCCTACTCTCGTTTTTGAGTGCCCCCTTACTCTTCAGAACAGAGTTACAATGGTATGTGGTTAAATTCCTTTATATATCAGGACAACCCTTCAAAACCCTTATACGTCATCAGTGGTCGTCGATGGCGTTTATGTAAAAGGATGCCATCAGACATTTCCAATATGCTGTCTTAGCTTATTTCTCTTACATTACTGTGGCAATCCTGGTATTATCACAATGCCATCGGCCATTTATCTGATGGAGATAGAAAGGCATGGATGCTTGCAGTTCATCCACAACTTCACTCCATCAGTCAAGGCATCAAATAACAAATAACACTGGCCTGGCCACTAACATCATCAACTTGTGCTCCCACCTCCCAGTCTGCACTGATATTAGAAGGGCTGTACCAAGAGAAAAAACCTAACTGCTAGACTACATTTTAATACTTGTACTAATTGAAATTCTTCGAAATGTGGGCCATGGACAAATTAGCCGTGATTATTTAATGATTTCTAAACTTGCTATTCAGCTACCTTGACATCAGCATACTAGTAGCTGTTAATTTATGCTTGTTATGAAGAAAAAGACCAAAATACATTTAAATGACAGTGTTCCCACAAGAATCAATCTCATTTTTTATAAAGCAAGATTTATCACAGAAGCTTTTTGGTTTATGATGAAAAAACAAAAACAAAAACAAAAAAAACAGAAATGGCTTTCCCATCTATCTGCAGTCCGTTGTGTTAACTGTTTATTAACAAGTTTGCATGCCAACATGTCAAACTGAAGTGGTGAGCATGTTAATCATCAACTACAGCCTCACAGAACTACTAGTTGGCTGCAGACTCATTAGGTGCTTTCACACAACCGGTGGAGGTGTTGCTAAGGTTGGCAGCAGCAGTGAGGAAACTGGCTGCATCAGAGTTTATGATAATTAAACTTTTTTTCAACCTGCTGCCTTAAACTACAGTCAGGAAAACAATAGGAGCTGATTTTGCTGCAACCTGAGTTGTAAGAATTACACACCTCCACTCCAGCAGACAGGTCAATGCAAAGAAACAGAGTGTGGGAGCAGTGTCAAAGTAGGACTATCCTGTCTGGGACAATAAATAACATTTATAATAGTTGCTATATTGATCATGTGGTGTTGCTAACCATTTTGTTTTCTCTAAGCTACAACATGCTCTGTTTAGCTGTATGATTAGCTTGTATTAGTTGAAAAGCAGGAAGATTGCCATCTACCAGGTGAAATGACTTGATGACAATGGTTAACTTAATGAAAGTCAACACACCAGTAAGCGATAGAAACCAAGACTGAACTGTAATAATGAGCCTTGTACCAGAAGAATTACCTCAGTGTTGTTGCCTAGCCACCAAAAGTAAGTGACAGTGCGTGAGTGGCTGGGTAAGACGACTGCTGTGATGTTCACCTCCTTGTTCCTTATGACCACAAAGGGAGTAAGTAGCTGCACATGCTCCACTGGGCCTGAGAAGTAAACACCACAGAAGAGTTGACATCATGCATGGCTACTTCTGAGCAACATGTGACTCGAGTCACCAATAACATCAACCAAATAAACAAATTCAACAGTAGAATACTTGTATAACTCCTCTGGAAAAGTTTGGCAGGGTGCCGGGATAGCAGTGTGTGAAGACCATGACAGGTATTCAGTGATGGCAATTCCCAGGAACCTCAAACTGTTCACCTCCTCTCCCTCAGCTCCACTGATGCAGAGGAAAGCAATAAACCAGTCAAGAATCAGCAATGGAAGTTAGCTACGTGCTGTCACACAAGCTAACGAAACAGAGCAAGCCTTTCACTGATAGTACATTTTTGAAGGACTGCATGGAGGAGGCAGCTAGCATACTGTGCCCAGACAACAAAGGTCAGTCACACAATCACTTAGCGTGTGGAAATAATTGACGAAGAACTGGCTGCTGAATTGTCAAAAAAGGCACCTGACTTTACATATTTTGTCATTGCGCTGGATGAGAGCACAAATATCGAAGATACTGCCCAGCTACTAATCTTTAATTGGAGAAATCAATGAAATGAATGAAATTTTGAAATAGTGGACAAGTTTCTTGCCATGGAGTCTATGATGGGGACAATGAAGAGGACAGCCCTTGCTCAGATTAGACATTACTTAGCATCATTCACTGGGAATCCCTGTGAAAATCTGTGTTGCAACTTGATCATGTCACCAAGATGGTGGTGAAACTCATGAACTTCATCCAGGCCCCCAGGCTAGACCATCACCGAACAGTGTGGCTGTGCTCTCAAACAAAAATTCACTACATCCACACTGAACAACTTCCACTGCTCACTGAAGAAAACACAGTTTCCCAACCTGAGCAGGCACGCATCCCCTTGAACTGATCATCAAATAGTTAGCTTGAGTAATTTAAATCTGTGACAAGTTTAAAGTACTTATAGTAAAAATGTTAAAAAGTCCTTCTGGATCTGTGCGATGATGGTGCCAGAAAAAAGTTCCATTGTAACGATGGAAATATGTTGATGCATCGTGTATTTTTGACATGATACCTTCTGGGTAATGCTGCAAACCTCCCCACTAAGAACCTAATAGGAGCTGGCGGGATGCTACGTTGCTTTACAATCCCAGGGATGAAGTTTCCCACTGTGGACAGATGTAACACACTACTTTCGTGGAAAAACTCCAATGAAAGGGTTTGTGTAGTGCTGCGACTGGACTGGGATGTTCGTCTCGCTGAGGCTTCTGTTAGCGCTCATCCTTTTTAACCAGAACTAATCTTTATCCCCACTTGGAGATGCTCAGTGTGTGTGCATGCGTTTATGTGCATGTGTGTGTGTGTGTGTGGCTGCGTGAATGCAATAGGGAGAGAGACTTATTTGGAATTAAATATGTTCAGTTGAGAAGTCATTGTAGAAGGTTTTTGCATTTCCCCTGAAAGCATAACATGCACTTTGAAATAAATTATTGCCCTGAGTTATGTATACATACAATACACAGTGGCTAATGCTTCAGGAGGGCAAGAGGTCACATTCAGATGGATTGTACAACTTAATGAAAGAGTAATTAACAAGACAAAAACAAATTGAAAAGAGCTTATATGATTCCCTTGGAAAAACTGTTTTATTGCTGTTTGAATAGAGCTGGAAAGCTTGACAATCCTGTGTTCTGTCATGTGTGCTGCTGTGGTAAATCAGCTAAAATGAGCCATTGTTCTACCGTTGCATCCTCAGATAACTGGCAATTAGCTGCAGTGGCCTTAAAGGCCCACTCCTCCGACTCTCGTTCTGCTCCCTGTGAAACCTTGCATAAGCAAGTTTGTTATGACCTTTCTCCAAAAAGTTGTTTGTATTTATCACAGCTGCTATGTTACATAATCCTGTGTATAGGTCAGTGCAGTTCACCTCAGATGAGTTTAACATGGATCAACAGTGTGGTTGTAATTTAGTTGAGTATATTTTAGCACCTGGAGCTAGGCAACAGATAATATACAAATATTGCAAATGTAAGAACATATAGCTGATTTAGCTAGTTTTGTTCAAATAGTCTTAAAACTGCACAATGCATTTTAATTCAACTGGAGGTTGGAAACCCAACTATGAAAAAACAAAACTGAAAAAACAAAAACAAAAAACACAAACATAATTCCAGATGAAGTCTCAGTTAATATTGAAGCTGTTTTAAGAGTTGCTGTTTCGACTATGAGATCACTTTGGAGACTGCAGTTTGTGGAGCTGTTGAACTGTAATGGCTTTACACCGTGAAATATTTCTGTTATGTCACTTATCCTCACTGTAGGGCTGGGTGGTATCGACTTTTCCAGGTATATCTATTTTTTAAACAAGACATAGGATAAGACAATACATTTATATCAATGCAGCTTGATGTATTACACAACCAATTGCTCACATAAACCTATGCCAGTTTGCATTTCTCCTCTCTCACACAGTCCCTCTGTGTTCAAAGCCAGATCCAGTCGCTCACAAATGCTCCAACAATATTAAAAAAAACACTCTATTTTTCTATCTGTTTATCTAAAGCTGTGCATAGGGACATATACGTCGCACGACCTGCACAGACGTCTGTCTGTGTTATGAATGTAATTACTGCAGCACCACCTGTGAGATAAAGCTTTGTGCTGCATGTGTGTGAGACAGGGTTGTTTGTTCAGGAGAAGTGAGGCTTTCTATGCTTGCTTGTGTGTGAGGTGAACTGATGCATCGCTATGTGACTTTGTGGTTGTAACGTGTTGTGTTATGGTATGATGGCACCTGGTTGTGGGCAACAGATGTGTTTTTAAAAATGCAGCACAATGACAATACAGACACTTCATACATAAAACCTACAGCACATATTGCAGAGGTTCTCTCTTGTTCTCTCTCTGCCAATCAATGATGTGTGAATGAATAATAATACTAAAAAATTAAAGCTATTGAAAACAATCTGTTTTTTTGGAGCAGTTACAGCATACACAGCATATGGAGGTGTAAGTTAAATGCTATCTTTAGTACAATAACTAGCACCTAATTCAGCCTCAGGTAATGCTCGTATCCATTTCAGACTGCTGAGTGTCTTGCTGACTTGCCTTGAGGTCATGTAATAACTAAAGGAGACTCAGAAGTGTGTATTAACTATTTGGTCATCTCTTCTCTTCTCTCACGTGGACTGTATTTAGCAGCAGAACTTACATGTGACATGCAGAAAGAGTGTGGTGGTATCATAACCCAGTGTGTTCTCTGCCAGCGCTGTGACACGGAATATCCCAGCGGACTTGTAGATGTGTTTGATCCCGTCCTCAGTCCAGCTCAGGTTGGAGTAGGACACGGCTGTGCCGTCACCAAAATCCAGCTGGATGTTAGTCTGCAAGGAGTCGCCCTGAAACGGCACAGTGGGACTTCGGTCAGCTACAGATAAACACTATGCACTCACTGACATCACTTTTTCACATGATACCACCCTCACCACCAGAGAAGGGCCAACCACAATCAGCAGGTGGCTGATTGAGTGGTAACCATAGAGAGAGGAAACCAAGCAGAACAGTAAAGGATGTTGGACACGACAGTGTACTCCATATGTAGTCCGGAACAATGAGTGGTTGGATGACACTGAAACATGGGCAGAAATAAATAGAGCTTACTGAAATATATGGGGGATAAGGACAAAACATCTACATAAGACAGAGAATACCACATTCCGATATAGATATAAACATTCTGAAAAATGTTTTTTTCTGAAACTTGATCAAGTCTCAGTCTTTGGCTCAAACTCTTGTGAACACAAATATGTCTAAATAAAATAACAATCCAAATATTACCACACAGCACCCAAAATATTAATAAAGGTAGCAAAAAAACATACAACATACTCAGCATCCCTGTTTAAGAATAACTGATGTTTTAGGAGACAATCATTTCTGTCTGTGCGTAAAGCAGCTATAGTCAATATTTACTTATGAATCCATAGTATCAGATGACAATGTGTAATGTGAGTGGAGTTACAGTGACAAAAGTAAACACTGTGGAGCTTTTAGCAGCTAATGAGCCGGATATTTCCCTCAGAGTTGCTGTAAACCAAAAACAGAGCTAAGAGTCAATGATTATTGGACTTGCTTTATATTAGCATTATATTATATTAATGGAACTGCAAAATGACTGCATATGTTGCTCCATAACTGCTGAATGCTTTCCTAGTTCACCAAATAAGGTTGGTAATGTCAATGTCGTGTTCACAGCCTGTTTCTTCTGCTCCCAAGTAGACAAACAAATCAGCTATGACAGATTTAATGATATTAAGGTTTTGTTAAAAGACAACTTTATCAATCAGGCAAATGGTTTACATTCTAATTTTCCGTAGAATCTGCCATTGATCTGCCTCAATACAGATTATCTTTATCACATAAAAATGACATTTTGTGCTGAAATTGAATATATGAAAGGCTTCTTGGGGAATTTTGAGAGCTTGATGATCTAAGCTGACATGATCAGAGACTTGTTGCAACACCTGTTTAAGAGGGCTTTAAAAAATCTCTATCATGAAGTCACTAGAAATTTCATTCAGTTGAAATATTTTGGTAATAAATTGACCAAAATATTAAAAAAGGAAATTCTATCTAATTAAAGCAAATCACCTTGAGCAAATAATTCCAAACTATCTAACTGCCTGATGCATGGAGCTTGATAAGAGCAAGAAACACAACCTGATTCATGACCTCATTTCACATGATAAAAATGAAATAAGACAGACTTGACTTATTGACTGCACTGACTAGTGGCTATTTTAAAGATATTCAACAAACGTCCACATTCCGCTGGAATTCCCTAGACTAAAAGTACAATATAATGTAAACATTATCACCTTTTTTGCAAAAAACAGATACAACAATCTTTGTAGGTTGTTTGGGGTGTTAAAGAAAAAGAAAAGAAAAACACTCTGCAACACAAATACAACGCAAATTCATGTGGGCTTCAATTACCACACCATAATTCCGACAGGGAAAGCAGTTTTATTTAAAAAGTACACTTGACCACTCTACACTGTACCACTAAAGGCCTTTAACACCACCACATGGTAACCAGCCTGACGACCGCCTACCTGCAGGAGCATTTCACCGGCAACCCAAGTATTTTTAAAAGTGTATGCTGCCACTGCAGTCCACGACCGCAATGACAGGCAGGTGCTTCTGTGAGCGTCATAGCATTGGCACAGCCCATCGAGAAGCCAAAAAATGTGTTTTTTCCACCACATGTACATGCACATATTAACTTGCAAATCTCTGTATTGGGAGAATGGCGTAGGTCGAGCCAGTGCAACGCTTTATCAAGCTTAAACAAAAGTAGTCATGTGACCACAAATCAAGGACGCACACTTCACATTACTTAATTCATGGTGGACTGAAGCATATGGAGTGGTAAACAAACCAGAGCAAAAAAAGCAATGAATGAATGTTGTCATGCTAAGTAAATTTGTTGTGTCATCAATTCTGTGTTTTAAATTAAATAGATATGTTTTGGAAATGATTGCATGTTAATTTCATTTAGTGTGAGCTACAAAACAAGATCATAAACTTTTTGTCAAAATGGAGTAGTAAAATGTGCCAGTGATGTTGGGCAAATGGTTCATTACGGACACACACACACATACACACACACACACACACACACACACACACACAGATTTAACTGATAAAATCAAAATGCATGTAATTTGAGTTGTTATGTGCATTTATGTTGCTAGTGCCGTGTGGTACATCTCCAACTCGGACTCCAACATTGTCAGCACATTCATGTTTGCTCTTTGGCCCATGATGACCGCTATTCCTGCGATGCCCGCCCCCTTCTGTTAGATCAACCAACACCAGATAACTACCGCCAGAAGTTCAGCTCAATGAACTCTGAGCGGCAGATCGAAATCTGTGCCTGTTCACTACTGGCACAGAGGCAGTGTTAAAACGCTTCCCCTCTACTGCCCCTCCCTGATGGAAATGACTGGAGCAGGGGAGGTGCTGTGTGGCAGTATGAAAAAGGCCTGAGGATTGAATGGGCAACACTGGATCACTCAGGTCTAACTCAGAATGAATTTGGTTGTAAAGTTGAAAACACAACTAAAAGCCACGTCCAAATGAGCTGCACATAGCCTGCCACATCTATACACAGTTAACACAACATTCAGCTTTGTAACATGTAAGAAGTTAATACAATGTAGTTTTATAGTTGATCAGTGTGATTCTTCATGTGTGTTGCTGATGTGTTTGCTCTTTGCAAATGTAGGCTCACTTTCATCAAAGTTTATAGTTACAGTGTATGATTATAATCTTTAAATATTTTTACATGGTTAGACGATTACATTTCTTTCAATTATTTCTCTTTCGGACAAAAGCCATTAATGTGTCTTATGCGAAAGTACAATTGCTGTTTTTTTTTTTTTTACAAGTTTTGTCTGACTATTTTAGCAAAAAACAATGAAAACACAAAGTCATGCTTTTTTGCTCAAACTTGGCACAAATGCTCATCCATAACAACTACGGTGGCCCTGAAGGGCAAACGACAATGACAAAAACACAACCACAAAAACAAAAACACAACATTAACAAAACACAACAACATTTGAAAAAAAACACAATCACAAAAACAAAAACACAACAGCATTTACAAAAACACAACCACAAAAACACAACATTAACAAAACACAACAACATTTAAAAAAAAACACAATCACAAAAACAAAAACACAACAGCATTTACAAAAACACAATCACAAAAACAAAACCACAACAGCATTTACAAAAACACAATCACAAAAACAAAAACACAACAGCATTAACAAAAACATAACATTTACAAAAACACAACATCATTAACAAAAACACAACAACATTTACAAAAACACAACCACAAACAGAAAAACAACCACAAAAACACAACCACTTTTTGTCGTTGTGTTTTTCTTTTTGTCGTTGTCATTTGCCCTACAGGGCCACCGTAACAAACAGCTATAATAAATCAATATAATAAATCAATGAGAAATCATGAAACTTTTTTCAAGGAGTTTTTTCAAGTTGCAAACAGCTGATTTGTTTAGAAATTAATCTGTGAATAAAGTAATTATCACAGCTTTGGTGTTAATGATGTAGATGCTTGTCAGTTAGTATTTTCTGGCCTTAAATTGTTATTGACAACGTTATCTTATTACTTAATGTCATCAGTGATGTCAGGTGTTGGACTGTTGTATGTGTGTGTTGGAAAGAGGAGGATAGAGGATTGTAAGTATGCATCTGTGTATTTGCACACCATCCCACCATGTTTGCCTTTGCATGGTGTGTGAGTTTTCAGCTTCCTGCACAGTCTCCTCTGGGAATCACATCTGGCTCTATCCGAGGATCAGCACACAGCGCGAGTGTCGGTTGCTCCAGCTGCCACAGCGACCCAATCTGCTCTCATCCCCCCCAGGCCTGCAAAGGCAAACTCCCCGGCTCCCCTTGGCACATTGTAGCGCAATGCTGCTGGGATCGTCATTTGTAACACTACATTAGCATGCGAGCTTCACCAAAATGCACAATGAAAACCAAATAAATACACCAATTGTTGTTTTTTTCGCTTTCCTGCTCTTTTGCTCTTTCCATCCCTCGCTACCTGAGTCCCTTCTTTGTGTGCGCTTCGGTGCGTGAAAACACGGGAGGGTTGGTCAAGTCGTCTGGGGACATTTCATGTCACTTTGCCTGAAAAATGATATCTCGGAAAAGTGTCTGGAGAGAATAGAGAACGGCTAAGAACAGGGTTTGACAGTGCGGGCATTGTTAAGGGCTGTAATGAGCTGGCCTACAAACAACACGCAGGCTTGGTGGCACCGGTGTCACTCAGCTCTTCTCTGTGTTTGCTGTCCATTCTGTGTTCATGCTTGCTCTCTATATCAGCCACAATGGGATTCACTAATCTGCATGAGACTGATGCTGGCCCGTCTCTCTAAATGTCACTCTTTGTGTGCGTGTATATCCCAGGGCTGAACAGAGCCAAACACATCATGGCTGGAGCCTTGAGGCTGGGACATCAGTGCCGGCTGGCAATGAAAGCACTGTTGTATGGAGTGACAAGGGTTTGGAGACACAGGTCCAGCATTTGTTCAGGTACGTGTCAAACCTGAAACCACACTGTCAACGTGAATGGTGACAGCACAAGGCTCGGCTGCTGTGAATAATTCTGGAAAGTAATTTCCCCAGCAGACAGAGTCTGTGTTGTAGGTCGGCAGTTTGGTTTAATCTATACCCTGTAACATTTTGCTAACTGCAAAATTAGAAACGGTGTACTTTTCCTATGATCAACAGCTTTTAATGATAGATCGTGTGAGAGGTAAAACAGGTGTGAAAAAAAAAAAAAAATCTATTCTCACAATATCTATGAAATCAAGGTAAATCAGCCCATGTAAAATGCCTTTGTTTAAGATATATTTTTATATATTAACAATAACAGGACAACATGTGATGTGAATGTGAATGTAAATTATCATCCAAGTCCACAGTTCCTCTCAGGTGTAATAAGCCTTTTAGGCTGCTTTGGTCATCGTTTAGTTTTCTGTGTCTCATGTACAGAGATAAATGGTATGTTGATATATTGTTGATATATGGCATGGTCAAAATTACAAAGTTATCGTCACAGAAAGAATTGTTACAGTGTAGAACCTTCTGCGAAATATAATATTAAAAAAAGATATAGATCCCTGTGTGCAGCAATATTACCATAAGCCCCAGAAACTGGCAAATTCAGTTACATGATCCATGTGAAATTGAGAATGAGGTTAATTTTTTGTTACACTGTCCCGTCTAAGAGGATGCAAGAGATGTTTTTTGTAAAGATGTCCTTCATTTATGCTGATTTCATTTTGGTTGGATGATCAGGAGAAACTGCTGAAGTTTCAGGGAGAAGGCAGAATATTTAGTTTAAGGCTGAGCTGCAACATTACTTCTAGTTTTGTAATGAAATAAACTGAACTAAAATGTTTGCTGCAATTGTACCTTTGGTGTCTTGTCAAAGTAGATGATTCCAAGAAAAGCAAATAATGTTTTTGTTTCCTTCTGCTATTTCAATTTATAAGGGCCTGAGCACCAACTGATGCAAAGACCCTATTGAAACTGAAGGAATTGTTGGGACCACAGCACTGACCGGTATGAGGACACACTTGAAATCTGAAGGATTATTAGGGCCCCAGCACCAAAACAGTGTGAGAGTACAATGTAGTTCATAATTGCTCATATCTAAAATTTAGACAAAATGTATTCAATCTCTCCAGGATAAAATGTTGTCATGGCATAAGGTTTGAATCAGATTTCTAACTTTCTGTCTTCTGACTACTCTGTTGAGTTTTTTTATGTGACAGGAATGATTACTTAGAGGCAGTGACGGCAATGTTTACTCTTTATGTTTCTCCCATTAACTAATTTTTGCTGATAGCCAAACATCTAAAAACGTGGCTGCACTGTGTTTGAAAATGAATGCTGCAGTGCATATTTTGGATAGGAATCCTCAGTAGTTGCGTCTGTCATGTTGGATCTCGGCAGGAGATTCCATCTAGCTTTCCCACTGGGGCAGAAATACATTTTCACAAAAAGATAACATGAGCAAGAACATCTGTAGAACATTTTCTCCCAAATGTGACGAGAGTGTGAAACAGAGAAGTGGCTGATAAAAATTCAGACTGACAAAACAATTGTCAGGCAGATCAGAGGGACTCTATATTAACCAAGAAGGAACAGCCGCCTGCGTCTTTTGAACCTGTAACCCATTTGGTGAGAATGAAAACTTGGGATGCTATGTGTGTCCACAGACAGGGAACAGGAAATGGAATAACAAATCTATATCAAGCTAAACATTTTAAGACAAAAATAATTGAAAAAGTTATACATGCATGTTCTCAATTTTCAACACCTTAAGGGCACAATTAAAAAGCTGTAATAAAACCTTAAAATAACAGCTGAAAGATCTCCTGAATTTTTTAGTAGAAATGTGCCTCTCTGACGAAAGTACAAAAACGAAGCATGCTCGCACCAGTGTCTCCAACTCGTGCTCAGAGCTGGCAGTGCTTTAGTTATTTGAGCCTTGCCAGCAAAAGTGAAGCCAAATCTGATTAATGACTACACTGAAGCAAGAGGGAAGCCAGTTTATCCACAGGCAGGAAGTCAGTGCTCACTCTGTGTCACCTTCTGTTTCAATCAGACGCACTTGTTGATTTAAAAATGAAACAACATGGGATCTACACACAGTGGGAAGTTGAAGGCTTTATTTTGGCAAAATGCAGGGCATTAGCCAGGACATGAGTCATTTCCCCCCCCCCCAAACAAAAAATGGTGCTCTACTTCTCGTCGGTGTCATTGATAATGCCAAAGCAATCAGTTATGTCATCTATTATTGTTGTAACGAATATAAATGACAAAGAATGTACATTATTACTGCATTCATCTGAAAAGCTATATTGGCAGTTATATATATATATATATACATATATATACATATATATATGTATATGTATATATGTATATGTATATATATATATATATATATATATTGCCCTTTAGGAATGTGATGTTTTTATGACAACCTGAAGAAGAGTTTACACCCTACAATTACATATACATAACTTTTTTTGCCTTTTTATAGGCTGATATTCAGATTTGTTTTTTATATATATATATATATATCTGAATATCTGATATTCAGATTTGTTTATATATATATATATATATATATATATATATATATATATATATATATATATATATATATATATATAAAAACAAATCTGAATATCAGCCTATAAAAAGGCAAAAAAAGTTATGTATATGTAATTGTAAGGTGTAAACTCTTCTTCAGGTTGTCATAAAAACATCACATTCCTAAAGGGCAATACAATTTGCCAAAAGGCCTTGGCCATTAATTCATGTTTTTTTTTCCATATGTGGCATTAGTATTAGATCCATACGATGGTTTTCAGCTTTTTTGGGCTGCATATGTGCATTTGGATGCAGTGCCAGACTCAAGTGCCAGTTTTTTCTAGCCTCCTGGGAGAGTCTTGTGGTAGTTACAGCAGAATTTCAACATGCAGCAAGTACAGCAAGGAAACGTTTCTCGCAGTCAGTTTGTTGACATGCCATTGTATAATGTCTTCATGCATTTATTTGCGCTTAAGTGGTACAATAATGTGTATTTTGAGCAAAGATGAACTCATGCATTTTGGACATTCCATTTAAACAAGATGCACTAAATATTAAGCCTCTGCATGAAAAAACTCTCAATGCAATATTCCTGTATGAACTCTCCTTCCACCACCAAACTGATATACACCATATAATCTAAACACGAACCCTTTTAAGTGGCAGACAGAAATTAAAGTGAATATCAAAGTGTCTCAAATTCCCCATGTCTCCTCTCTTTCAATTTTTCATGACTTGTTTGATATTTGCTTGGTGTCATTTAGGCACAAGCCAATCCCTTCTCCACCAAACAGTAACTGAAAAGTTAGTTGCTTTTACCAGGCCCAGCTCTAGATGTAATTGAAGTGTTGCATAACAGATTTCGAAACAAACACAAAACCAGTTCTGATCAGGAAAATGAACTATGAGGTCATGCATATCATCCCAAAACAAGTGTCCATCTATTTTTAGATTTTTTCCTTATCTTTAAATGTGAATGTGAGTCCTCTATCCATTAAATATTTAAGGGCATTTGCTCTCCCGGAGAAATACAGCCATTGCCGGCTTCATGAATATAAATGAAACTGTGAATTCATCTTGAGAATTTCCTCAAATAGAGCTGATGCCACAAGGATTCTTTACCCCTCCTCCCTTCCTCTGTCACCCCCCTCCCCTTCCCATCAGACAATCCCACATAATGAAAGACACAGGCCTCGATTTTTCATCTTATCACACAGTAATATGACAACTGGGCCTCGAAAAGACCTGGGAGACACACATTTACCTTGAGCTGTTGCAATGGCAGGAAAACACTCCTGTAGTTAATGCCCAAAAGCCGGCAGCTATTATCGACAGACTATATTTTGCCTGACATGTGAGGCAGTTTCCTAGTGGTGAGGTAGCCTGTCGTGCCTGGCTCTGAACACAGAGCCTCTCACTGACTAACAGGGTCTCCGGTGAGGTCTTTACTTCTGCCTCTGGCTCAGAACTTTTGCATTGCGTGGGTGATATGGAGCCATTTTACTCTATTAAACTTCAGAGAGTTTTTAGAAAAGAAGCTTTCCAAGGAACAAGCAGGCTCACTCAAACTTTAGCATTTGTGCTTCAGGGTTCTGTAAACTAAATCTTACGAGGTTTTATTGACACCATTAAACACCTTAAGAGACCTCATCTATTGCTGTGTAGTTACAGACACACTGACTTTTGTTTTATGTGTCCTTATACTTACTATGATAAATATTTTTTTGCTTTTAACAGAATGAAAACACTCACACATTTGGCAATAATTTTGATGTTTATTTTTGCTTAGACGGGACATTGGGGACATCTAATTGATTCTATTTACGATGCATTCAACCAGTGATTTAACAGGGTTTCTGGACGCAGGAGAAAAGGATAATCAAGTTTAATCAGTGGAATAATGATATCGCATTCTGTGTTTCTGAATTATGTGGCCTTGGGCCAACGTGAAACAGAGGATCTAGTACTGAGCCCTGGGGGACCCCACATATGATCAGTGTTGCAAATTTACTTCCAAATTGTATTGGATTATATATTGTAGTTTCTGGGCTCCCCTCATCAAAGGTGTTGGCGTGTAGTTTGATGATAAAAGAATTCTGCGGAGGCAAGGCTGGGTGGAATGGTATAGCGATCTTTATTAAAACAGATCTCAAGCCAGCGTCCGACCCAGAAGCGGCCGCTCTCTGGTATTCTCAAATATATGGCAAAGTTCTGACCAATGCTTTGCCCTCTGCTCTACCAGAAACACTCTCGAACCTTCAATCTTAGGATATCTACAAGTAACCACCACCCCTTCTCTCCTGTGAGGGCCTTTTTTCAGAGTCCATTCTCCAGTACACACACATTTCTCCTAATTGGTCACTTTGGCAAATTATCCAATAAACTAAAAGAGGAGTTGACCTGTGACCCTGCTCATCTCCCATAACTGATCTAACTTGGCTGCAGTCAACCTTAGGTCTTCTCCCCAAAATGACCTCTTTGTCTTTATATGGGAACCTAAACGTTTAGGCATCTCCCACCATTTGGCGTGAGGGTCAAACTCAGTTTAGTACTTTATGGTGGCCTTGACCGCCTGCTAACCTTTAACACACACACAGCTGAAAAACTACTCTGGGACCCCTAGAGCTGTGAGCCCCACTTTGTCTACAGTCCTTAACTCACACAAGGAGGAGAAACAGGTTAAATTTAAACTAAGTTGAATTAAAGATCACAATGTGTTGCAGTCCAGATACCTCAATATTACTAATTACTTTCATTTTAGGACATTCGGAAGTAATATGTTATATTACAATAATACTGTCTGTGCACAATAATTTGTAACTGATTACACTACTTACACTAACTGAGGTTGATATTGTTTCATAGCGGGTAATCAAAGCCCAGAAGCTCAAGTTTATTGCAGCTCATTACAAATGCAGTGGGGGGCAATTGCGTAGCTCAGTGACAGCTTTCATACAGAGCACAGATCTGGCCCCTTTATACATTCAAATAGCCTTGGACACAGAGATGGGACAGCAGACAAAGGATCAAAGTCTGATCAATTATGAATACTGTAAAACTTGTTCTATTCCAGGCTGTAAAGAATTCCTTCTGCTTCTCAATACATAGATTGAACTTGACTATGGCATTTTCACCCTTTACTTTGATAAACCCTAAGTAATGGCAGCATACCACTTAAAAAAGTTAGAGTCTGACTCCATAGTCATTTCTGCAGTCATGCTCAGGTGATAATTTGTTTTTGTGGTGCACCGGCAATAGTGCCATCATGTTAATAAATTCTTAAAAAAATATATGATTAAACTTTAATTTCAGGCGGTAATCCATTGCTAGAAAAAGTAATTGTAATATTATTACTGAAATATTACTGCATAAAGTAACACAATACTGTCATGCCTTATTTTTGTAGCTTATTACCCCAACATTGCATATGACTCTGAGTTTTCGAGACGTAAAAACTCTCAAGAGAGAATGAAAAAACTGTCCCTCGAGATAAGATGCGACCCAAAAAAGTACAGATGTCTACCTGACTAAATATGAATAAGAAAAATAATATTTATTCCATCATATATCATACAAAGTATCATACAATGTACTACATAAGAATGAATGGGGAGAACATGCAAACTCCACACAGACAGGCCCTTCCCCAGTAGGGTGTGAAAACCAAACCAATATTGCTAACCACTGCACCACTGTGCTGAATAGACTTAACATTTCCCCTTTTGCACAAATACATACATTTAAAAAGAGGTGCATTTATAAATGTGTTGAAATTATCAATGCAAAAAATCAAAGGGATGAACCCACAGAGAATTATTGTCGGAACAATAGACCTTCTTTCACCTCATTCAGTTATACAGGCCAAAAACTTTACTGATTTGGTTCACTCTCACCACTCTCATCAATTTCATTTCCAGATGCAGCAGGCAGCTATCTTCAGCACACATAGTGTTATTAAATCAACACTATGCTAACTTCTCTGTGCCAAACAGTAATCAGACAAAATAAGCAACCATGTGGTGAGCACAGTGTATTTGGTGTATTTAACAGACAGATATTTCCCTCAGGAGTTGGTAGTTGCAGATCAAAATGGAGCTAAAATGAGAGTGAACATTGGACAAGACATGTCTCTAGATAAATGCTATTTTCTCTGCTGGATGTAACAGTAGAAAATTGTAGATAACTCAGTAGCCACAATAACGTATTTACCATTGTTTTGTGTCTGTGAATGTTTTTTTCTTATTCCCTCTGGTGGCCCAAAATCAATTAATGAAGCTTTAATCAAAAGTCAACAGACTAAATTATTGCCTTAGCTAGACTACTGATGGAGCCATGCTAGTTGTGTTCTTACCTCATCCAGATGCACCAGGAAGGTCACGTTGCTGCCCAGATTGGCAGTGAGTTTGCCATCCTTGGTGGTCAGCAAGAGTCCTTTAGGAGGTCTTTTGGGGCACTGCTGCTTTCTGGCTGTGTACATTTCCTTAACTCCTTTAGTGCAGTTGTTCAACACCACTTTACGGTACCTTTGGAAAAATGAAATTTAGAGTGTTTCTTTAACTTCATCATGTTTTGATCTTTTGTAGTTCAACTTCTTTGAAAAAGTCCAAAATCCCTTCAGTTTTTGAATGAAACTTTAGATGTTACATGAGCGTGTGGTTTACACTCAGCAGAATGGTGTGGCACTACATCTGTTGTGCTTCCCAATTGCAAAAACAGACTAGATGACAACTGACAACACAAACTGTGTCAGAGGCTGAGACACCTGCAAAGCTTAATCACAGCAGTGGTGAATAAAGCACTCCCACTGTGATTAAGCTTTTTAAGGTGTCTGTCCCCCGGGGAGCCTCAAAACTAATAGGAATCACATCCTGCTGACACAAGAAAGAAAAATCCTATTAGAATAGAGAGTATCTACAGTGAAACAGCATGGTGTTCTGTAGTGACAGTAATTTTAACTTCAGGGATGGCCTGATCAATTGGTAAGTGATTTGAAATGGTCAGTACTCATCACAAGGTATTCAATTGGTGGTCCCTAGTTGATCGACAATGATTGTGAAATAGCTTAAAGGGATATTCAGGTGTAAGTTTAATCCATGGTCTAACACACTGTGACACCGAGTAAGACCTCCCTCGAGAGATCAAGTTTGCAGACCGCTAGCTTATGTAGTTTTAGCAACCTCAGAAAAAGACTGCACGATAATAATACATTGCAGTATATGCCTCCAACAAGACACCGCCATCTAAAAGCCACAAATAATGCTCAGAACAGCCCCAAACCTCAGCAACAGTACAAATAGGGTCCCAGCACATAGTGCAAGGCATCAAACCTCCACTAGCTTAGCCAGATCACTATTGTAAAGTGAACACAACTCACCACTCTCCTTCCGCAGCTTCCTGTTGTGGGGAAGCCCTGCGAATCGATTACTGAGTTTTCAATTCCTGATTCATCATGGACACCTGACCCTTTTACCAGATAAGCACCTCAGGTAGTTAATTTACAGTGATTCTATGTTACTTTTAAGATAAAAAATAACAACACACTCTTCTTAGTTTACTAAGTTGGGCACGAGGAGTACGATTCATTAAGTTTAAGGTAAGAGTATAAGGGCAAGACAATCACAGGCAGAATCAGTGGTATCCACAATAACGCAGTTTGCTGACTTCATGGATCTCGTCTTAATAGCGCCACTGTTAGCATAGCACAGATAAACATGACAGTGTCTTTAGAGCATTGTCAAGAGAGTTTGGGGAAATTAAAACTAACTTTGAAATGATCCCACAGTCACCACTCTTCGCCACTATTTAACAACAGTTACATAGTTTTGCTATCGTTACAGGAACCTGACATGGATTCAACATGTACCTGTTCAGTATTAAAAGAAAAAAATAAATGAAGTATTATTCATTATTGAGACAGAATGTCCCCTTACAAAGTGTTGAATTACAGAGCCAACATACTGAAAGAATATATTTTCCAATCTTTTTCTCACAATATTGTTAGTTCCTTGAAATGTAAGCAGCATTTTGCCATGCCAGCTTAGGTCTACTACTTCTCTTCATGGTTTCAAAGCATCACTTCTAACCCATTTGCAAACTCCTTGTTTTTGTTTCTGATGTTTTGCTTGTTCTTGTTTTTATATTATTTTTTTCTGTTTATTCTTTTATTTTATTCTTATTTCTCATTCATTTTCTCATTCATATTATTGTTGTATCTTATATACTTATCGTATAAACTGATATTCCTATAACTTTCTTTTTCCCATTTGTAAGCACGAATACTACTAAATTGATTACTAAACTGAGTTTTGGCTGTCAGCGGATTAGCTGGGGTTTGGAGAGTGTGTGAGTGTGTGTGTGCATGTATAAGTCCTATAATATGTTTCGCTGTTTTTCTTTTTTTTTTGTTTTGGTTTCGTACTATCTGTATCATTTTGTGGATGGACCAGCTCGAAAATGAGATGATTCATCTCAAGGGGCTATCTTGAATAAATAAATTCAAATTTCAAATTGTTATGACGCTGGCTTATAGGAAGCTCAATTGAACTACTGATTTTAGAAACTGTTGAAATGATCCTTAATACCAATGTATTAACACTGATAATTCCACTTGTGTTTCATGAGATAACCTTTTCTAAGACTAGATTTGATTCATATATTTTCACTCTTCTGCTAGCTTTGTTGGACAAGTTAAAACTTCATGACTCTTATTAGTAGGTTTTAGTTATCACAAGTGAATTTAAGTATAAACTTTGCTCAGCTTCAAGCTGATTGGGTCTAATCAACCCCACTGACTGTAGACATTTCTGTGGGTATGCATGGTCTTCTATAACCTACAATAGTGCACCATATTTATTGTATTCATTTTAGTATCAGTATTCCTGATTGTATTAATCTATAAGTTGATTATGAATTTTGTATATAAATTAAAGTAATGAAGCTGTTAAATTTATGTAGTGAAATACAATATATCTCTGTAATATTTGTACTAAAACAGCAGTATTTGACTAAACTTATCACTTTTAGCTTCTTACAGGCACCAGATGCTGCTGTTACCTGGGACTATAGAGGGAACCAGAGAGGCTATTCCGTTACGGTCCATGTATCATTTGTTAATTTCATAAAACTGGCTCTCGATGATGAGTGACCCGAGAGGAGCAGCAGAAGACAGTGCGAAGGGCTTCAGAGATCAGTGTGCTTATCCACAAAGCTATAGCTGTAAAATAGCTGTTTATGAGCCAGACCTACTGTGTGAGTAAATAAAGTTGTGATAAATAACTTTAATAAATAACGTTCAGGGCACTCAAATTAATCAAATCAAATATCAACATCAAATTTGGCCAATGGCGTATATTTTGATCTGAATAAAATCAAAAGTAAAAAAAAAAAGCATTATTTGTGTTTTTTTGTGTCACATTCATAAAAAAACATGATAAAACAAAGTATCAATATTACATTTTCTGATTTTGGATTCTCAATTAAATATCAGATAAATTAATGATACACAGACCTGTGTTAGCACTGCTCAAGTCGACATGTTATACAAAAAATCCATGATTGGTATCTGGTTTAAACCCCTGCTTTAGCATCCAAGAGAAAACCTCCAAAACACACATATACAGTGACCACGAATGTATTTAACATCATAGAGTATAGATATGAATTCTTTGTCAATCACACAGTCCTCACCCAGTGCTGTTGAGGTAGTTTTGACCCTGGCTGCAGCTTCTGGAGACAGTGGAGGGATTGAACCAGAAGGCAGGCCGGCAGTTCCCATCACCACGACGCTCATATCCATAATCACTGTGGGACAACAAAGCACATCCACACGGCACCTGATCAATATCAGCATGTGAAAAGGAACATATTGTTATACAGCGTGTTACACATCCCTGACTTATCTATATCGTTATTACTGGTGACCAGAGGCCTGTCTGGCACAGAGACACATCATTATTATGTATTGATTAAGGCGACTGGTGACAAATGTGCCAAGACGGTGTGAAGCAGTGTGCGGAAACACTTTGAAGGGTTTTTGTTACCATACACAAGGATGACTAACTCTCACTTGCCTGCTAGCGTTTCCAATCACAACATGATTTACATTTAACAAAACAAGGTAAACAAGTGCCTATTCTAATAACAGTCATGACATTGATTTATCAATTAACCACCAGCCAGAACCAATAAACAAAACTAACAAGCCAGTAACTGACTAGTCCAGTATTATTCTGTGATTACACACCGTGAACAATTCATTAACAAGCTGTCAAAGCAGATTGGTTGCAGAAGGTTAGAACAGTGTCTTGACAAAAGAGCTGAAAGCATATCTTGAGAGTGAGAGTACAAAGGTGCTCAAGATATGCGTGCACACAGAAAAGGATCAAGGTTCAACCTTGCACCTGTCTTTGCTTGCTACTGTTTTAGTTTTCAGGAAACCTTTGCTCATTAGAAGAAATCCACTTGAACAACACCAGCAGCTTTGTGTTAAAATGTTTTTTTTGTACCCCGCCTAACATTATACCACATGGGAAGTTTTGCTACGGTACACGTCAGCATTTTAGGAAACATGCTTATTCGCTTTCTTACCATGAGTTTGATGAGGAAATTGACACTACTCTTAGTCTTCTACTATTTTGACCATCAGGCAAATGTCTACAGGATGTCCAAATTTATCAGCCACCCAATGAATTACCATTGTTTTTGGGTTTCTTTTTAACTGCTGGGTGTAGCAAATCTTCCAAACACATGCATATTTTACCAGAATTTTACTTGTGGCTGGTGCTAATTTTGTGCCTGGTCATAGTAATTAAAATAAAAGACATATTGGCACTTGTATCGCTCAATAAATTAATCCATTATATCTAGGGATGTATATTGATAAGGATTTAGCGATTCCGATGCTTTATCGATTCCTGTTTATCGATCTGTTTTTTTATCGATTCTCTTATCGATTCCCAAATAGGCTGAAAAACAAGTAGTAAATGAGTACAGAAAAGAATACAACCTGGTTTATTAATATACATCTTAATTATTCACTGCTGAGAATAAACAATACTCAAATGAGTCCTCAATAAACAAATAAACAATACTCAAATTAGTAAAATGAGTCCTTAAGTCAAGTGGCTATTGGCTAAGGATAATCCCATAGAGGAACAAGAGGAACAACAAACAAGGAACGGGCAGGGCTGGGCTGATTATCTCATGTTTATCATTATCACACAACGTTAGCCAGTTGTTTAATTTTACCTGCTGTGCTAGTGCGAGCACTGGTGCTGCTGGAGTATAATGCCGTGTTGTGTGGCCAAATGCTTGGACATATTAGTTGTATTACCGCCTTTGACGCACAGATCCCTCTTACAGGTATTACAGGTGACGATCCCCGAGGTGTTGTCCTTCTTTGTGAAATGCAGGTGACATTTCTCCACAGTGCATTGCATGTAGCAGCTCAGCTCACCTCTGCTCTGCAGCAGCTTGTGTGTGTGAAGTCATCGCAAATTTGCGAGTGGGGTACGTTTGTTTACAGTGGCAGCGCAGCCCGGGAAGAATCAATAGCAGAATCGTAAAGAGTTTTTGTTAGCAATTTCAAAGAATCATTTGACTCATAACTGGTTCCCAAACGAAACCGGTTAACAATGCACATCCCTAATTATATCACAACTGTTCGGTTCTCTTTAAGTCGGGTTGTGTACATTTTGTTAGCTGAGATATGTTAATTAAAGGTCCCATATTATACTGTTTTTATCAATTTCACACAGCTGTCAGAGGTCTAACAACACTGTATTCAATATGCATTGCTCCAAACCCATCTGTGGTCCTGAATTTCAGCTGTCTAAAAGTCGCTCAAGTGAGCTCTACTGAGAGCAGGTTGTTTCTGTGCCTGCACTTTTAAATGCTAACAAGCTCTGTCTGTCAATGCCTACTTGGAGAGCCTTGCCTGCGACACACAGTGATGCCAGCTTGGCGACCTTCTCGCTAGATTTAGCGATTTTTTAGACCCTCTTAGCGACTTTATTCCTAAAAAGCGACTAGCGTCAAATTTAGCAACTTCATTCAGATCAATTCAATTCAGATCATCAGGGGAAAGGCGAGAAATATATTATATTGTAATTCACATGCTGCTCAGACTCATAGCAGTCCACGGCTCCTCTGCAGCAGCGTCGGCGGCAGGCTGGTGTGTGTGGGGGCTGGCTGGGGCAGCAGGAGCAGATGCCGCGGCCGCTCGCTCTTTGGATTTGAGACCGGACAGACTATGCGGCTGCAGCAGGACGTTTCAGAATGGTTAGTGTGTCTGAATAATGTTAGTTTGTTCGTATGTGTTGTTACAGTTACTGCCATGTAGCTAATGGCTAACAGCTAGCGAAAGCTGTTTGTCTCCAACACAGTCTCCAAACTCTTGGACACTGTTTGCCAGTGTTGTGCTAGTTATTGAAAAAAAGTAACTAGTTACAGTTACTAGTTACTTTGTAAAAAAGTAACTCAGTTAGTAACTCAGTTACTTAAACCAAAAAGTAATGCGTTACTGAGAAAGTAACCCATTAAATAAAGGTTGATTGATTGATTTCCACTCTAGCCATCATTTCAGTTCTGTAATGATGCTGAGTAATACAAACTGTTGATTAAAACAACCGTTTCAATTCATTTGCATCCACATCACTGAATCTAATCATCCAAGCAATATGATCCGTTGTGCACCAACACAAACCTTGACACAAACACCAAAGTATTTTTTCAATGCCTATTTATTTCAGTCAGGCAATAAAGTCTTCCATAGACTATAAGCTGGTTCGCCGTAGAAAGTATTTTTGAATCGGGACACAGTCTACAAGTTACCGATATGTTGTTTTTCTCTCTGCTCTCCAGTTGAAAATAATGGGAATACCTCCAGGAGGAGAAACTTATCTTCCCCTTCTCGCTCGCCATCATGCCGTGCCCTGACCTGTCCAGTCCTCTTCATGGCGCGTGTTTGATTAGGTGTGGGACGCTAGAGGGCGACAAGTGCTTTGTTTTTTAATTCAATTAAACTTTATTGATCGCTAAAATGTTATGGGAACTGTGTGCCGTTGTAAAACTTCACCAAAAGGAACGGAGTAACGCAGCGTTTGGTAACGGAAACGGAGTTACTGAATTTTAAAAAACAACGCAATACATTATTAGTTACTGAATAAAGTAACGGCTTTACATAATGGTGTTACTAATAACGCGTTACTACCCAACACTGCTGTTCGCATCGTCTCTGTCTCTAGTTTGCACGTTTCCAGACTTTTTACTGTGACAACCAAGCTCCATCGTGATATTATTAACATTAAACTCACTTCAAATGCCAGTGCATAGCAGACCGAAGCGGAGCTAACTAGTTAGCCAATTTCCAGCGGACTTCACCATACTTGTCGGCAACTGTTAATACTATCAAACCATGGCGACACTTACCTGTGGCTCGGGTGCAGTTGCTGGGTCCCGTATGGGTGGGACTGATCCTTTTACGAGGGTCAGTGTCGAGGCAAAGCCAGCTTTGTACTGACCCTCGTTACTGAAGCAGACCGACGTGAAGTGGTTAGCACACACACACAAGCTAACATGAACCGCAGCCGGCATGTGTCGTTAAAAAATTGAACGCAACCACTGTCTCTTCTGTTGTTCTGTAGCTAGGACAGAATATAGGCACTTATGTTGATTTTTACAACCAAAACAACAGAGTAATGTGCATGTCTAGCTCTGAGCGACGACATTGCGAAACACTGCTATCTCACCGCTGGACACACCGAACTTCACCTCGGGGATGAACGCCGTGCTCTCGGATATCTCCTATCACCGCGCAAAGGAGGTCAGCCTATGAAAATGACTCCTTTCATTACGTAACGAAAGGAGCTGAATCTGAACAGCCTGTAGGAGCGCCGTTTTACCAGTGGGTGGGCTGCAGAGACCATGCAGGAATCACTTGTTTTCATCATTCTGGGAGTTGGCAGGCTCAGGGACGACCAGCTTATATATGTAGAAACCAGAGAAAACGTGTTTTTCATAATATGGGACTATGGGAGAAAAAGCTTTCTGACTGTTCCCTCATTTCAAATCTTTATGAGAAGCTAAGCTAACCGAATCCTGATGCCTAAGCACATGAGACTGATATGGATCGTTTCTATTCAAAAGATAGTATACAAGCACGTCACTATGTTTTGATTATTTTTATTCGAGTGAGAAATTGTAGAAAAACAAGCATGACAATGATGTGTTTAAACACCTCTTCACTGTCTTACTTGCTCATAAACACACTGTATGAGTTACAATGGCTCTCAAATGCTCTTGCAATACAATGGATGCCTTCAAGATCCATCACAAACTAAAATTGCCCACCCCGAAATGAGTTTGTTTACCTCAACCTCAACAATTATTTGTGAAGGGCCCTTAAAATGAACCAACGTTACTTATTTTTTCTCTTTTATATCAAACGGTATCAGAGAATTACTGACTGATCATCCGCATCAAATTTCAGCACTTGACTAGTGCTATATCATCATTGGACCTCAATAAGTATGGAGGTTTGATCTTCATGTTCAGACTTTAGTGAATCAACCTATTGTACTGTATTTCATTCACTAGCCCTTTTCACACAGAGAAGCCACATTATCTCTGCAGTGGTGGTTTGCCAATTCTCTGCCGTTGGTCATTCACACAGAGCCAAGCAGTGCCGGCATAAGATGAACCGCTGTGTAATTCACACAGAAAGCCAGCCTTGCGGCTCCTAAAGAGGGGTGACGGTACAGGTCATGATGATGACGTCTGTGTGTTTTCAAGGTGTTTCCCAGGTCCCCCCCGTTAATCTAATCAAATATAATGTGTTGTGATTGAGATCCTGACCCACCAAACATCCAGGAAAGTGACAGTTAAGTTTTTTCACTGTAAACTCTATAATCACCATCAGTAAACTGGATGCTGTCTGACTTATTCGCAGGAGGGAGGCTGTTTTCTGGGGGAAAGTTCACTGAAGTCTTGGTCAAGAGGGCTGACCGTTGTGGTGATTTTTTCGACACAAACACTTGGTGAGTTAAAGTTATTTTGCTGGTGACAGACGCTGTTTTTCAGGAAGAAATGTGACGAAGAGTCAGTAGGACAGGCGGGAGGACAGACTCTCCACGTACAGCTGCAATATTTTTTGCCTCATATAAGTTGCCAAAAACAGTTAGTTTCTACGGTACTGTCACAACTTCAGCCAGACTTTAGTTTTTCATTTGTCTGTTTCCTGTTTTTCCACACTAACTCTCATGTCATTTCAGACCCTGCCTCTCCCCCCTGCTCTGCATTACCTGTTGGTTTGATCCACCTGGTCTGCTCCTCCCCATACTCACCTGCTCCTCATCAGCTAATCAGCCCCAGAGTATTTGTACAGATCCTTTTCCTCAGTTCTTTGCCAGATTGTCTAGTGTGTTAACCTAGCTCTCCAGCGTTCTATCATTTGATTCTGATCCTGATCCTACCTGTTCGTGATTTGACCTGGCTTTTTGGACTTTGGACTCGCCCTTTTGCCTGCTCCTTTTGGATTTGTTTGCTCCACTGACTGATCACCTAGTTTGACCTTCGCTTTGTATTAAAACCTATTTTTGCCCCTGAACTGTTTTTTGTGTCGTGCTATTGGGTTCTTGCCTGCCATTTTGTGAAGCCTGACAGTACAATTTGGCCAAAAATGAACCCAGCCGACACGGAGAACATAAAGCAAGAACTGGCAGCACAAGCTGCTGCTCTACACCACCAGGAGAAACACTTCACTGCTATGGAGGTGGCTTTCCAGGAGTCTTCTGCACGCCACAATCAACATCTAGAGACTCTGAGTGGTCAGCTCCAGCATCTCACGCAGGTCAGGCAAACGCCAGGGGTTCCGCCACCCACCAGTTCTTCTGTTCCTGCCGTCTCGGGTCCAGAACCCCGCTTAAGTGCTCTGGAGCGCTTTTCGGGAGCCCCAGGTACCTGCCGCTGTTTCCTGACTCTGTGCACACTGACTTTTGAACTACAGCCTCTCACATATCCCACTGAGAGGTCAAGAGTGGCTTTAATGATCACTCAGCTTACTGGGCGTACTCGGGAATGGGGCACCGCTGAGTGGGAGAAGCAGTCAGCTCTTTGTTCTTCTGTGACTGCATTCTCGAAGGGTCTTCGGAAGGTGTTTGACCATCTACTCCTGGTCGAGAGGCTGCTCGTGGACTGTTTAACTTGGTTCAGGGGAGCCAGAGAGTGACTGATTATTCTATTGAGTTCCGGACACTCGCTGCGAAGAGTGACTGGAACTCTTCCTCCCTGACCGATGCTTTCTACAACGGACTCTCTGATGACATTAAAGATGAGCTGGCGGCTCGGGACCCTCCAACAGATTTAGATGCTCTAATCGCCACGGCTATCCACATCGATGGACGTTTCCAGGAGAGGAGACGAGAGAGAGCGCTGACCAGTACTCCCAGAAGTCTTCCCCGGCCTCCGGCGTCACCTTCACCTTCAATGCTTTCTCCTCCTGCGAGTGCCCCTAGCGACCCAGATGAGCCCATGCAACTTGGCAGGACCAGGCTGTCAGCTGCTGAACGACAGCGGCGCCAAAGGGAGAACTGCTGCATGTACTGTGGGCAGGGAGGCCATTACGTGTCTTCCTGTCCAGTAAAAGACAGGGCTCACCAGGAATCCAGAGGGCACTGGTGAGCCGCATCATGAACTCTGAAATGCCCTCTCGGTCACTACTTCATGCCCAGCTCAACTGGAATGGACAATTACACACAGTCTCTGTCCTCATTGACTCCGGGGCTGACACTAACCTTCTGGATTGTGATCTTGCCATGCAGCTGGGTATTAATCAGGAACCCTTGGTCGAGCCTATCAATGCTACTGCCCTGGATGGGCGCCTCCTCTGCACAGTAACCCACCGCACTGTTCCTGTTCATCTGGGCATATCAGGTAACCACACTGAATCTCTTATCTTTCACTTGATAAATGCTCCTCAGCAGCCAGTCTTCCTGGGGTTTCCTTGGTTAATAAAACATAATCCACACATTGACTGGAGGACAGGTTCCATTCTACAATGGAGTGAACATTGTCATGCAGTCTTTCTGAAATCTGCCTCTTTACCTGCCTTCAACACCTCTTCCACTAATGAGTTCCCAGATCTCTCAGGTGTCCCATCCGAGTACTATGACTTGAAGGAGGTATTTAACAAAGTACGGGCCACCTCGCTTCCCCCACACCACCCGTATGATTGTGCCATTGACCTCCTCCCTGGCTCATCACCACCAAGGGGCAGACTCTTCTCTCTGTCAGCCCCTGAAACCAAGGCTATGGATGAATACATTAACAACTACCTGGCAGCAGGCATCATCCGTCCCTCTTCGTCTCCTGCCGGAGCTGGATTTTTCTTCATGGACAAAAAGGACAAATCTCTCCGGCCCTGCATTGATTACCGTGGTCTGAATGACGTCACCATTAAAAATAGGTACCCCCTCCCACTCATCTCTTCTGCATTTGAACTGTTGCAAGGGGCTTCTGTGTTTTCCAAGCTTGATCTCAGGAATGCCTATCACCTTATGCGCATTCGGGAGGGGGATGAGTGGAAAACGGCATCTAATACCCCGAGGGGCCACTATGAGTACCTGGTTATGCCTTACGGACTCACTAATGCCCCTGCAGTATTCCAGACCTTGGTGAATTATGTGCTCAGGGATTTTCTCAATGTATTTGTGTTTGTATATCTTGACGATATCCTCATCTTCTCAAAGTCCGAACAGGAACATGTGCAGCATGTGCGTAGTGTCCTCCAGAGACTCCTAGAGAACCAGTTGTTCGTCAAGGCAGAGAAGTCTGAGTTCCATGCCACTGAGGTGTCGTTCCTGGGATACATCATATCAGTCGGACGTATTCACATGGATCCCACCAAAGTTAAGGCGGTGGTGGATTGGCCGGTTCCCACCACTCGGAAGAAACTTCAACAGTTCCTGGGGTTTGCCAATTTCTATCATAGGTCTATCTACAATTATAGTTCTGTTGCAGCCCCCCTGACAGCCCTCACCTCCCAGAAGGTAGCCTTTCAATGGTCCCCTGCTGCAGAAAGGGGGTTCAGGGAGTTAAGATCACGATTCTCCTCTGCTCCCATTCTCATCCTTCCAGATCCAGAATGCAGGTTTGTTGTGGAAGTGGATGCGTCAGACTCCGGGGTGGGGGCAGTCCTGTCAGTAGAGGATCAAAAATTACATCCATGTGCTTTCTTCTCCTGCAAAGTGTTCCCAGCAGAAAGGAATTATGATGTTGGAAATCGAGAGCTACTGGCTGTCAAGATGGCTCTCGAGGAGTGGAGACACTGGTTGGAGGGGGCGAAGCATGCGTTTGTGGTGTAGACAGACCACAAAAACCTGGAGTACATCCGGTCAGCCAAACGGTTGAACTCCCGTCAGGTCAGGTGGGCGTTATTCTTTAATCGTTTTGATTTTATCCGTCTTATCGCCCATGTTCGAGGAATGTCAAACCAGATGCCCTGTCCTGTCAGTTCCAGTCTGACAACAGTCCCACACAACCTGAGAGTATTCGGCGCAGTTACCTGGGACATTGTGGACAAGGTAAAACAGTCTCAGGCCGACTACCCGGCTCCCCGTGCTTGCCCTGATAATCGTCTGTATGTGCCTGTGAATCTTCGCTCTCAGGGTCCTCCAGTGGGGACATTCTTCTCGCCTTGCCTGTCACCCGGGGGTTAGGCGCACCCTAGCTCTGCTGAAGCAACGTTTCTGGTGGGCTTCCATGGAAGAGGACACCAAGGAGTTTATCGCTGCCTGCCAGATTTGCTCTTGGCACAAGACTGCTCGCCTTGCCCCTTCAGGCCTTCTTCAGCCACTGCCTATTCCTCATCGTCCATGGTCCCATGTCTCACTCGACTTTGTCACCGGACTGCCTCCCTCAGAGGAACACCACCATTCTCACTATTGTGGACAGATTTTCTAAATCTGCTCAGTTTGTTCCATTGCCCAAACTACCATCTGCCAAAGAAACAGCTGAACTTATGTTGCATCATGTTTTCCGTCTGCACAGCATCCCCTGTGACATTGTCTCAGACCGGGGGCCACAGTTCACTTCTCGTTTCTGGACAGAGTTTTGCCAGCTGTTGGGAGCCACAGTCAGTCTATCCTCTGGTTTCCATCCTCAATCTAACGGACGGACTGAACGGATGAACCAGGAAATGGAGACGGCCTTGCATTGCATCACGTCCCAGAACCTGAGTTCTGAGTATGCTCACAATACGCTTCCAAGCTCTGCAACGGGGCTTTCTCCTTTCCAGTGCTCTCGGGGATACCAACCTCCACTGTTCCCTGAGCAGGAGCAAGAAGCCAGTGTCCCATCTGTCCAGGCGTTCATCCAGTGCTGTCGGCGCACCTGGTTGCGGGCCCGTTCTGCACTCCTGCATTCGTCCAACCGGTACCAGAGAAATGCAAACCGCCGTCGGACCCCTGCACCCCGCTACACTCCTAGTCAGAAAGTTTGGCTGTCCACACGTGATCTCCCACTCCGGGTAGAGTCTAGGAAGTTGGCTCCAAAGTTTGTGGGCCCGTTCTCCATCAGTAAGGTCATCAACCCTGCTGCAGTCCGTCTCCGCCTTCCTCGCTCCATGAGGATTCATCCCACCTTCCACGTCTCCAAGGTCAAACCCGTTAAGGAGAGCCAGCTTCAGTCCTCCTCCAGACCCCCCCCCCCCCCCCCCCCGCTCATTGACGGGGGTCCTGCTTACTCTGTTGATCGTCTCATAAAGTCGCGACGGTGGGGAAGGGGTTTTCAATACCTTGTCGATTTGGAGGGTTACGGCCCTGAGGAGCGCTCATGGGTTCCGGCTCACAACATCTTCGACCCTGACCTCATCTCAGATTTCCATAGGGACCATCCTGGCCAGCCTGGTGGGACGTCAGGAGCCGTCCCTTGTGGGGGGGTTCTGTCACAACTTCAGCCAGAGTTTAGTTTTTCATTTGTCTGTTTCTTGTTTTTCCACACTAACTCTCATGTCATTTCAGAACCTCCCCCCCCCCCCCCCCCCCCGCTCTGCATTACCTGTTGGTTTGATCCACCTGGTCTGCTCCTCCCCATACTCACCTGCTCCTCATCAGCTAATCAGCCCCACAGTATATGTACAGATCCTTTTCCTCAGATCCTTTTCCTCTGTTCGTGATTTGACCTAGCTTTTTGGACTTTGGACTCTCCCTTTTACCTGCTCCTTTTGGATTTGTTGCTCCGCTGACTGATCACCTGGTTTGACCTTCGCTTTGTATTAAAATCTATTTTTGCACCTGAACTGTTTTTTGTGTCGTGCTATTGGGTTCTTGCCTGCTATTTTGTGAAGCCTGACAGGTACTGTTTGGTTCTGTAACGTTGCTTTGTGGGACATTTCTCTTAAGTTCAATGAAGGACCTGTGTAGTTATCAGACTGTCAGACCGACACGCCCTCGATACACGCAGCCGGCTTATCCATTCACACTGTGTCAGTTCACCAATACTGCGCCTCCAATACTACATCCAGAGGCGGATCAGCACCGGAGCGATCCCTGCATCCAAATGGCAGTGTGAATGAGGCGACTGTTTCCAGGCTCAGTACACCTTTCTCAGCACCACTTCAGCTGATCAGACTCTTCACACCGCAATTATGTTAGTGGACTTGGGCTTTTTTCCACATTGATATTTGTTAAATCCTTGTTCTAGAATTTGGTAAGATTGACTGGCAGAAATCATACTCAGGCACAGAAAGAAAACAAAACTAATGTCACAGTAGTTCAATAGGAACCAATTAGCACTCACTCTCTGACCTTCTACAAACACTATTTACATAACTGCTGCATGTGGGAATTGCTGTCTTTCAGTTCCCTGTCATTACAAGATAAAAAATACAACTATTTAGGATTTGCATACAAATTGAAACTATTTACACCCCCACATCATCTCAACAGAATTACAAGCATGGCAAACTTGCAGGCAGACACGCCAGAGACAGACATAGGCAGCAAATTAGGTACAACGATCCCAAATTTATCATATTATTGAAAAAAAAAACCAAAGAAAATTGAGTAAATTAATGAGACACATGCACAATGGCATACAAAGGGGCTTATCATTATGAAGAGTGGAAGTGGTGTTTGTATAGAAGTGATCTCTTGTCCAGGCTGCATGCTTCAGTTGTTGCACCGTTAATTAATTTAAGATTACACAACCCAGCTAAGGATTAAATCACACACTTTACATATTTTCTCTTTGCCTTTGAGGTTCTTTTGTTCTTTAACAGATCTGACTATCTTTAGTTTATAATTTGTCTGTGCTGTTGTACCAGTGCAACCCAGTTCATTGCTCCGCTAAAAACACACCTCTGCAGTATTTCTGCAAGAGCACATCCATCAAGATAATTTCCTTCACAATATGTCTGTATCCTCTCAGCAGGTTTGGTAACAAATGTGGTTATTAGAAAACCATTAAGAAAAGTGAGCATAAGAACATTGTGGTATAAAAGTAGAGCATTAAAGCTGAAAGCATCGATGTTCTTTTGTAATATGTGTACTGTTTTTTCACCACAGCAATACAGCTCATGAAGTTATAGGGCTGACATGAGTGATTGAGTTGTTTGTAGCTAAAATAAGCAAGTTAAATCAACCTAGAGAGTATATCTGAGGGGACTGAACAGACTGAAGAAAATGTTTAATGGAAGCTTGGTAGATGCACCTGAAAATAAGAAATAGCCACTGAAGTGTAGCTGTTTTTAAGAAGTCAGAGCCTGTTTTTTTGTGTATGGATGTTTAATATTTTTAAATTGGTCCTACATGACAAAAGGAAACAAGGACTGTGGCATTCCCTTCGGCTGAAGAGGTAGAAGACGTACAGAAAGCAGAATGCACTGCTCCACACCCGACCAATAAACAATCCCATTGATGGGTGACATACTGTGAGTCGTACTTTGCTTGGTTTTGGACAGAGTCCGTTTTAAAGAAGGAAACATTAGGACGTGCAGACGGTAACACAATAAGGTATTACTACTAAACAGTACACTAAAATGTGTTTCTGAAAACATTTTAGGCAAGACATGGACAATGAACCGGATCGTGGCTCATATTTGCAACACTGCCTTATTTTACGAACACGTTCGCACTCCCAACTGGTTAATACGGCAGCTTGGTCAGTGCCCATGTGCTTCAAAGTATAACCATCTTCCTGTCCCACTAACATCAGTAATAATGAGTGTCTTTCAAATAAAGCTTGCTGACAGACATAAATAATGTCATATAATGACTTCAGGACTGTTCTGTAAAGCAGTTGCAGTTTGGTTAGGTTTAGGCAATACAATTACTTTCTTAAGTTTAGGAAAAAGGGTTAAAATAATTATACTGCTTCCACAAGTTCCGTCACTTACGTGACGTTATTTGTACTTTGTATAGTCGCATTCAAACACAGGGGAGAGTAAAGTCACATATCTCAGTGCTAGTCTGTCTGTCAATGCGACTACACTCTCCCCTGTGTTTTGGATGCACACATACAAAAATGGGGAAGTATAATTTGTAGATGATACAACAGCCCTCAAATCTGTCAAATCCGTCATCTGGCAGATTTCTTTCTGGCCAAATTGTGGAGGGCAGGCACTTTAAAATTGTTCATGTACCACAATTGTGGTGTTTCTGGTTGAAATTGGCAAAGTTCCTGTTTATCTAAATTACCTGTTGAGTCACACTAGCCATTTTTAGACAGAGCACCAAGCCGCCAATTTGCCCGTCCTTTTGGTGGCTCGGTTCGCGGTTTTAGACAGAGGCCGGCAAATTGGGGGTCTGTTTTGGTCCGCCGATTTTCCGCCTCGGAGGGTACACTTATTTCCGCCTCGACTGCTATCTAAAACCGAGGCGGAAATGTGCCGGCCCATGGGTGAAGTGGGCGAAGGTGTCAATGACCTGCACTGCTGTGCTACCCACAACCGAGGAGTTTTAAAACCAGGAAACAGTTGATCAAAGCAGTCAGTCCATCATTTCATCAGAGGACATTAAGATGAACAACTGGACAGCCGCTGAGATCCAGGAGATGCTAGCGTCTCCTCGGTCTCTGCAGCTGTTTAGCTGTGTTAGCTTGATGTTGTGTTGGCGAGCAAGAACGGTCGCTACTTTCAAATTAAAAGCCCCCTGCTAAGAACCCAGTTCTAAACTCCAGTGGGGTGCAATGTAAAGCTCTTATTTTGAAGACAAATTCTATGTAACTGTTCGCAGCCCAACTTCGAGCTTCACGTCACGTCACATGTTTACGCCTACCTCAGAGGCGGCTTTTGGAAAAGGAGGAATATTACGCCTCGGTTTTAGAAAGACAGGCCGGCACATTGCCACCCTTACCTCGGAGCAAATGTGCCACCTTTTCTATCTAAAAAGGGCTACTGATACTGCTCCTAACACTCACATTTGACTGCTGCCAAGTAGAAAATAATTGAAATACTGCGATACTGAATTAGAGAACATGTTACCTGTGTGTATGGTGCTTTGGAACACATGACATGCAAAAAGTGGGTTTAGCAAAACAGGTTGACTTTGGTCCCATTTAATCAAGATGACTGACCATCCTTGCATTTTTCAACACTAAACTATTAGAATTGTAATATATGTACTGAGATATTCCCTCATTCAATACAAAGAATGCACAACATTAAACATAGGTTCACTGTACCAAGGTGAAAACAATACCAACCATGGCATCACAGTTAATAAAGGTTCTAAAATGATTGATGTAACACTTCCTTTGTAGAGCACTTCTACATGTGTGGCATCAGGTAGAGAACAAACTATAATGAAGCTCTCCTTTAGCAGACAGTGAGAGAGACATAATTCCTCTCAACAATTTGATTCTCAAGACAGGAGCTATTGTATAAAGGCACACATCATCTTACCATTCAAAATCATGAGCTCTGCAAATACAGGACTCCGCTGAGAGGATTCTGGAGTAGTCCTTTCCCAGCATGCAGTAATTTCCAGGCCTGCGCTTCATGTAAATTTGTTTTTGTCCCATCACACATGGCTCACCCTGTTGGCACAATAAGCACAACTACTGTGAGTGATATTCATGTGTATGGCCTGAACTGTAAAAAAAAAAAAAAAAAAAAAATTGCATGCATGTGTCCAGCAGACAATGTTTTTATTTTTCTTGCCTGGTTATGTAGGTGCCAGGTTTGATAGTCTTCCTCTGTGCATTTCCTGCTATAGATGGACTTGTAATCTATCTTGATGAGCTGCCATTCAGAACGGTGGCTGAAGTGTCCAAAAAAGCTGCAGAAACAAATGGTTAATATCGTTAGCATGCAAAACTTATTGTAAATCACAAGCAATACCTAAAAAGAGTTTTAAGCATCATAGTTCCTTTGTATGTTAAATGATAATCCAGGTTTATAAAACTTAAATAACAATATGCTACACAAAGTCATTGCTGAGATCCGGCAACATGGCAAAATTGCTAAAATGAAGTCAGATATGGCAAAAAACAAGTAATCAGGTCATCAAACAGGTTGTAAACCGTTCTTGTAAGCAATAATATTTACGTATGGTCAGTACAATTTCTTTATTGGTCGACATATCAAAATGGGAATATTGTACTTTTTCTTCTCTATGTTCCTAACCTATTTGTTGCTTCCTGATGCAAAAAGCGGCCTTACAGTTTGTGCCCCTTGTCATTTGACATGTTTCACATGTGAATGAGTTGTTAGCAGATTCAGTAAAGAGACATGCTCCCTGTCAACGTCTCACATTATTTCATTTGCTAATCATCTGAGATCCGAAGAGGTCCAACAATCTAATATTTCGCCAAGAAAACAAAGATTAACAAAGATGAATCAGAATCTCTGTATCTTTCCTCTTGCATTAATTATCTTGTTCATCTCTTTAGACCTTCACTTTAAATATTCTGAGTAGGAAATACCTTTTCAGGAGTCATAAGCAATGATGTATAGAATGAAGTATAATTGCTAAAATTGAATCAGGATGTTACTCTGTAGTCTGGATAATAGTTTAAACTCTTCATGAATATAATCAAATGCTTTTTTCATCTAAAACTGTGGCTCATTTAGTCATGACTTTTCAATAAAGATTTGAAGCCACCTAACGAGACGCATCCTATTTAGGATTATCTCTGTCTAGACAACACAAGGTGAAAGTCTGGGAAAGTCCAGACTGTTGGAGGTGTAGATTGAGTAATGGCATTTTAGTCCATATGTTGTGGTTCTGCCCAGTTGGTAATCAATATATGAGAACATCAATCTAATACTTAAATCAGATATCCAATTATCTCCATTTTTGTTCATCTTAGGTTATCCTTCACCACTGGAGGCCCTCCCTGTGCCTTGGGCAGACTGGCCCCAATCCACACAATGTTGTAATCCCTTTGTCCCTTTCTTTCACCTCATTGTCTCATGTATTTTTTTTTTTTCAGTTTTTGATTAATACAAAGTACTGATCATACAATAGAAGAAGAAGAATAGAAGAAAATGTTTTAAGGCAAGCAGTCCCATTTATAAGTGATTTCTCAGTGATCAACTTGAGACATATTTTCCAAAAAGGTCTGACTAACAGCCTACAAGACCCATTACCTCCTGGCCCTCAGAAATGTGGTTTAATAACTAAAAAATAAGAGCTTTGAATGAATGCCTTCCTTACAGGTCTTCTTCTAGCCTTTCTGCTGGTAAAAAAATAACCTCATGGACTCAACAGAATACAGAAAATACCATTCACTTTTCGCTCAGTGCACAACACCTCCTAAAAGGACAGAGATACAACACCTTTTAACATGTCAGTTGTCCAATTTTGGATTTTCTGGACTTACGTCATTATTTGGTTCTCAGCTCCGGCCTCCACCAAGACTCCATCCACGAACAGAGGTACCGAGGAGAAGCTGTGCTGGGTCCACTGCCTCCCCTCGTCAAAGCTTACCCTGTGTATGTGTCAGAACGCATTTCCATCAGAAATCCAACAACAGCAATGGCATGGAAACAGACGCTTTCTATTAGAGCCCGGTCATAGAAGGGGATTTAGGTGCGGATCATGATGACAAGCTTGTCTCAGCAGACAAGTCTCTGAGTGTCTGTGAAATTAGCTACTGTAGCTTTGGGTACATATCAAAAGGCTGCACATTAAAGGGGTATTTAAGAGACAGTCTGTCTGTTTATCAAAGCAAAGACGCACAAAAGCGCTTTCAGAGCACATGTCGAAAAGGAAAAGAGCGATGTCATGGGTCCTGGGTAAAGTCTACATGGAGTGAGAAAAACAAGACCAGAATAGAACTGTTTCATGTTCAACTACAAAACTGGAGGGGGAGAAGCAGACAGTGAAAAATACAGAAAAAAAAGGAAAAATTGGACAGCTTTCATCATTGGGGCCTGGGCTCTATTGATTCTGACAGCTTATCAACATTGGTGCAGAAGTGAGAACAACTATGAGTACCTGAGTGTGACATGGCTTGAAACACTGCTGAGGCCTGTGTTTGGGAGACAGAGAGTCCCCCCGTGTTGCCACTAAAATCCCTACTGCCTTCATTTGGCCAAAAGCACCAGCAAGAGAAAGTGTTGACATGCACCTATTATGGGATTCAGGCTTTAGAAGTGTTTTACTGAACAGTGGCTGGGAAAGTAACAGTGTTCCATGGCTGCTGTACAGTGGCTGTGAAGATACACCGGCTTCTTTCTATCGGTCATTTTCTTTTTCTTTTTTTTATCACTTCCTCTACCATCGCACTTAAATTGGTTGGGAGACAAAAACCCAGCAGGCTACACTTGACTGGCTCTGAAACTAATTTCAGAATTGTTGCAAAAGTGACTGGAGAACAGATCTGGTCTCACTTGGATTAGCCTGCACTGAGGCACGGCGTAGGAGCCTGATTTGGCAAGAGGAAGGCAATGTGTTAATGAAAACACTAAAAGGAGGGGGGGGGCTAAGACTGCTGGCTGTTAATGATAAGTGGCTTGAAAAGAAAATCTCAGATTAGATTTGTTCACCATGTGACGCAGGGAAAGTGCATCGCTTAATAGATCAAGTGTCATACAATCTCTACACACTCATTTTTTGACCATAAGCATTGAATTAACCTAAAAAAATAGCTGTAGGAAATTGGATAAAGCAATTTAAGAAAGAAAGATAGCCCAAACAGTTGACTTAGTGGACGTACCATAAGTGTCTAGTTGGCACTGACGGCTGTTTGACGGCGACAAGGGCCCCTCCTTTGTCCAGAAACCACATGTTGTGCTCCTCTTCAAAAATCTGAACAGACACGTGCAGAAATGTGACAGGAAATACGTTCATATTAAAAAAAAAATAAAAAAAACCTGAGATAAGCAGCTGACCATTTGCAAAACCCCATGTTCCTCCCTCAAGGTGAGGAGAGTAGCAGCACCTTCCACCTGACCAATCAGAGGCCAGTCAGGAATATTTGTCCTTACCTAATGACCAATCACCGATCTCCATTGTTGTTAAAGGGCAATCCTTCTTCTTTGACTACGTTCAAAGCGATTTAACTTAATGACACCGTCCTCTTATTTGCTGTTGCTTTAAAAAAGTATCACTACCAGTGCCATAGTGCAGGAAGGACAGACCATTTACAAGAAAAGGCTCTAGGAGTGGATCCTCAACTTAACTTGACAAAACGTGTCGCATTTAACTTTTTTAGAATCTTGTATGAATGTGAATTGTTACAAAATGACTGAGGCTATCAGATATGCACATACGTGTGGTATTTCATCTAGAAACATCAAGTGACTTTAGGAAGTCTTTGTCTACCTGCCTTTTGAAACAACTACTTTACAAATATAAGCCTACTGGCCATGTTACTTCCCATGATAGTAATCCAGAATTACTTCCAAGGCCAAGACATAGCATTCCTTAGGTCAAATTATTTTATATAGTATTAAGCATGTATTATTTTATGAAAGGTTTTCATGAAGAAAATCTGGAAAAGCACTGTAATATTCCCACACTGCATAGAAACTGGTCCTGGATGCTTGCTGAGGGGCAAATGAGAATATTCTCTTTTCTAGTGGTCCATTTTCTAATTTCTGAATTATTTTTGTCAAGTGTGAAACAGAGTGAATTTTCTTTCTTCAGGTAAAATATATTTACATTTTTATGTGTCGAACCGTGTGAATGAAGAGGAAGGAACACTTTTTTTCTATGTGTGTGAAACCCTGTGACAGTAAGGCTAATTTTTCCTTCTTTTCGTAAATGTTTGCTTTTGTAATACTTATTTTGACCACAGGAGGCTCCATACAAACATTGTGGAGACTGGGCAAACTGGCATCACAGAGGTGGTGAATTAAAGCCACATTGCAGAAATTAAACATGAGAGGCATTGTTTTACACATAATGATGCATCTCACATTTCATTTCCTCGCATACTTGCACTTAAATCAGTATTTCCTCAGTCAGAGCTGTGTCATATCATTACATTCCCTCCCCTGCTGGTTTGGTAACTGACTGACCCAGTTATCATAATTGATGGTCGAAATCCAAGATTTTGTCTGATTCTTCTTGCGGTACTTGTTGATTCTTGAGCTGTTGTAACCAGTGAATTTCCCCGTTGTGGGATAAATAAAGCCTATCTAATCTGATCTAATCTAATCAAATCAAACAGCATTAAAGAATGAATACTGTGCATATTTCAACAGGTACAATTTTAGTTTTCATGTAGTTGTTGTGGGTGAAGTCACTGCAGTGGACACAACTGCAGGAGCACATCATGGCACTTTGCTGCACAGAGCGCACTGGAGACAGTGCAATCTCCTCGCACACACTGCCTTCTCCAATCAGCTCATGTGGAACATCCTCCCCACCTGCAGATATGGATTGTCTGATTAACAAAGCCTGTAAATAAAGTCACTGACAGCTCTCACAGAATCGTTACACTCCATATCCTCACTGTGAGTCCTAATCATAAGGGCGAGTTCACCTTAACCAGACTTCAATAAATAAATAGTGTTCACCTATCAAACTTCCATTTTCAAATGATATTCCAGGCTGAGGGATACCACCGATTGTCGCGCATAATTTGGGCACATGAAGCTGTCGGTCTGATTGCTGTAAACATAGAAATACTGCAGTGGCACTTGTGATTGATGCTGATGGATGCAGGGACTTTCACTGTCCTCACACTGCTAAAGGACAACATGAATTAATAAGTGTTTTTCAGCCTCCAACTCACACACATACAACTTGTTTTCTGAGCCAGAAGTACACACATTCTTCGTCTTCTTCTCGGCTGTGGTGATTCACTTTTCGCTGTAGACACCCATTGACGAGAAGGCTGATAATAGTATTCCAACCGTGGCACTAACGGCAGATTAGTGTCAAGTATGACACATTCCCCGCCAAAAGAAACATGACTGTCATGTTACATAATCTGCTAACATATACTGTAATGGATGCATCTTGTGTTTAGAGTAGAGAGAGAAATTCAAACTATCCTGGAGGAACGTGGATGATTAGCATCTTAATCAGGACAAGAGTAGTCGTGCACTTCAGCATCTTGTGGTCAAACTGAGTATTACAGAAACACATGAATAAAAACAGTTTTTCTTGTGAACAAATTTTTTTCCACGTAGCTCGACACATGTAAGAGAAAAAAGAAATCTTCTGAAATACACAAATGAAAGAAAAAAAAAGTAGAAAATGGAGCACTGGAAGAAAACTCTCACTTGCCCCTCAGGTCTTCTATAGTATAACCTGATTTTAACAGCTCTGTCCTGCTCTTTATTGGATGTGTAAAATTTGATATGTTTTGAATTTCAAACATTTAATCCAAGCACTTTTTAGCTTTTACTAGGTTTCTCTAAAGTAAACACCTCAACAGCACCATGAAACATTAAATCAGATACTAACATACATACTTACATACTTGCCTGGTCATGTACTGTAGCTTCAACCTCTGACTTTTAGCATTAATGTCATGTATGAAGCCATCAAGTGCATTTTTAATACCCTTTTATATATTTTTTTAAATGAGTCAATTGGGAAAACCTTTCAACCTACCTAGCCATAATAAAAATGTGCTGGCTACCTAACACTGATTCAGTTCGGTTTCTGTCATTTTAATTGGTAACATCAAGGACCTTTGGACCGAAACATCATGATGTCACGCTAACAACAATAATCACTCCAGGGTAGACAACTGGGAGCTGATTTGAATTGCAGATTAATGAAATTAGCAAACTTGAAACTGTGTAACATTTAAAGATAAACGGTAACCTGTCTATCTCACTTTTCTGCTGTGCTTATTTCATGCACTATATTACTTTGCTAATCAAAGATGCTCACAGAGTGTCAAGTGGGTTGTATAACAAGAAACTTTAAAACAATCTACATTTGTAAAAGCAGTGGTTGTTATGTCAGCTCACCTGTCTCCAGCTGTTGCCAGCATCAGAAGATATGAACATGCCAACGTTGTTGTAAGACAGCTCAGCTCCGATATTTCCTGCAGTGGAAATGGCAACAGAGTGTGTGAGATCGCACAAATAAAGGTGCCATATGTGTTTTTTAATACATGCTGCCAATCACACCACGTCTGTTATTTACTCTTGAATCTCTTGATTGATGCGAACAATCCAGAGAAGACCCAAGGTTAATTCCTTTGGATGCCTGCATCGTTCAGGCAGCATAATGTGAGCTGTGGAGATGGGAGATGGAGGAGGGGGTTGGTGTGTGTGTGTGTGTATCTGCAGTGTTACAACACAATGCTTCCAAAGCTTTTTCCTGCGAGTGTGAAGAGAGTGAACCAGCTTCTTTTGTTGATGTGCTCCACTATCTTGGCCACGGCTCAGCAAATAGGCATGTGTTTGATCTGGATGGTGTTTGTCATGTTGGTGAGATGATCCCTGCACCAGCTGACGTCTTAAAAGGCACAGCGGGGAAAGCGAATCTCAGTGCCAAATCAAAGGCTCGGCCAGCAATACACACACACACACACACACACACACACACACACACACACACATACACACAAGGACACACTGTGCAAGCATGGCAACAGAGATGTATGTTCAACATTCGCAAAACAGGCACATCAAAAGACAAACACACACTGGGTCATGGCTGGCACACAACACAGCTTTTCTGCTGACACACGCCACCGGTGCTAACACATCTATCTCATCTCATCTCACACTTACATAATTGGCTGGGAAAAATGTAATCAAAACAGGTGGACATGTGATCTGCAACATGATTGCCTGTGAACGATTCGAGGTCCCGCAGTGCAGTGTGCCCAGTATACCTTAAAGACAGATGCTGGAGTGTGGGGGCATGGAGGGGTCACATCAGAGCTGCATTTGCGAGCCTAGTAGCTGACTGGGAGGATCACAGGACATCTTCATCCAATATGCTTTGCTTTCATAAGTCAAATTACAAATTTAGACTCTACTTGAAGTTGAGAACACGTTGAGCATCATGTCCATGTATTGTATTGCAGATATATCTGTGGGAGGCAATAGTGAGTCACTGCAGCCTCAAGTCTGCCACAGGAGAAGACGGAGAAGTCAAGCTGGCCAGAGAAAATGGCCACCGTGTTGAAGTTACAGTCTCTGCTAGTTTTCAGTAAATCAAATGATGCCGAAGCTCCAGGAAATTGACTTTTTATCATCATCACAAACAACAGCTTCCGCAAAGAAAACACATCCGCAGTAGAGAAAAAAGAAGCACTACACGAGTAATGTTATGACCCTGCTCAGATGTGTTGCTGTTATCCCTCTCCTCACCTCAGTGAGGTGAGGAGGTGAGGTGTGTTTCTGTACCAGTGGTGTATTTGAACTGAAGTGGAAACAGGTTGGGCCTCCTAATTGGTCATCTCGAGGCGATTGCTCCCTCTCGATTGGACGGGAGAGATGACGACAGCTTTCTTAAACATCCGCTGATGACCCTTCACCTCCCTTCTCCTCTTCCACTTCCACGAAATAAGCAGCATGTCGTTCTTTGTGTGTGTTAAGTGAATATGTAAGTAATAAGGAGCAAGTCTGTTGAGTCTGAGTGGGAAGTCCTCATTTCCCTACACCAGGGATGTAACGGTTAATATTTTGAAAATACTTTTAAACTGGTAAGTAACATTTCAGTAACATTGGCTGTGTACTGAAAGCTATCTTTAGTCACTACTGTTAACACAAGATGTAGGCTGACCATCAGTAAAACACTTTCCATATTGTACGATGTGAATGGTTTCTTGATAATGTGACATTTCAAAAGCTGACATGAGTAAGCTATAATGTAATCTAATACACAAATGCCACAAATGAGGATCATAAGATGGCAGTGCTATTTTTACCGGGTGTCCAAGGGTCAACAGTTTGGTCGAGTTTTGCATATTATCGCTCTCCAGTCAGTTATTAGTTGCCTTTATTTGTAACATATTACCTTAAATTGCGAGATTTGAAAGTTGGAAACCCTGCTTTATACTTTTGATGACGCTACAAGCATGGATGTGCTATTATTGCTATTAGTACCGTGGTGCACCTAAGACGTATGGATACCTTCATGCGCTTGCGTGCACGTGATGGCATGCACACACATGGTTACGTTATATTTAACATTTAACAATTCATTCACAAAGACTACCGGGATTTTATAAGGTGGAACATTTTCTTGCATGCTATAGCCGAGATTTTATATATGCATAGGTCTACTAGAAGGTGCAGCATTAATGTCCTCTATACTCTAACTCCTCTATGTTTCGCTCAAAATGGAAAGCCCCAACTCCTGAAAACATGTGCGAACAGTCAACAGCTGTTACGGACTGGGCTGTTTTCTCTGTTGTGATTGATTTGTTGTGGACCTTCCAGACTTTCAACACAATGAAGGTAACTAAAACCTTTTAAATCAATACGAGTTAAATATGGTCTGTTAACATGCATTATTGTTACTGAGCTGTCATCCAGTTTATCTGCCAGGAAGTAACTTGCGCCAGTTAATGTCAATGCAGATATTAGCTAGCTACTATTCACAAATCAAACTAACATTAGCCCTTGAATAGCTTTTAAAGCCTTATTTGTAACAAGTGTTTTTAATGAAATGCATTCAGAAGATGTGGTGTTGAGTTCATGAACCATCAAAAAAATGACTGATTTTCTCTTGTTTTGATTCATGACTGCATTTGAAGGTGGTTGATAATCATTTAGATGCCCAAGCCTTGAGCAGCTCTTTCAGCAGCAGACACTTACACCCACTGTGTAACCTTTCTGTATGGTATTTTCATGTCTGTTATTATTTTTTTTTCCAGATAAATGCTGAATTTTTGTATTATCACCAAACACTATATCCACTGTTGAATGAGTTGTTGGTGCCTGAGACTGTTCCTCCTTTCCACACTGGCTCCCTGTGTCCATGATGTAATGTAGAGATGGGACTCAGAATACAACGTCCTCGTTCTTCACAAAAACTGCATTCCAAAGTTCATCTAAAAGAAGTAGATTGAACCCTCAGTCGTTTGACTCACACAACATTGTGGGTATTTTCCTCCTGACAATAATTCTATTTTTACAAGTGAGTTTTCACTGTCAAAAGGATGATTTGGAACCAAAAGCTTCAAATAAATATTGGACTTCAATAATTGAAGCCTTGTATCAACTTTGTCTTTATTTCAGAACAAGGTCTGTGGATTTTTTCCTCTATGTCAGTCAGTCTGGTCATGTTACGAAGTCATCACTACACACAGTGTATGGATAGAAGGAAAGATGACACACACCAACAACTCTTTCAACCTGTGAGTGTAGTTCATGTATGCGCACATTCCTGACTTTATCTGACTTAATTGTTGAATGCCGACATTTAATCTCATCTTGCTCTATTTTGTGGAATTGGATTCTATAGGTCACAGATCATGAAGCTCTCATCCAGGGATCTAATGAGCAAGTGGGGATACATGACAAAGATACCAGTTCCTCCTCTTATACCCTGGTCTCCCTTCTGCACACAGCCAGATTGTCACCTGCTCGAGTTGGTACATGGTCTATTCTGCGATTCCAGTGTTTTATAGTGTCTCTAGTTGTCCAGTAGTTTTCTCCTATGACCTTGCTTTGGCTGTCTCTTATCTTCCCTAGTGAACTCCTGGATGAGCTCCTTGGCCAAACATCACCTAGCTGCCAGCACCTCTGCCACTGTGCACTCCCAGGACTCCCTGAGTATACAACCTGCACGACTGTGAGTTTCCTCCCGCGGAACCACCTGCCTTAGTCCGAGCTCACCACCTCTACCTGCCTGTTGTTCATTGTGTTCAACAAATTCACCTTTGATCTACTCCCTCTTTGGGGTCCGCTTTTGTGTCTGCTACGACATTATTGTACGTGATGTCACAAAAATGATCAACGACATAATTTTACTTTATCAAAACCAGTTTCAACCACTTTTTTTTATCAACACTAATTACTTGGGTTGATAACGCAATTTTTTGAGTTTCTGCCAAAGAAAATGATCTGTGTGCAATTAATGTTCATGATTGAATTTAGTAAGTCCAATGAATTATCTTTTTCAGTGTTGACATTTTTGCCCACTACCGGGGTTCAAAAGTCATTTAAAACACAGCAGATGAGCAGCAGGTGATTTAATTGATAGCTCACAAGAAAAATGTGAGATATTTATAATTTTTGTTTTTTTTAACCCACATATAAGGAGAATGACATCAGATTGTAGGCACATCCTTACTTATTGTAGCCCACTCAAACCTGATTTGTCATGCAGCCTCTGCGTGCACCCCACCAAATTTCTCAAAGAGGTTTTTGAAACAGTTGAGCCCAGTATTTTTATTGATTATTAGCAGCTCGCTCTCTAAAGGTCATTTTCCATCTATTTTTAAACATGCTGTGGTCCAAACTCTTTTAAAGAAACAAAACTTTGAGTTCATTGTTCTTAATTTATTTAGGCCGATTTCTCAAGTCTAGAGTAGAGGAAGTGGTTTTAATCCAGCTTTCAGCTTTTATGTGTCATAATAACATCTTTGAGGAGTTCAAGTCAGGTTTCATTGCATTACATGGCACAGAAACTGCCATCGTCAAGGAAATGAATGTCCCCTTTATCTGCAGCTGACAGAGGAGAGACAGCAGTTTTAATTATTTTAGATATAAGTGCTGCTTCTGATACAGTAGACAGTGCCACTGTAATGAACTGTCTTGAAACCTGGATGAGCATCAAAGGCACTGCACTTAGTTGGTTTCATTCTTACCTTGACCTCATATTATCCGAGTTTTGGCCAAATTTTATTTTCCATTATGCTCCCTCTTGGCCATATAATTCAACATCTTAATGTTTCATTTCATGTCATTTCTATGCAGATGACAAACAGATATACCTTCTGCTGAGACCTGGGGACACAGAAAGCCTAGCTGCTTTATTTTTTTATAATTATTTATCAATTTCTTTAAAACCTTTTTATAAACATCAGTGTCATTTAAGTGCCCTTGGTCTCTTATCCATGAACATAAAGCCTACTGCCAGAAATCTAGGTATCATAATTGATTTGAGATTTTTCATTTGGAACCACACAGTATTGCTTTTTGCATTTAAGAACCATCTTCAAAATCAAAGCAACTCTGTCACTTTCATATAAACGTACTCACGCTCTCCTCTTTTCTTGACTGGACTACTGAAACTCACTCCTGTCTGGCATCAACCAGAAGTCTCTCTCCCAACTCCAACTTGTCCAGAATGCAGCAGCTAGACATCACATTATTCTTACCCTTGCTTTTCTTCACTCACTCCCCGTCTGTTTTACAATTGATTTCAAGATTTGACTGACAACTTTTAAAGCTTGTCTGGGTCTAGCCCCAAGTTACTCAATATTAAATACAGACCCCACATGACCCCTACTTGCTGCATTAGATCCTTGGATGAGACCCTTCTGGTCATTCCAAAGTCAAGACTCAATTCTAAGGGTGACCGTGCTTTTGCCATCAGGGCCCCTCGACTTTGGAAGAACCTACCTGAGGAGATAAGGCTTCTAGAATCACTAATCACTAAGAACCACCTTTTATAGACTTGCTTTTGTGTGAAGTCATCCTTTTTTTGACTTTCCTAATCTAAGCTATTTATTGTCCTTTTTTCCTCGTAATCTTTTTATCTGTTCTTAATTCCTTTTGACTTCATTTCATCTTTTGATTGCCCTTTATTGTTTTCATTCTTTTATTGCTATTTTTGCATGTTCTCTCTGTCTGTCCCCGCATTGTGATTTTACCTGTTTTATCACATTAATTGCTTTTACTTGTAATGTTTCATATGGACTTTTTGTGTTTTTACATTTTCTGTTTTGCCTTCTTGTTTTATTTCACTTCTTACTAAAGTCCCTTGGGTTGGGCTCGACCGTTCAGTGTTTCTTCTGTGATATTTCCTTCCTGAGTCTCCTGCTATTGCACTTCGTTTTAAAGGTGCTATATAAGTAAAAATACAACAAATTGTGAGGTAAAAGTCATGAATATGAGATAAAAAGTAATTTTTCATCTCAGCTCTCGGAGTATCTTTTTTTCACACAGTAATGTACGTGCCTATGTTGTGGCATATGTCACATAACATGACGAGTTGTGCATGCAGAGCTGTTCAGACTTGCTCATTAGAAGATGTTGACCTTTGTTCAAAACATGCCATAAAAATAAGCAGTTTTAGCAATTCATCACTTTAATATTTGAACATTCAACTGGATTATGCACATTGCCGGGCATGATATGACAAGTAGGTCTAAAGTGGCTGAAGGCCTCACTTATTTGTAGTCAACCAAAAACCACCTAGAAGCAAGTCTGCAATGAATTAGAAGCTGCTGGAAGACCGGTGTCAGTGCCCACAGTCAAGTGTGTTTTGCATCAACATGGGCTGAGAGGCTGCTGTGCAAGTAAGAAGCCCTTGATCCAGACATGGCACCTCAAAGCTCAACGGAAGTTTGCTGCTGACATGGACAAAGACAAAACCCTCTGGAGGAAAACTGAAATGAGCAGCGACTTCACTGATTCTATCAACAGGGGTGGTTAAAGATTCAGCCAGAGGCCTGCCAAAAGGCATGTGGATGGCTCTCAAAAGCACCTAATTGATGTGAAAATGACCAAAAGACATTTAACTAAATATTAGAATTACTGTATGAATATTTATGACCCAGCAGATTTGGTTATATTTTCAGAAGACCTATAATAAATTCATTATTGAACCAAACTTCATGAATGTTTTTTTTTTTTTTTTTTGTGAAAAAGTAGTTTGTTTGTTCCACTCATTACATCATGAGAGCTGTAGAAATCATTGGAGGTGAAGGTGACTACCATGGTATACATTTTTTTTTTTTTTTCAGAAGTGTATGTAAACCTTTGACCACGACTGTACATATTCAATGAATAACAAAAAGGAGATGAACTGAACATTGGGAAAGAGTGAAATACTGTCCCCTATATGTTTGGAGCAGGTGGCTGGGCATTACAGAATGATTCTTTAATGGACATTTATATTTTTTTTTGTTGGGTCATTTGTCTTACCTGTGGCAACTATTATTCCTGGTGCAGAACTCTTGGTGGAGATCGTTCCTGACAAGTAAGGGTTCTCTGATGTTTGCAGTTGAAGATGGAGTGAACAGAATGGCTATGGAGGAAGAAGAAAAATCATTATTTTCTGTTAAAGACAGAAAATTGGTTGATCATTCATTTAGCCAGGAAGCCACATTTCTTTAGCCTCAGACTGACCTATCACATTGCTATGTTTTTTTATGAATATAAGTTGTATTTGATAGGGAAGATGCAGTTTAACATATTACGAATAAAGAGAATGTAACTGATGTGCTTCACAGAGAGTTTATAGCTATTGCTTTTTTTTCAAAACCGTGTCCCAATACACATACCACACTACGTCAACACACATATAACCTACACCAAAGTACAATAAGCTAAAACTGGGAACAGCTTTGGTCTGCTTTCAGCTTTTGTTGTAAAATATTTTATATCTAACATTTGTTTGATTTCAGTTGGCCGACAGCCTTTTACAGCAGAGCTGTGCATTTGTAGATCTACAACATGGTATTTTGCAGTTGCCATTCACCATGCTCCATGTTACTCTGTTACTGTCTTGTCTTTGGCTATATCCTGAAAGAGGTTCTTGGGCTAGACTATTGATATGTTTGAAGATCAAGTTTGAGAAAACACAAATGTGTACATCTATCAAAGCTAAGTAGGCTCTATCTTAGACTGAGGACAGACTTTTTAATTCATTATTTTTAGAGCCTGATTATAATGATGTAATGTGTCTGATTGTGGAGAGTGGTGCTCGAGCCCATATTGTGATGTCATAGTTTTGCAACTGGTGTTGGTGTTGCTCCAGTAGCAGCGTTTCAACTTACGAAACAGTGTCAAAAATCACCATTGAAGCAAGCCGTCGTGACTGAGTGGGTTGCATACTGGACTCTCACTCAGTAGACTGTGGTTTGTATCCCATTTGGAAAATACCATTTAACTGCCCACTTAATAGTTTTATACTAAGTTAACATTATTTTCCTTTTTTTTTTTCTTTTTGTTTTGTTTTTTGTCTTCTGTCGCTCTTTGGTTAGATTTAGGCAAGAAAAATACTTGGTTGGGTTTGGGCAACAAATATGACTATCTTGGTTAAATCAGACCCTTTCATAACATTAAACACTCGTTTGAATGGATAACTTCTCCCGTTTGAGTAATTTTCTGGTCCTTTTCACGCTCACAAGCTATGACATTACAAATCATGTTTGGTCAGTTTCCCAGATGGCCCTGGAGCAACATAGCTAATGTTAATTATGCATGTTCATTACATTAATTATGTTCTAGGAACAACACCAACACAACCAGTACTTAATTTGTAAATCTAAAGGTCCCAGAACACAAACAGGACGCTGTTCCGTCGCATTACCGAAAAGTCAGGGAACGCACGTTAGACAAATCCAGGGGGCAGTTAACAAAATTAAAACTGTTCAAACTGAGCATTGAAATTTACTAATCAGAGCATTCACAATAATCACTTAAAATCCGCAGGGAGCAGTGCATAGTAACAGCTGACATTACTGTTAAATAAGCTCCCCCGCTTCTTCTCCATGACTGTAGACTCTCCCCTCTGTTTGTGAACTGTGACATTGGCCGGGGGGTTTTGAAATGTGAGATTATCAATATAGAAAATGATCATGTCAGACCAAAATTGCAGAACTAAAATGAAACCCGTGAAAAATCAAGCCAGATTCATTAGTCTACCAAAGAGAGCTGACTGTGCCTTGATAAGTTTTGCTAATTGCATTTAATCTGTCATTAATACAAAGAGCGAAGGAATTTGCATTAAAGTGTGAAGCCAAGTCTCCAGGGCATGCACACAACAGAAGACAATTACATTTGTTCACAGAGCAGAGAAAAAAAAAAAAAAAAACATGTCTGCTTTCATCTCCGCAGCAGACAGCGTGTCACTGGTGTAAGGACATCATGGGCAGTGGGAGTGAACAGGGTAATCAAAAGGAATCTACGGCAATAATTAAAATGTCACATGAATGCACAATCACAGGGAACCTGTAAGCTACACCACACGGCTCAGAAATCACCTCTTAAACAGCTTGAAATCCCCCTAATGTCTTCAACATGATTCCTCCTAACAGTCATCATGTTAGTTTTAGTTGCAGGGAGGCTGTCTAATGAGGAACGAGACACGTCAACACAGAAAGTCTATCCAGTGCTGCCACTGCCACACCTTATCTTCCTATCAACCTTATATTTTAAGCACAATATGCAATTTCCAGTGTTTAATATTGAAGAAACAGCACTAATATGAGGTTAAGCCACAATATTGCTGTAATTGGCAAAAGTAAACTATTATGTAATTTATTAATTTATCATTATTATATATCGCATTAGCTTGTTTATCAGCTTGTTCCTGCTGTCCAACTTTGCAAAGGTGGGTTATTGCACTACTGTAATTAATGGTTAATAAATGATTTGGTAAATCTTCTAAGATCAGACATAATACATTTTTCATTTGCTGTGACAAATTAAGTGGACAATGTTTATAAGTAGATTTTGTCCATATGCCCTGTGGTTTCCAGAAGACCAGCGGAAGAAGGCCTCTGATGGATCTAAAGAGTTAGCACAGTGCTTGCGGCTGAAAGCTTGCATGTTTAGAATTCCAAACAGGTGGAATAGGTCTCGGTGGAGAAAAGAGCAGCATTTGTCCTGTTCTCATTTCTATCACTAAGGCGCCCTTGATCAAGACCCTCAATCAGAATTAGAATTAGAATTAGAATTCCTTCATTTGTCCCACAAGCAGGGAAATTTGCACGTCAAAGCAGACAAAGGACAGTAATATTACATTAAACAATAATAATAGTTAAAAATAAACACTATAATACAAAGATAAGAAATAGAAATACATATACACATTTAGACAGTATAATTATAAAACAGTGTGGCAGTGTATTGTTATTAATAAATAACATATTAGACTGGATTTACTGGGCAGCATCCAGGAGTGTGTAACTGCACCTGTGTAAGAGTCAACAAGAAACTTCAACAACCACTTGACTAGCTATGTCGCCGACCACTAAAACTACTATTTGCCGCTGATGTGTACCAGTAGACTGCTCATAGACAGGGCTCCAGAATAACCTTTCTCACTAACATCCCAGAAAAACAACTTTTCATTGCCATGAAATGAATGTAAAGCTTCCCAAACCAACTTGTTGATTCTTAACTTTGTTATTATCATCTATAGTTGTTAGTTCAAAGTATTAGTATTAAGAGCACTTCAGCTGAGGTATTTATGTACTGTAGCCTGTTAGATTGTCACGTTAAACTTCAGTTTATTGTTTAACATCTCATGTTCCTGTACAAACAGAAACTCTCATTCCTGCTGTGTGTTTAGCTATTAGCTCATTTAGCTCCATTAACTGTAAGCTATTAGCAATACCTATTAGATTCATTAGCCAAACACACCACAGGACTTGGCTGCTAACAGCGTAATTCTAGCTGTCCTCCTGCTTATTTGTTGTTCACAATGTAGCATTATTAGTAAAAAATAAAAAAATAAAAAAATGCTTCTTCCATTGATTGTCAGCATATTGCAGCATATTTTAACCCAGGCGTATATTTCATGGGTGTTGTCCTGAGTAGGCAGCCAATGACCATTACTAGCACTGTGGAAAGAGAGATAGGCCTAACCGTAGTAACAGCATATAAGACAAGTCCATTGCTGTCAGCTCAGTTCAGTTGGGTTAGAGGGCACGCTACTTCATCCACGCTTTCTTTATGAACGCGTTTGAATATGAAGGGAGTTAAAACTTGACTTTCAACTTGGTTTATTTTATTAGTTTTTTAGTTGATCTAAACATTTTGTCAGGAAGAAAGCTTTAAAAACAAAAACAAAAAAACAATGGGAAAACATGGAAAACAATATGTTCTTTTTATTAATAACGTGAAAGTGGTCCATAAGGCATTCATCAAGCGCACATAAGGCCATTAGCAATGACATACAAAATTGTTATTTTACAAAGCCAAACATTTTATTCTGAATTAAATGGTCTCACGTTGCCTTACACTACCGCTATCCCTTCATATGGTATACTTACATCTCTTTCTAAACATAGGCAAAAGAGGCTTTAGAGCTAAATTAATAAACAGTATCTCACCAGTATGCAGTGGATGTCGTTTCCATCCAGGTCAGCAGCAGGAGCCTGCAGGAGCCTCCAGTCCCGCCCTTTATTGTAGGTGATGTAAGTCTTGACCTGGTTATCTTGCCTCATGTTAGCAATTAACATGCCTTTAATTCCTGCCACCTGATGGACACAGACACATAAACATGTTGGATCTTAACTTCGCCCTATTGCAAACCAGCAGAGAACATTTGATATTTATCCCTCCCAATGTACAGTTTAGTTTTCTGTTGCAGATGAAGAGCATACCCAGTACTCTCATCAGAAAAGGGCATTTTGTGTATTGAGATGGCACTCTTCACAAAACAGTTAAATGTAAATGGTGTACTTATCCTTTCTAGCTGTGCCTGACAGTCTGGCAGACACCATCAGCAGAGTCGGCTGCATTTTCTTATACGGTGCTAAGTGCTATCTATAATTATATCCTTACACGTCTCAGCAATCCAGACAGCACAACATGATGACCGTTGAGAAGTGACACCTTGTCTGTTTTCGCACAATCGACCTGAATCTGCCCCCCACACACAGACACACACAAACATTTAAAAAACACACTCATACAGACACAAACTGTCTCTTCCCAAATCCTCTCTGCTAGCTGTCTCTCAGGGATTAGACATATCCCTCAACTAAACCAAAACATGATGTGCAATGGAAGGGACAGAGGCCCTCCAAATGGTTGCCACAGTAAGGAGCTCCCGTTGAATGTGTTTCCCTTCCCGAGGGGCCTTGTCTGTGTAAGTGGCACTAATAGGCAGTGCATCTGACATTGTCATAGAAACATAGCGCTCGGGATGGATGGAGCTAATGAGGGTCCTCCGTCCCTGTCCAACCCAGCCTGTCAATCACTGCAGTAATGTTTTATTGCCTCCGCCTCCTCTATCACCTGCACACAAAAAACACACACATCTGCATGCAAACAAGAACCATGCGTCCCCAGCAGCCTACATTCCTCTCTATCCTTCACCCGCACCACCCACACTCTACTCTCTTGATGACAAAATGAAGGATGCGAACATACATCTGTTTTCTGTTGCAGCATTAAAGGAATCCTACGGCATTCTGGGAAATCTGCTTATTTGCCATATCTTAAAGCACGTTTGCCATTTTCTGAATGGCAAATGAGTAGAAATGAAAAAAAAGGATAGGCATAGAGATTGTGCTGCATCATCTGTTCAAAGACATCAAGCACACAGCTGCTTTAATATAATAACACGCTAACATTAGCATGCGAGGTTATGAATGGCAAGTGAAAATAAGCGTACTATGACACTATATTCAGAAATAGGCTACTTTAGCTATCCAAGGGGAGTCACCTTACAGTTGCTTTGTCCAATAATAATAAAAAAAAAAATTAACAGCATAGAGAAATGATCAAGCAAATAAAAAAGGAGCTTCATATCATATTTAACAATATAAAAAGAGAATAACAAATGGAATTATGTGAACATGTGCATCATATGTGAATATTTCCATCAGAGAAGGCGAGGGCATCCCAGGGTCTGCTGATTGTCTAAGTCTTATTATACAATAGAGAAACCTCAAATAAAACAACAGTGGATGACTTGGTCAGCATTTACTGAACATGGAACCTCTACATGACCCAATCTTTGCATTTCAGACAAATTCTAATCAGTACATTGTCCCTAATACACAGTCATATACAGTTATTACTTATAACTGTAGAACTTCAACTTATGATTATATTCAGCTCAATTGATTCTTCAGTTCCTTTCTACAATATGCTTTAGACATGTGAACCCTAGCAACTTCAATTTGCTTTTGTCAAACCAACAGTCCAGGTCCAACACTCCATTATCCAGAGATAACGATGATAAACATATAAAACAGATTTAAGGAGTAGAAACCAGAGACTGTTTGGGGTTTTCAAAGCATTCATTTGGAGACGTGTTGGTGTCTATTACTACGACTAAATTGTGTTGTTACATCATGTACAATTTTCTGAGTGTCACTCCCGCGAAAAGACTTGTTTCACTATCGGAATTTGAGTCGTTCCATCCAATAAACTACGAAAAGTCGAGAAGAGTCGCATGATTAAATGATCTTTTCCCTATTCAAGTTACCCGGGCACTAAACCGAAAGTTAGCCTGCTTGGCAGGTGGAAGTCTCTAGTGCGCACACTCTGTGGCTGTGTGACATATTCCTACCCGGAATGTCAACCTTTTTTTGCTTCAAAACGCCAATGAACAGCTTTCATTGGAATGAACAGGGCTACACCTCCAAGGCTGTGTCCACATGTTAAGAATATTACCTTCCTTTAAGCATCCTCTTTTAGTCTCAATCACATTCAAAAGGGAATAACTGATTCTTTACAGTGCAGAGGTAACTGTGCATCCCAATTCTGCTAGCTCCCTTCAAGCATATCTAAAAAATGCATCAGAGGACTGCACGGGACAACTGTAGGCGACCTGGCCTTGTGGCTATGTAGCGGGAGGTAAGGAGATACTGACCAGAGAGACTGACAGCCCGACCACTGCTCTGTGTGCAAGAACAGCCAGTTGTCAGAGCTAACCAGCCATGAGCAGCTGCTGTCTGACTCTCTGTAGCCGGACTGGAAACAGGGAGTCTGCTGGAGCTCTGTCATTCAGCAGAAGAACATTCATGGCCCTTTGTAAATGTTTCTGTGTGGTACCTGGGTCATAGCTGAACATGTAGCTTAGAGAGGCTGGGAGGCTCCCCGATGTCTGAATGTCTATGAGGGAGTGTCAGTACGTAGCTGTGCGTCATTGGATCATCAAAAGGACAAAAATCCAATCCAGTAGATCACTTACAGCCGTCACACAATACAAAGAGTAGAGTGTTGGCAAAAAATAGCCCAACCTCTTTGTTTTGTGGTTTGTTTTAGTTCATTGTGATAATAGTAGGGGTTCTCTCACATGCAAGACATGAGGTAGTTAGGTACGATTAGCGATGACAATGATGTTCACAGTTCTCAGCCACTGAGCCTGATCGTCAGCAGCTTGCTAACTTAGGAGCTTTAAGCACAGAGGCCCCCGACCCAAAGAAAGAGTGACCAACAGTGCCAGTGACAGATTGTTGTTCAGCCACTTACCAAGTACCACAAAACCTTTAAAAAGAGCCGCTGTGGAAGCAACACGCTCCTGTGGCCGCTAACGTTAGCACGACAGCCCCTAAGCTGAAAAGAGCTTTGGCAGCAACAGCCTTCCTTGACAGTTTAATATTAGCATAGCAACCCAGAGTAACTGTCACATGGGGTAGCTTTTGTAGACTGGGGTACGTTTGTGACAACTGTTTACATTATAATGGCATTTGGGCATTAACCCAAGTATTTTGTTTATGTATCAATTATGTATCTATCTATGCATCTAAAATCCTTAGAAAGCTTGTTGAAAATAGCAAACTAGCCACTAATACATCTACAAACTGGCTATTGAGAGCTACGGGCCAAATTAAAAACTGACAAGTATACTCACTCATATCACATCTAAAGCGTACACATGCTCACAAATGAACATATCCTGCCAACCGTTAAAGTAGGCCGGTTACATAGGTGAGTGTCTTATAGCGTAGTGAAGTATAGTGAATCCTCCGCGCAACTTACTCTGGAAGTGGCACCATTTGAAAAGAAAAACAGCAATCTTGCAAACAGGATATTCTAGCCAAGAGTTCTTATAATAGTACTTCCAAAATTATCGTTCTGTTTTCCCAATATTTTTTTGTAGCATATTCAGAAAAAAAGTTGACTGCTTGGGACTGCAGTGTTTTTCTCCAACATCATCATTACCAAATAACGGCCCCTGTGGCAGCTGTGTTGTTGACTGATGACCCTGGTGGCGGCTCCGATATAAAGTCAAGCAATGGCCCCAGCATTGGTTCTGCTGTGGACTTGACTGACGACCCCTGCGGAGGTTTTGAGTTAACCAATGGCCTCAGTGGCTTTGAGACAGTTGTTGGCGTTTGTGCTGGCTCTGCTGTGGAATTACCTTGGCTAGCTATTCCAGAGCTGCTCCAAACCAATGCAAACACATTCTGTTGGATACTGGCTGTAATGCTCAGTCGGCTATTGTCTGGCAATTTGAGTTTGATTTGAGTTTCTTAGATATCGCCAAATATTTATAGGTGCTCATTGTAGAACAGGTTGATAGTTAGCTAGCAAGGACCACCCTGCCTCCACAGAAACTCTGCCTATAAGGCAAATTCACCTAATGCTAGCCCTCAGTGAGGCAAACGTCCACCAACGGACCGCATTTATTATATTACATGGCTATTAGGCACTGATATTTCCGTTTCGAAAAGATTGGCAAGGTTTGCACCACCCCTCTCAATCTAATTTGAAAATCATTCAGATCAGTTCATTAATCTTCTGATTGGGCTATAGAATTTAGTGTTCATCTTAATGCAGCTGCTCAGCTAAATTACCTGGGGTTGACCACAGAGTTGGAGGCATTTTCTGAGGATTGGTCATTACAATGGATCTCATGTATATAACAGATAGTAATCTGATCCAGTGTTAATATTAAACATATTGATTTATTCTGTTTTCTACGGAGTGAAATCCACTGTGAATTTACTTTAAAAACCAATAAAGCTTTGATATACTGTAGATCTAAACAGTCACCTCATTAAAATCTACACTGACAACTCAACCCCTAACCACCGTCTGAAAGCACTGCTGTCATGGCAGTGAACAGGCATATATTAAGGTCCTCATAATGACCTATGGTTAATAGGTAATAAGGCCCTTTGAGTCCTTATAACAGGCTTACTGACAATAATAAGATAATAGGATAATAAGATTTATAACATTGTTTAAGTTTAAATAAAATGCATAATGAAGAGTTTATTAACCTTACATAGGCATTGCTTTCACTTTAAATCTGGTAACTGCAAAACCATGATTAATCATTAATGAATACATAATGAATTATGTATAAATCTTATTAAAAGTTAGAAAAACCATAGACATAAAAGGTAAATACTGTGAGTTTAACTCAAGAAATGTGTTTGTAATATTAAAAACAAACAAGAAACTTTCATGAATGTTCTTAGGCAGTTATAAACTGCTACCAATGTTCTTAAAAGTACTTGCCTTATAATCACACATTAACCGTGTTTATTAAGGTTAACTGTTATAATTATTAACATTAGTAACAATTGTACGTATAGTCTTAGTAATGTCAAAAAGCATTTTATAAAGACGTACAAGGGTGTTATAACTTATTAGCTAACTCTTACTGTAAGAACCTCAATATAAAGCGTTAAAAGAGAGAGGTTGATTTTCATGTTCTTTTTTTGTGAACTTAATGATCACATGAGACAAGTAAAGCCCATGTTAAAACATGGCTGCCAGAATGATTATATGCCAATATGAAAAGAAAAGAAGAGATTGAGCATCTCCATTGAACAGCTGGGAGTCACCAATGATTTAACGCAAAGCAATTAAGTATTCTGTGATATATTATATGGCTCCTTTGCTGGATCACAGCTTTGTGGGTTTAAGCGTGCTGGCAGGAAAAACATGACGGGCAACATCATCATGAGTATTTGTATTATTCTGACAATCTAATACTCTCCACTGACATCAATCCACTTCATGTCTTCAATCAATCATTCCGTGCTGTTGTGGCAAGGTGTGAACGAGATTAATGAGTTTTGATGCAGTGAACCCAAGCCAATCAGAGTGATAATTGTCAGAGAGCCACCTGCCGAACCACCTCTTAGATTGAGGGGGAATATAGCGGGTGATATTGAGCCCTGATGTCGACGGAGAATTAGTTTGCACAACAAAAGCTCATAATTACTGAAATCGCCCTTATCCAATCTGATTGACAATAAAATAATCTGTCTAATTTGGAAAATAATTGTGCAATTTTCTGTGTGGAAGTAGGATAATTGATTTCAGGCTAGATGATACAAAAAGAAAAACACAAAAATACAGAGGCCCTCTGGGAAGACGAAAAAACAAACACTTTCATATACTTTGCTGTCTCCCTTCTGGTGTGACTGGAGCTGCATCTTCTCTCTGGAACATTAGGTCTGTGAAGTGCAGTTTGTCAGGGTCTAACAACAGTAAATGGGATGAGTCCACAGCATACATCTTCCCTTGTTTAATTGCTCTGATTTATCAGAGACAGCAGTGTATCATCTATCTCTTGTTCTGATCAAGAACGGACTTGTGACCGTGTGACAAATGTAATTAAAACGCCATCTCATGCTGCATGGCAGAATGCCTTAAGTACAGCTACATAGTAATAGAAGCCGCACACACACACACACACACACACACACACACACACACTCAGAGACACACATACACCGCATACCGTGCAGGGAAAGTAATGGCATTGTTAATTACCACACCACTGCTGCTGGCCAATATCTCACTTCCTTCACTCTCTCAGTCACACCTGCCAGTGTAGCAGTGATAAACTGGGTGCAACAGGGAGTGGAGTAGAAGGGAATTCTTCTTTCCTGCTATGAATGCTAATGCGAACACATACAGTAGCTAGCAAGTGAGCTAACAAGGTCATTACAAGTCCAGAGGTGCATGGCAGTGAGCCCCATTATGCATGTTTCTTCATACTGTATATGTCTGCTGTCAGGAAGATAGACGACCACAGCCTGTAACACAAAACCATCCATACAAGACAAGTAACTGTGACTAGACTACTACAGCCAGTCTGTGTATGTGAGATGAAAGCAAACTATACAAAAAATATGGCTACAGCCATTACTATGTAACTGAGCTGCACTGGTTGATATTGTTATGTTATGTTATGTGAGTAGATCAAATGACTACAGATGTTTCTCTTTTCAGGTGATGCCATTGTTGCGGCATTAAAGGGGATTTTTATTTTATCCAGCTGATCTTGCATTAACTGCGGTGCAAACCGACAATTACCATGTGGCACAGCTGAGCAGTCCAGACTACAGTTTTTGAAATGAAGGTCTGTATCTACAGAGGGTCAAATGATTGAAAAAAAAAAAATCAATGTAAATCCATGCTCTTAAATTCACAACGCTTGCGCACAGATGTTGCCTTCTTCTCATTGATCAAAGCAGCACAGCTACTGACAGTCCTATCTTTCTACATGGAGTTTGCTTTTGATAGTGATCAATAAACAATAAAGATGATTCAGCTCCATTTGATATGAGTATACGAGCTAAACGCTCTATTTAACTGGACCCAGTGTCACTGCAGAAACGCAGCAGCCAACAGGTCATATGAAAGGAGAACCATCTGTATAGGTTAGGAGTAGCTAATAGTGTCAAATCCACAGAGAATTATCATCTGACTCTGCATTGTGTTTTAGCATCATTCAGCTCAGTGTTTTGGGGTCCATGCCACAACCTTTCTGTTTCAGTTTACTCTCATCAAACAAATTTCCAGCTGCGAAAGGTTAGGATTAGGCCAATATAAACACTGTTAAACTGATTTAATATGGGGCTGCAGAAATTTTAACACTAGGTATCACGTTTAATGTTTCCTAGTGAAGCATAATGAAATAAAATAAGACCGAGGACTTGTATGAGAAAAGATGGCAGGAGCTACATTTCAAGTGTATATGGGAACCTTGCAAGTTAATGAGTTTTTCACAACACGTTGCTGCAGGGTTTGAGCGGTCCGGGACCTGCCAGATTAGGACTGGCGCCTATTTGTTAGGATCCGGCACAATATCACTATCAAATAAGTTTCATATTATATTGAATGTTATCTTTCATGTTCTTTTATTTCATACTTAAGTTCTTAAAAATTACTCGCATGCCTATGTTGGAGGCATTTCAAATCGGATTTTAAAAAGAGATAAAGGGGGGAATGTCACACAGTGACACCTGGCGTGTAATTAAAGCTGTGTGTTTAGTGCAAGAAACACAAGCTGACCTGGCATGTGGTTCGTGCTTTTCAGTGTCTAAACATTCTGATTACTATAAACACCACAAGTAAGTGGGTGTCTGTGCTGTAAAATGATTAAATGAGTAGGTTAGTTGCAGATGTTTGTAGAAACTTTCGGCCCTAATTCCCTTTCCCCCATTACAGCAGTCCACAAACCGGGATGGCAAGTCTATATGGAGGTGAAGGGATAGTCAAGGAAAGACAGAGAAAAAGAGGGGTAGAGCATATGTGCAAACAGTAACGTCAGAGCTTAATCTGGATCTCCCAAATTGGAACTGGCAACTATTTGATAGATGCCAGCAAGTCCTTTGTCACCATCAAATAAATACTGTTTGTTATTTAATGTAATCTATCCTGCCCTTCTTTTATTTCCCACTGAAGTGTCTCAAAAATTGTTGTCTGTTTTGCAGGCATTTGAATTCTGATTTTACGCTGAGAGGAAGCAGTCCTGTCATGCAGTGACACCAAAGCACTAAGCTCTGGGTGTTGTGCATGAAACGTGAGCTAAGCTGTCATGCGATTTATGTTTTTTAGTGTTTAAATTATTTGGCATATTATCACTTGTAAACCTCACCAGGAGTAACGTGCGGTCAGGAGAGGCAGGGGAGGCAGAGCCTCACCTGTCATCATGGAAAAAAATAAAATATATAATAAACAAATGGTTTGAACAATAAAGTAATTTTCCATTTAACTTAAACAATTTGGATTGTTTTTTATTAAGAATCGCTGAATTTTCGAATTTCCGTTCAAATACAGGGAAGAGACGCACGGTGAGGCAGCAGGAAGCTGAGCCTCACATTGAATTGCGCAATCCCTCAAAAACTGTGCTCTGCCATGCAATGAGAGCGTGTCACTGTCTCTAAGAGAGACAGTGACACGCTGTCTGTCACTGTCATAGTTTAGTTGATGTATAAAACATATGTGTGTAACCAAGGACGAAATGTTGACTTCAGAGGTGGGGGGGACAGAAGTATTTTTAATAAAACTCCAATTCTTTCAGTTCACTGTGTTTTCTAGTATCTAGTAGTTCTTCTAGTTTTCTATTGCTACTTCTAAGTTTACTGTTCCCTTTTTTGGTTTGACTGGTTGTGAAGCATGTAGCAAAACATTATCACCCAATTCTGTGTTTCACCTTATTAGTCAACTTCACTCCAACTCAGTACCACCAATACACTTATTTTTGGAATATATGGTAAACAGACCTCTTTTTATAGAGGCAAAAACGTAGTTTCACAATTCTCCTGAGTTTGGATGTATAAAATCACATTTGTAATCTGAGGTTTTATTGTATTTTTCCCTAAATCTTTCATTGTTGGTGTGTTGCTGCCTTTCAATATAAAAATGATAAATGAAGATAAGTGTATCTCTTTGGCATTAAATATAAGCTTTTTAAAAATCTTTGCATTGTTGAGGCTCTACAGTTTTAATAATAATAATAATAATAATAATAATAATAATAATAATAATAATATTACATTTTATTTATCAGCACTTTCAATAAAACTCAAAGACACTTTACAAGATTATTGAGAGCTTTGTAATTGATGAGGAGGATCTTGAAGTGGATATGATGCTTTATTGGGAGCCAGTGAAGGTGTTTCAGGATGGATGTAACGCATTTCTTTGGGTACCGTAAATTACCAAATAATAGCCGTGTTTCAATTAACCGCAGGGTCCCCTTTAAACGCGGGTGCAGGTGTATATTTTGGTAAATAACCGCCGGTTCCAAATAAATGCTGAGTTTAATTTATTTATTTTTTTTAATCAAGGAAGAAGACGTGACCACTGACACTGCACGTTTTTCTTCTTCGCCTTTTTCACATGTTGTGCTGCTTTCTGTCAGTCAGTATCACACTGATGATTGCCATGGCTCCGGTGCAGCAAAACAATGAAAAGTACAACTTGAAATGTATAATTTCTGTCGTAAAATATGCTGTGGAAAACTCGAGAGAAGCAGCTGCTAGATGTTTCTCTGTCGACCAGAAGAGACTGAGAGACTGGCGAAAAATTCAAACTGAGGGCCAGGCTGCCTGGTGGAGGGGGGAAGAAGGCTAGCGAGGAGCCTGAGATAAACATGTGGGGATGAGTTATCAGCAAATGGGCACGCCACGAGAGAGTGTCCCGCAAAATGATCAGGGCGATGGCGAAACAAATGTACACCACCGTGAGTGACAGCAGAGATGAGGAGTTTGCCGCAAGTGCTGGTTGGCTGAATCGCTCGCAAATCACACACAATCACGCACGCACATACGCACATTGACACTGATTCAAACGTTAATGTAAATGAAACCTCTGATATTACAATCCTTCTTGCTGACGTGACCCAGGCAGAACAAACGCCCACTTTACAGTGGCAGATTAATAAGGACTCCTGGGCAACTAGCAGACCGGTGTGCAAGCAAGATGGAGTGACAGCGGGGACGGCCAATCACACAAGAAACGGCAGAGCCAATCGAGGAGGAGCTTGTGGGCGGGTCTAAACTAAGGGAAACAGGCTCCGGCTTGAGCGGCTATTTTCCACTTGGTCCTAGTGCTTGACGTGTCTCTGTACTATAGCGTAACATTGTTTTTGGATGGTAAAACTGCAGGGGACCAAAACGACCTTCTGAAAAAGTGCATGGGACATGTCCCCTGTGTCCCCCCCCTAAATTACGTCCATGTGTGTAACCTGTTTTCCTGTGCTCAGCGATCATACAACGGCAGTGAAGAGGCACTGGGTGAGGCAGGCAGTTCTCGTGCCTCAAGGTAGGGGGCATTCGTGAGCCCAGTAATTCTTATGCTACTCCGCAGCTGCAGAGTAAGTGACAGAGGGCGAGCAACAATCTTAGACTCCATGGTTACAATTAGCGAGTCAAGTGCAGTGATGCCCCACTGTGCCCCACACAGCGGCAGCGGTTGAGACAGATGTCAAGAAAACCAAATTAATACAGAAATCATGTAATGGAAATGCTACTGCCAGTAAGTCTAATGCAACAGTGACGGTTGTTTTATGTTTTATAAGATACAATAAAAACAAATGCCCATAACAGCAGCAGTTAGCCAGGCAGGGCAGTGGTAACTGTCTCAGACACCGGCAACTGGAGTGGAAGGCAGGAAGCAGGACGTGCCACTACTACTGTCACAAATTGAGCCAGCCCTTGTTGTCAAATGGTGATTAATCTACTCTGTTGGGTTCATATATTTGTAAATCTGATTCTGATGGAGTCAGTGCCTCACCAGCCACAAACCTCACCACATGTCACTGCTCACAAGTAAGCAATTGTAGCAGTCCGCAAACAGGGAAGACAAGTTGACAGTGGAGTGAAGTGACAGTCAAGGAGGGACAGAGAAAAAAGAAGAGCATGTGCAAACAGTAATGTTAATCAGCTGTTACTACACACCTCTCCCTGCTGATTTTGAGTGATTATGTTGAATTCCCTGATTAATAAATGTAAACAAATAATTCAAAGGGACGACAACTTGCATTTTGTTATACAATCCTGTATTGTAGGATAACAAATACACTGACCCTTAACTTAAACTCTTAACTTTAGTACATCACAACAAAAGATAGGGAGGCACCACAGTCGGCTGCTGCCGACTTTAGCCACAGACTGCAGACTCCACAGACTCTTTCCACCTATACCTGACAAATGCCGGTTCAGTCGGTCAGCATAAAATCAAACCAGTGTAACCTTGTGCACAGGACATGGCTGGTAAAACCATAAGTCTATACCCAAGCCTAGTGTGAGGTCGTAATATTTGTTCAAGGGATTTATAGTGCAGGGTTTTTGGAAGCTGAACCATTCAGCAGTGGCAGCAGCAGCAAAATAATTGTTGGGTCACAGCAGGGTTTCAAATAACAACCTTATTGATACACCCATCTGTAGTGTAGGGTAATTTTGTGCAATAGGACCATACTTTAAAAACATAAATATATAATGTTTAACCATGAGCTTTAACAAAAACGCTTTTCTCCGTCGTGTGTTGGTAGATACATGGCTCTGTACTTTATAGCAGCTCTTTGTAGTTAGAAAGCGAGTCCCTGGATCCTCCCTCCTAACTTTGAATCAGTCAATGAAAAACCTAACTGTGCTGTATGTGTCCCTCCAGGGAAAGCATTTTCATCAAGTGCCTACCTCATAGAGGTCCAGCATCTGGTTCCCTCCAATGCCCCTAGTGGTCTTGACATTTTCCATAGCCAAGGTGAAGTAGATTCCTCTGGTGTCGGACAAGTAGAGGTTATAGGTGTCATTCTGGTTCCATTCCTGCACCGCCGCAAATACCTGTTTCTCATCAGTACTGACAATGTGTAAATCCTATCAGGGAGCAGGGAGAGATTAAGAGGAGTTATGACCAGAGGCGGAGAAGTGACGGATTAGAACATGCTGACCCCATGGGACTGGTCATAAGATCAATGCTGTGTTGTGAATATAAATGGTAGAGAAACATACTGTAAAATGAAGCTCACTCAGGGGCTCGCCCTGAGTGTGCCACCACTGTTAGAAATACAACTTGAAGAAGGACAGTGTGCCAGCTTTAAAGGGGAAATAAACTGAAATGTATGACTTACAACAAGCTATATTAAGCCACAGGCATGTCACCCTCTTCTTTCACAGTTCATAGCATCAAATTTAAAAGCGTTTAGGAATGGGAAGACATAATTAAGTCTATGATTAATTTATTCTGTGACATTCTCAAATTTAAACAGATTTTTATGATTCATGCAAGCAAACAGTGACAACACTTACCTTAGGCAGGGAATATTTGGGAAGTTTGGTTTGTATAAATGACTCCCTCTTGTAAGACACATAATAGGTGGCTCGTCCGGATGTAGGAACCTGCAATACATGAAGTACAATTAATTGTGTATATTCAACATAACATACAGTGTTCCATTATTTTACCTAGAGCTTTGGTTTTATTCTAGGGCCCTGACACACCAAGCTAAACTGTTGGCCAATGTTGGAGCCTGGAGTGGCTCTACTTTTTGCGGTGTATATGCTGCTGTATCGAAACGTTGGCTTATGTATCTGCAGTCCGGAGCCTTCTTTCCTTTTTTGAATGAGGAACACAGTCTACTGCTACCTTTTGGTGTGGAGAATTACTTCCTCTCAGTCAGGAGCAGAACACACAAGCTAGTTGGCCGTCAGCGTGAGTCTTTGCCATGTGTTCAAGTGCACTTTTGGCTGATAAAAATGCGACTTGAGAAGCAGTAACACTCAGCTTCCCTCACCACCTGTTCTTTGATGGCAGTTAGCTGTATCTGAACCCTCAGCATTTTTAGCAACATTTTAATTCTCTTTCAGTTGCACTCTTTCTCTTAGAACTGCTGCGATGGAGCTCTGCTGCTCCACAAATGCAGATACCTTGGATCATGGCCTCATGTGCAACCTCTTAACTGACACCATATCATGTTTTCTCTCTCTCTCTCTCTCTCTCTCTCTCAAAAAACGTGTATTTTTTTTTGTCTTACTTTTGGCCATTTAAAGCGATCTCCTGGCTTGCATTCAGAAGATGCTGCTCTATCTAGGTGTCGATGCACTTGGTGGTTTCAAAGTGGACTTTGGTAAATATCTTGTAGGACAATCAATAGTCTCATTATTCTTTGTCAAGATAAATCTTTAAGTTGCCTAACCGAGCTTCATCTGCCATTGAGGGGGGAGAAAGTTGTCTGTGATGGCCTACAGTCCAAGCTGTTGGTTTTCAGTGTGCCACAAGAAAACACGGAGTTGGTGGGTGTTGAGAACTGTCATTAGCTTCAAGGCCGCAGAAGCCAGGCATTTTACACACACATAGAGACACAAAGAGTTAAGTGAGACTGCAGCTCCATAAAACAATTTTCACTCTTATCAACACTGACATGAAATTCATTAGAGGAAAACCTTCAAATCAAACTTCTGGCTCTCCACTGAAGAGAAGTGATATTGGTATTAATGTTGTATGACAGGACTGATTCTTTTACTGATGTTGTAAGTGCTCTGAATGGCTCAGAGGAGGGAAAACAAGCTCTGGGAGGAGATGTAGTGGGCTAGCACTGCAGAGCAGTCCCACATGCAATTGAGTGAAGGAGCAGGAGATCGATGGATGGGTAACCAGAGGCGGTTTGAACTTTAAGAGGAATTGGTGTGATTGATTTTTTTTTTCCTCCAATCCCTTTCAGGATCTTTCGTCTGTGACGTATACGTGTTAAAACGTGGAGGTGCTTGAATTGAGTAGGAGGTTTGGTTGAGTGCTTGTGAGTTTACTTGAAAGACTTAGGAGAGGTCAAACAGGATGGAAGGTTTCGTGCAGAACAACTCTATTTCTTTGCGTAATGCACTGCCAAGGCCAGTACGGCTTCCAGAGAAAGGTCTTGCCTGTAGGTAGCTCAGGTATGTAAGAAGCTGAGAAATCCCTCTTCTCTATTGAATAAAACATTTAGTGGGATCAAAAAGCTGGAAGAGCATGGTTACAACTACTACTACAAATGTTACAACTGGAAATAAAAGGCAGGATTTTGTAACCATTACTGTTGGTATATCCTATGGTATACTATCCCAAATATATTGTTGCAAATTTAATTTACAAGCATATTTAGTGTAGTAGAGTGATTCAGGGTAACAGGGTTTCTGCAAGCTGACTTCAGACTGTGTGTTGGACTATAGAAAGTCACAGGGATCATAGTGTGGAGCATTTTATAAATGATGATTACCAGGTTGAAAAAGGGAATGTTTTTGGAGGACATGGGTCATCTAGTCTCAAAAGCAAGTGAGTGCTCAAAGAGCAGCAAGTTCTGGAAATAGTGAAGCTTATCTGAAGACTGCTGGAGGTCACAGGACCAGCAGTTGCACACTCTAGCTTGTGTTGGTTATATAGCCACATTGTAGGAAGATATACTTAGAAAAAGTGAAGGAGAAAAACATACTTTCCCCCCCAAACACAGATCACGAAATCAAGCACCACAACAGTTGGAGGTAAATTTTTTTTTTAAATGTATGAAACCACATTCACACAGTGTCAAAGAGAATGATATTCACACTGCAAAGGAAATGAAAAATACAACCAATAAACTGCATAAATTGAATTGAGGACATTACTGTTTCAGATTTTTCTGTCGCACAAATCATGATTAATATGACACCGGGCAGTAGCTAGGATGAATAATGAATAATAACAAAGCACAAATGTTCAGTTGAGGTAGGACTAAAGGGATTTTGACATGTTTCCTGTGTGCTATGCACAATCATATAGTGCATATTGGAACTTGTGTGTAGAACATTAAATTGAAAATAGAATTCTAGCTAAAGAGGCAAAGCTCAGCTCAAGCAATATTTATTTATTTTTTATGTTTAATAAACAATTAAAATGTGAAAATGTCTCGTGTAGAACAAAACCTACTAACAAAAACCCCCAACCATCAAGTCAGAGCAGCCATTAGCCTCTCTTAGCTCTTTTAGCTCATTGTTTTGTTTTTTTTCTGGTCAAGAAATAGCCCATATTGTCTCACTGTTCTCAAAAACCTCCAAAAATATCCATACCTTTTCTAGCAAACAGCTGCAACATATCAAACCAAACAGCAGAAAGCCGCCGAAAACTGTCAGTACATACTTTTAGATTCTTTGTAGGGCCCATATATTTTTTTTTTTTTTGTGAAGCTGGTGGAGCAAATCAGTGATGGCAGACCAGTAAACACTGAAATGAAATGTGGGACATTTTTCAGGTGAGCAGAAACATTTAACTGCTTCCTTTTTGTTTAGGTTGGACTCAAAATAGACTCAAAATGAAAAATCATGAGTCATGAATCATGAGTCATCTCAAAGTCATGTAAAAAAAACCACAATACTTATTTAATCCACACGTACAACAGCTAAGCTAGCTATAATGGCTCCCCATAATTTAGATACATGTTCACATTGATAATATCTAGACTTAAATTGTCCATCTACAAGGTAGAAACCGAGCTGTGGGAATTCTTAACTTCTAAGATGCATCGCAATGCAGACGTGGAGGTCTCTGCATTTACTCAGTGACAGAACACCAACAGAGGTTTGCAGGCTACACAAGATTATAGATTACTCAATTGTTGATTTTCTGACCTCTGCTGGACAATAAACTTGGGAAGTGACATTGTAACATCGCTCTCTTGCACTGAATTCCAGATAACATTACATTAAGGTCAGCAGCGAGTGATAGATAAATGCAACTGTTATGTTGAAAGTGGCTGTCTAGCTACATTTCAGATTTTATTAACTAACTTGGAAGCACAAACTGGATCCACAGTGTGTTTAAAATCTGCCTCAACACAATTACATACAGTGATACAGTTATACAACACAATTGAGGAACCACATTAGCTGTTTTCACCCTGAGCTAATGACAGAAAAGAATACAGCGAGCAAAGCTAAAAAGCCATGAATTGAGGAGGCACTGTGAAATTCTGCTATCCAGCTCTATAGAGGTGTGTGCAGCAGAGTCATGTTTGTGATTCAGGAAGTGCCCTGCTTTAGAGCTGCTATGTAAAAATTATAGTGTTGCTGATTACAGCGCAGGTGTAATGAACTGCAGACTTATTTATTTTTTTGCTTTCTAATGTTATTCACTCAAGTGGGTGTAACAGACAGTGGTATTGAAAAAATATTTTTTTGCTTTTTTTTTAATTAAAGGGGAGGTGAGATGTATCTGACTGCTTGTGTTAATTGATAAAAGTAGCCACGCAGCGTTATAGAGAAAGTTGAGGATGGGATACCTTGTGATGTTTTGAGAATCGATGACAGGTGAATGTAATCAATTCAAATCATGAGGCTGGTACAGATTCATGCCTCTACATAGTAAGATGAGCTGACTGAATGAGAGTCGTACCTGTATGAATATATAGTCATCTTGAACCACCAAAGAGCTGATGTCGATGTATCCAGGGAATGGATAGTTCCTGTTCGCTTCTGTGCACATCTGAGCTCTGCATGTGACATACTGCACATCTGTCGCAGAGGAAGACACACCGAATGCATGACAGGTTCATAACTGCTAATTTTAGGATATTTCTTCTAGTACAATAAGTAACTTGTTGCCTGTGACAAGCAACAAATCAAGGGCATCTTTGAATGGTAGCTGCTTTTCACAATTATAACCTATACATAGTTAGTAGCTTTCAAAATAAATCCTTTATACTTGAAATGTGTATGGTTCTGCTCCACATGTCTATGCAGTCTGACATTTTCTTGGACTAATTTGCATCTCTTTTATTCCTATCATGTGTAGAAACCACAAACAAGCATCTCCGCCTGTCAATCATACCACAGTTCTATGGGAAAAAGAAATGCTTATAACTCAGAGTAGTGTTACTTTGACATCACAGGCAGGCATAAACAATTTCACCTATGCCACCTATGGAACACCCTGGTGGTACTTCCATTCAGAGTTATAGAGCTGACATTCAGCCAGTAAAAGGAAGAAGAAGAAAGGCCACAATAATCAAGAATCATGCACTGGGTTTATTGGTGGTGCGAGCCGGGGCTGTTTCCCCGGGGATGTCTTCATTTCTCTAGAAGGAATTCAGTCCTATAGAGACCTCTTCATGACTCCCCTTTGATGTTTATGTGTGTGCAGGAGACACTCACTTCCATCTGGTGTATGAGCCTCCATGTGGACCAGATCTGGCTCCTTGTCTAGGCCTGAGACAGACCTTGGAGAGAATGACAGACAGTGGCAGAATACATTATCTGAATGACAATGAATATAAAGGAATGTAAATGGAAAAAAGAAGAAAGGGAGCAAAGGAATTCTGCTCCAGTTAGACCTGTGTGGTTAACCTAGTAAGGAATATACAGGAGTTTCCACATGCCACATCCATAGCAACTCTGGGCAGACATACAAATACAGTCTAATCAGTGATGGCATGTTGCAGGGTCCACACGCTGTCTGACTGTGAGTATATCTCTGGGTAAAATCGTGCTTTCTTGCTCATTTCACTGCTGTGGATTAGACCGGATGGACGCAGCTTTCCCATTGCTGCGACATTTCATATCCCTTGGAGGCTGATGAAGCCATTGTCTAAATGCAGCCAACTGGAGGGATGCCTAGCCATTGCTAGAGGCCCATCCAGTGTTTAGATGTCCTTGAAGGGACTTTGGCGGTAAAGGGCAAAGCCAATGCGATGGATTGTGAACATTATTTAGGATTATACCACAATGGCACGGAAGCAGCTCCAGATTTATGCAAGTTACAATGGATTTAGCCAACGGCAAACCCGGGCACACCCCAGTCACCTCAGCGAGGGGGTGAGGAGCGATGAGCTGGAATAGATCCGGGCCTACGTTTCTGATGAGTGTGCACTTTCAGACATAGTAGTTACACTGCAGGGGGAGTGAGCGTCAGACGAGAACAGATAAGAAGTGACAGGGATGTCCCGGATCCATTATTAGTCATAGCCCCTCATACTGTACGTAAGCCTATACATCAGCATCTGTAAAAAAAAAAAAAAAAAAAACAGCCCCCTCTCCTCTGCGACTGATGTAAAATAGTAATTGAATTACTTATGTGCAATGTGCCTGATATGAGCAGGGCGTGTGTGAGGGATGAAGTGCAATGCGACATGTCCTCAGATGCTGAATGCAAAGCGTGTTGCGAAAGGAGATTAATCTCTGCCTGATTGTATCAAGCGGTGCAAAATGTGCAGAATTTCAGCAGCACCACCAGTCAGTCACACACCTTGTTCCAAGCCATCAGTATCACTTGCTCAGTCGCACAGAACACAAGCAACAGTTTCTGCATTCCTGAGTAAACAAAACTTTGGAGAAGAGGAATGGAGCAGAATAAAAAAAGAAAGCAGAGACGTGGAAAAGGATGACTCACCAGTAGAATCTGTTTGGCGTGACATGTTCATGGATGAGCTGCCATTTTCTCCCAAAGTCCACAGAGCTGTACAACTGTGGAGATATCAGAGAAGACAAAAAATATCCTTGTTAGCAAGAGGAAAGCATGTTTCTGCAGTGCAGCTTCTAATTGGACTGGCTGATTTAAAAGTTGCAACAGTGACGAGCGAGTGTGAGACATGGCTGGATAATTCTAAAGTGGAGGTTAGTCTGTGGCTATAAAGCATTATCGGCAGAGCTAGGCTGACAGAGCGCTGAATGGCTATTATCATTACCAACTGGCCATTTAAGCTAACGTATTGTCAGAGACATGGGCATCTCTATTTCACTCCCCCCTTACAAATTAGAGCTATAGGTTTTGAAAAAGCACTTTATGGATATAACACATTAAAACTGAAATAGATATGACATTAATGTGGCCGATTTTAGCTTTATCGGCAAGTAATTCAGCTTGATTCAGTAGGGTTTAGTCTGCTGTGGTGTGAAAAACAAATGTTGAGGATGAAGCTGGCTCCTGAGCACCAAATAAAAAACAACAGTCCTACAGAATGAGTGCACATGAATCCAAGGAGTAACGTATAGCTCAGTTGACATGAAGGTGGAACAGTATGCAGCCAGTGGCACAATTCACTGGCAATGTGCTGATTACATTTTCTGGTATGCGGGTGAACAATTAATAACCCAGGAGCATTTCCCAACACTGTATTGATTTGATTGATGTTGCTCACACATGCTCCTTTATACCTCAGTGTCCATGCATTGTTATTTCCTCGCAGCGCAGTGAGTTGGTGGCCCCAGATGAGCTCTGTGTTAATATTCCTACTTGTTGCCTTTTATCACAGCAAATCTGACACTCATTCTGATAAAAGGATGCACATTTGTCAGCCACTGCAAATTAATTTGTCAGCTTTGCATGGAAAAATCTATCTATGTCAGCAGGAGTGTTTTCCATTTCAAAATGACATTACCCTTACTGACATTGTGCCCTACACTGGTAGATGTTAGCGATAGTCTGCTTTTAATTTGAAATTGGTCAAATGATGTCAAACTGGACAAATAAATGATGTCAAATGCATAAATAAATGTCAAATAATTATCATTCCACCATTTAATCAGAACTTGAAGGCCATGTGTCTGTTTGGAGTGCTTGACAATGATAAGAAAATGATAAGCAATGGGAGATGACCACTGCATCCAGTGTCCTGTATGTGGTTACGGTGGATCTAATGTTAGCTGTGATCAAACATTTTTCCAACCTTCATGGAGCTGAAAAGAGTATAATATATAGTTCCCTAAAGGCGTCTGTTCTACAAAATATTTGATTTCTGATTCTTCCAACTTCTTTGTGTCGATGTAACAGCGCGGCAGGCAGGGTCCATCATCACTTCGGACAGTGACATATGATGCCAGTGGGCAGGCTGAGCCTCTCCTCTCTCCATTCATCAGTTCAATGACATCTTAAATTTTAAAGCTTCTGAGCTGTCACAAAGTAAGCTTCATAGTTTCCCACTCACTACGATAAATCAAAGGTGCGGCCAGCCAGCTGCCACGCCACCGATGGAGCCGGTGACAGCTGAGGGTGCCGACAAAGGACAGCAGCTCAAATGGTGATTGAGGAAATACAGAGCAGTGCACGTTACTTAAATGCTTCTATTCACACAGATTGAAGGTTTAGAAAACCTCTGGGTTGCTCTGACTCGTGCATCAGGTTGTGGGTAATGTTGGACATTCAGCTGAAGGTGCTGTGCATTGCAAAAGTAGTTTGTAGAGACTGAGCAGATATTGTTCTATAGGGGAGGAAAACAATGCCAGTGTTCCTTCTGTTAATGGAAATTATGAAAAAGAATACCATTATTAGTATTCATTGAGAACATTTTTTCCACAACAAGAACAAGATGAAAAATCAACTTTGAAGAGGTTATTATAATATTTGATGAATGAAACCTGAAAATGTAAATAACAAGGAAATGTATTACAATTTTCATTAACAAGTAAAAACTAAAAGATCACATGAAATAATAAAAACTGACAGTTTTTTTGAAGGAGTCCATATCAGTGACTCATATGCAACTGCATAATTATGTGTAACACATTTCAGATAATTACCTGTAGCACTGATGCTAAATATGTCTTCTTCAGAAGATTTAGCTGGGACACCCTGGTGGCTTAGATGCTAAACATGAACTGCAAAAATCTTTGTTTGCGAGCGACTTTTGTTAGATCAGTTTTCCCTCCATTGCCTAGCTGAGTAGCTGGGCAACTAGTGCTGTCTAAACAAAAAAGGCTTGCAATGTCAGTAATGTTAGCTGACATTCTTTATTCTTATTCCTTCTTTCTTAGAAGGAAATAAATAACAGATGTAAGGATTTTTAATTCCATCCACAGTTCCACTTGAAAAAATAGGAATACAAATTAACCTTTTGAGCAAAAGATCTGGTAACCATAAACATAACCATAAGGCAAGCTGGTATACTGCTACTCATTTTGTAAACTAATGTTAACATGACATTATTACCAATGTGTTGACAGTAATGCATGCTGCAGGCATATAGGCATATTGAGCAGGTTTTGTTTCAGTACTGTTAGCTTGGAGTTATGTAGGGCTATTGAATTTCAGTATATTTGTATAGGGAATATATCTTAAGGTTTATGTATTGGTCTACATTTGTTTTTCCTCTTGTAGCCTTAATTTGTGCTTTACAGGAAAAACATCCACACAGGGAAGTGTGGTATAAATCAAATACAGATGGAACCTAAATGAGAAATGAATTGATTCAAACTCTGCGCTCTCACAAGGGAGCTTACACATCAACTGTTGAAAGACGGATTTCATGAAGCCTTTTCATGTTTTTATTTATTTATTTATTTCATTTTTCGTCTTATCTCAGAGGTGTTCGGGAAATGCTTGTGGGAAATGTACATTATTGCATTTGCTGTGACTATCCAACTATTCAAAGCCTGGTTTAAGTGCACTTTTGCTCAAGATGAAATATGAATCAGAATAAAAGATAAATGACTGCTCTGCAGAGGCTGTGTACCCTTGAAATCAATTAGAAAAGAGTCTGGTCTGGTTGTAGAGGGGATACAGAAACATGTCCCCTGCGAACAGAATGACATGGGTTTTCAGTGTTCCAGAAAAAGCTCATACTGCTCTCCCACACACCAGAAAAACTGACCCTGATGCTAGTTTTTCTGTTGCAAACAAGCTACATGTTAGCTGTGAGTCAAATGTATCATGTACCAACTCTACTGACAAACTGGTTAAGTTAATAGTCATGCTTTCCCTAACTCTCACTTCAAACTGAGAAAATGCCTGTCGTGCAAAACATGGTTAAAGGAAGGGAGAGAAAAATCATTCTAACAGCAGTTGTTAAATTTGGTGGATATTGTGCAATTAGTGACAGGCAGCCTATGCAGGACTGTTCCCTCATTATGTCGATGCATTATCTGATGCACCATGCTCCTCTTGCCAGTTCCTGTAGAGATTCTGATCAGTCCTGTCCGCTACAATTTTCACTGACAATGCCATCTAAATGCAATTTCACTTACTATCATGGTCTTTATGTCCCAGCCAAAGAAATAGTGACATTCATTCAGAAAATGACGGGAGACTTGCTACAAAATGGCAACTCTGACATTGGTCATAATGTGCTTATAAATGTGATGTTACCTCCTCTCGTTAAGTGCTAACATAGTTTCTGCAATTATCAGGCAATGTGAATCAACCTATACGATTTAAAAGAAATGTATGTACCAAGGACCTAACTGGTCTGGTGAGAGACAGCCAGGAAGTGAGGGAAATGGTTTGTATATCTATTCAGAGGTATGCACTGTAAGTAAGGGTATTTGTCCCAAACATTCTAAGTGCATTCAGTCATAAAATACTTCCAGCTGTCACACTATGGCCAGCATTAAGTATGTCAGTGGCTCAGAATTCTGATCCAAACTCAAATCCAGGAAGTGGCATTATCGTGCCTCAAAGCTGTTTTCCAACTGCCATTAAACAACAAAAGCAGAAGAAGACACAACAAAGCAAGAAGATGAAGAAACATTGACTGAAGTCGAATTCCACAGTTCTTGAACCTATAACAAGGAAAAATGCAATGGAACAGTCATCCAATTTGCAATTTATAATTCAAAAACTCAGGCACTACAAAGCCAGACTTCACCGACATAAACAGCATGACCTCAGCAGTATTTATTTATGCTTGATAGAAGTCTTTGAGAGCATGCGGTACGAGTCTATTCCTTTCGAATCTTTTTAAGTGTGCAAATCTGCTAAATCAGATGCTGTGGTTGCTTCTGTTCATAGACTCACCATAAAGAACAACATATAAACATACCACTATAAACAGGGAATGCTTTCACAGTTGCAGTCAAATGTTTAAATCGCTTGTAACAAATATGATTTCTACAACTCTCATTTTCTTTTTTGTGATGGAATGAGGAAACACATACTACTTTGTCACAAAAGACATTCATGATGTTGGCTTCAAATTTGAATTTAATATAGGTCTTCTGAAAATTTGACCAATTCTGCTTGGTCAAAAATATACATACAGCAACTTGAACAATCAATTTTTGTGATTCTATAAAGTTGTGTGAATCAAATTTTCTTTAATGGCCAGTGATTTTTCTTGGCCCATTTTTAATAGGGCTTGTTTGATACAGACAATTAGACTCAGCTACAAACCTTGCTATGGGAAAGTCTAAGGAGCTCAGCTTTGATCTGAGAGAGCACATTATCAATTTGAACAAGTAGGGGAAGTCACTTGGAGCCATTTCAAAGCAGTTACAGGTCCCAAGAGCAACTGTACAACCAACTGTTTGTGTTTTCTTCATGATTTTGGTAGTGACACAACTATGCCATGCACTTACATACTTTCACCTGCTGCTGAGAGAAAACTGGTCAGGATGGTCTAGGGTCAACCAAAAACAACCAAGAAGCAAGTCTGCAATGAATTAGAAGCTGCTGGAAGACAGGTGACACTGTCCACAGTCAATTGTGCTCTACATCAACATGGGCTAATGGGCTGCTGTGCAAGAAAGAAGCCCTTGCTCCAGGTGCAGCATCTTTAAGCTCGACTGATGTTTGCTGCTGATCACATGGACAAAGAAAAAAACCTTCTGGAGGAAAACGCCATGGTCAGATGTAACAAAAACTGAGTAATTTGGCTATAAATGAGCAGCAATAAGTACTATATAATCATATAACCCCAAGAACACCATACGGACCGTCAAGTATGGTGGTGGTAGTATTATTCTGTGGGGCTGTTTTGCTGTCAGTGGATTAGGTGTTCTAATGAAAGTAAATGGAATAATGAAGAAGGAGAATTGTCTCCAGATTCTTTAGGAAAACCTAAAATCATCAGCCAGAAGATTGGGTCTTGGGTGCAGTTGGTTGTTTCGACAGGACAGTGATCCAAAACATTCAGCAAAAGTGGTAAAAGAATGGTTAAATCAGGCTAGAATTGAGGTTTTGCAATGACCTAAACCCCATTAAGAACATGTGGACTGTGCTGAAGAAACAAGTGTGTGCCAGGAAGCCAACACATTTAGTTAAACTTCACTGATTCTGTCAAGAGGAGTGGTTAAAAATTCAGCCAAAGACCTGCCAGAAGCTTGTGGGTGGCTATCAAATGCACCTAATTTAGGTGAAAATGGCCAAGATAGTTTACCAATAACTGTCTGTATATTATTGACCCAGCAGATTTGGTCACATTTTCAGAAGACCTATAATAACTGAATTACTGGACCAAACTTTTTTATTATGGCAAAGTAGCATGTGTCCACTATTTCCATCACAGGATGATAATGATACAAGTGTACGTAAAACTTTAACTGCGACTGTACATTTAAAGTTTGGAATATGGACCTGGTATCTATTGACTTACAACTTGCAAACAATTGAAGAATGACTATACAATATTTCGAGTTCAAATTTGCTTTAAAATCAGTTCTGTGGGAAAATGTTGGAGTTGGAGCGGTGGATCGAGGGAGGGCAGTGTGTCTGCATTGTTCGACAGTTGTATGGAAACACGTTGGACATGCTGCTGCATATAAGACAGCCTCAAATAGATGTGTCAATCACCAGAGTGAGGAAAGTCCAATTCCTCCATGCTGTTTTTACGCAGCCTCTGGACACAAAGCAGACAGGGCAAAAGACGCTACTGAAGTAACTTGCGTGTACATAACAATTACTAGGTGGAGCTAACTGTAACTTGCACTTTTCTCTGTCAAAGAAAGATGAAGAGAAGCTAGCCCTATGCATTTGGGATCTATTTATTATTTGTTTCTCGCTGTAACAAACTCATATTGAACCATTACCTGTATACAGATGAACCATGACTTTTATGTACTCTTACACACTTCCTATAAGACCAAGCATTAGTTCTCAATCTCCCAAATTTTTGTTCCCAAGATCATGATAATGCTGAAGCCCTCTGGCCTCGTTTACAGTGGGCAAAATGAGTCATAAGGACATGTTGAAAAAATGAAAATGTTGAAAATGAAACAGGCAAGAAAAAGGAGGCGAATACACTCAAAGGAAATTCTTCTCACAGAGAGACATTTCCTACCATCTCCCTCCGCTTCAAAATGTGGGTCCTATTTCATCATGGCTTTCTCCCTGATGTTGGGATAATGTGTATAAACTTGAATAACATATTTTCTGTGACACACTGCAGTAATAAAAAGCAAGGCAAAGATTTTCTTCCCTTTTCCATTTGCACAGTTCCTTCTGCAGCATTGCAGCAGTAACATTCTGCTACCCAGAAGAGCTTTGTGCATTAGCATCAAAGCACAAACAGCTTCACCAACACATTAAAGTTCTGATAAAAAGAGTCAAGACTTGGGAGTTATGGAAATGATAACTGCCGCATTATAGGCCCCTGTGTCCCACACAATTACTATAAGTCACTTTTATAACTCCTAATTAAGTCTCCTATAAATTCCTGATGCATCTATGTACAATGCTCTAAATCAAACAGCTTCTGTTGGCATCGCCCTGGCATATCCCATATGGGAGGGAAGAGGAGAACTGGTTTTATAACCCACGATTTATGGACCCTGCAAAGTACACAGCAGTAGGGATGCTCCTATGGAGGGAGGTATAGGAAAGGGTGATGCAAATAAACTGTCTGGGTCCGTCTGAGCGAGGGGCCATCAGGATCCTGGAGAGTAGTATCCTGATTGCTTGCCACTGTATCTATATATCAAGAGATAGTTTTTCTACTTTTTTAATAACCACAGTGCAATATATGGGCATCAGAAGTAGAGCTGAACCAATTACTCAACTAAATGGCCAATTGACAACAAACTAATAAAGTTTGGTAATTGATTAATCTTTCAGTCATTCTATTGGTCCATGTGAGGACTTGCTGCTTTTCTTTGTTTTACCCAACATGTCCCCTTACCTGGCTGACTGAATAGGTCAATTGTCAGTGATAGGAATATTACATACATAACTTTGCAATGTTAATAAGTCAAAACAACACACCATTGACTTTTGGACATGAACAGCGGTCCTGTCCTGGGTTTGGTTTGCCCAATAATTTGTCCACCCGTAGGTTAACTTTGTTCCATTTTATACTGCTCCATCTGACTTCCATTCAACTTAATTTCCCCCCGTGGGATAATAAACTTTGACTTGACTTCCTTCTTTGCAGCCGTAATAAATACAATTGCCACTTGACAAGAAATGTAAATATGGGTCATAACAAGATGATTGAACAAATGACCTACATGGTCCTTTTTCTCATGACAGTGGGCTGGTTTGGCCTGTACAGTATCTGTATAACTGAATTGTTTGTTGAACAGAACACTACATTTGAAGATGACACCTTGGATTGGAATTATTATTAGGCATTATTCTTGGCATTTTACAGACAAGACAATTCATTATTTTATCAGGAAAACAAACAGCCGCTTAATATGTAATTAAAATGATTATTAGTTGTACTTATTGTAAGTTGCTTTGGAGAAAAGCGTCTGCTAAATACCCCAAATGTAAATTTAAATGTAAATGTTGAAGACCTGATTGTAGGTTAAAATAATGAGAAAGTAGCACCAGGGCAAAAATTCTTGGCAGCCTAAAGGTTTTGTTCCATTGTTTGCTCAGTTGTATTTTTCATCAATACGACTCATGTTTGATGATTGGTTCAGGGATCAGGTGAGTTCAGAAAGCAAAGTCACCACAGATGTCTTATCTGCTGACGTAAGTTAAGAAGTTTTTGACCAAATAGTCTCAATTCAAGGTCCACTTACCTTTTTTTTTCTGAAGCTTTTATCAACTGCTTCTTAGGGCCCTGACACACCAGGCCATGGTTCAAGATGTCGACAAAGGTTAAGGCTGTCAGTGAGGGTCTGATGTAGTCTACCACCACCTGGTCATGTGGAGAGTTATTTCTTCTGATGCTGGCAAGCTAATTGGTTGTCAGATGTAGTTTTTTTGATATGTTTAAGTACCATTTGGCTGAGAGACAGGTGATGTGAGACGACGCAACAATCGTCCTTCATTGCCACAAGTTCTTAGACATTCGTTGGGTAAATCTTGGCACTTACAGTTTAAAATTTACTTTCATAAACTGAATAAGATGGACGTTATGTATTCTATATAATGGAGGACATTTTGTCTGATCATAGATCCAAGAGCCTTTGAAAGATGAAATCCCCTATGTGAAATGAAAGTGCATCAATGGAATTATTATGCTTGTAACACAATTATGGACCTCACATTGTCAAGCTATTAAACTGACACCGTACATTGGTGTTACAAAGGCCATTAAGGCCATTACTTCTCCAGCTAATCACAAATGGTCCACATCTGCTCATGACCTTTCATCACATAATATGCAGATAAATATACAGAGACATTTTTTTTTTTTTTTATCTTGGGTACATTGCGTGTCTGACAGGTGTTATAATCAAAGCCTGAATGTGTTTCTTTCTCAGACAAGAACAAATATATATATATATATATATATATATTATATATATATATATATATATATATATATATATATATATACATTGGGACTAAAAGGTGTTTTCCTACATGTGTATAATATTGTATATCTCAAAGGTATTTCAGAGTAAAAAGCAAATTGCAACCTGAGCTCAGTGGGGTTTTCAAGCACTTGTTAGTAGCATGCTCAACAAATTAAAATATTATCCTGTATGATTATCAGTGCCAAACACTAATGCATGCCCTGTCAAGTCTAACAAATGCATTCCCTTCGGCTCTGTGCTAACACTCAAACTGCACCACCTCTTCTGGGCTCCCTCAGTGGTTTCTCATTATGCTATCTTGTTGCCTTCTAGCAACATAACAAATGATAGCAGGCAGCACACCTGTCTGGTAGTCACAAAGTGTGCATGCTCAGACGACTGTGAGACGTGTGCTTCAATTCTTTAATCTCTTCAGCTGACCCATCACTGTAACAGCCTGTGTTTTGAAAAGCAAGCCTATATCTATCAAGTTAGCTGTGCTTTTAATTGTAGCTTGAATAGTCCAACATGTACATGTACCAGTTACTTACAATCAGTACATAATGTAGAGTATGTCTCTTCAACATGGGCCTTCAGGCAATCACTTTTTGACACTTAGCAATAATTATGCTGTGAATTGCTAAGCACATATGCATGAAAAGGGGGCCTATTATCTCCACTGTGCTAGCGAATACACTGTCTGTATTGTCCTGATCATGTGTTTCAAATTAAAGTCCATTAAAAGTACCCTGGGAGGGTGGCCTGCTGCAGCCCGATGGAGCGCGGCAGAGCTGTCGCAGCTCAGGACAAGGGAGCTGAGCACTAAAGATACCTGCCATCTGGAGAGTCATTGAGTTGAGAAATGCACTGCAGCAGCTGAGCAGTCGTTTTGGCTCAAGCTCAACAGCACCTTTTAGACAGGGGCAGGAGAGGGCTGGAGATGGATCTGTTCAAATAGACACACTGTGATGGATTTGTAGGAAGTGTTTTGGTTCCTGACAAGAAATACGATCTGCCATTTAAAATCATTCATTGACACTGATTTTTCCAACTAGAGTCCAACTATAGTTGCATTTGATTTTATTTTGTAAGATGTCGGTCTGTGCTCTCATTTATACTATCTGGTACCTGAATTACACAAGTCACCATGACTACAGTGGCCCTACAATATCTGCTCATTTAATGCAAGCTGTCTTAAGAGGTGAACAATCTCCAACTTTTACCTTTACTATCGATGTAATGTTAATTTTGACAACAATGTCTTGGAATTTAGGAAGAACCCTTTGCAATTGTAAGCTGCTCTAACAGTCAAGGCACACCTTGACAGGCCTTTGACATTATCATAAAAGTAATTTTGATCCTCTAAGAATGACCTGTAGTTTGCATTTTGTATCTCATTGCCATGTGACTAATGAGATCATTTTGAATACCTTTAAAACAAATGTTTTGGTTTGTTTTTACTGATGCAACTGGTGTGGAAAATGATTATGCTAGCTGACTAGTACAGTAATGTTAGTTACTGAATTACACAGTACTTCATCAATTGAAATGTGATTCAATTTCTATTCTGGCTATTGTTGTAACCAGTGTCTAATATCTAAAATCTGAATAATGTTCAAATTGGCATCCATAGAGGATGCCCTCCCAGTAACTGGGAGTCACTGTCTAATGTCTTTAATCCAACTACCCAATGCTGCTGTCACCATCAGCAGCAGACACACTGAGTTACTACACCTTGTCACTGCAGTAATGGCAGCACTGCTAGATGGAAGAACTCACAAATTGGTAGCCAGATTCATCTATACTTTATCACTGAGCCCCTGCCAGCTCAACTGTCAATCAAGCACATACTATGGCCTCTCCCATTCAGAAGTTTGGAGGAGTATGTATATTCAAAAGCATTCATTTGTCTTTTATTTTATTAAAAAAATAAATAGTAATCCTAAATTCCATCCATCCATCCATTTTCTTCAGCTTATCCGGGGCCGGGTCGCGGGGGCAGCTGTCTGAGCAGGGACACCCAGACTTCCCTCTCCCCAGACACTTCCTCCTGCTCTCTGGGAGGATCCCAAGGCGTTCCCAGGCCAGCCGGGTGACATGGTCACTCCAGCATGTCCTGGGTCTTCCTCGGGGTCTCCTCCCAGTGGGGCATGTCAGGAACACCTCCCGAGGAAGATGTCCTGGGGGCATCCAATACAGATGCGTACAGATACAGATCATTTCCGCCGCTTGTGTCCGGGATCTTATTCTTTCGGTCACGACCCAAAGTTCATGACCACAGGTGAGGGTAGGAACGTAGATTGATCGGTAAATTGAGAGCTTCGCCTTTCGGCTCAGCTCTTTCTTCACCACGACAGACCGATACCACGACTGCATTACTGCGGCCGCTGCACCGATCCGCCTGTCAATCTCGCGTTCCATCCTTCCCTCACTCGTGAACAAGACCCCAAGATACTTGAACTCCTCCACTTGAGGCAGGAACTCTCCCCCAACCCGGACTGTGCAAGCCACCTTTTTCTGGTCAAGGCCTCAGACTTGGAGATGCTGATTCTCATCCCAGCTGCTTCACACTCGGCTGCAAACCGTGCATGCTGGAGCCAGGACCTCCAGCATGTCCTGGGGCGACCGCCACCCTGCGAAAAGCAGAGATGAAATCCAGTGGCTCCTGAACCAGACCCCCTCCCGCCCTTGACTGCTCCTAGAAACTCTGTCCATAAAAATAATGAACAGAACCAGTGAAAAAAAGGGCAGCCCTGCTGGAGTCCAACATGTACCGGTAACAGGTCTGACTTACTGCCGGCAATGTGAACCAGGCTCCTGCTACGGTCGTACAGGGACCGTACAGCCCTCGCAAAGGGCCCCCAACCCTGTACTCCCAAAACATATGGACTGGTTGGGCAAACTCCCATGAACCCTCGAGCACCCTGCGGAGGGTATAGAGCTGGTCCAGTGTTCCAAGGCCAGGACGAAAATCACATTGTTCCTCCTGAATCCGATTTTCGACTATCTCCTCTCCAGTACTCTGGAATAGACTTTCCCAGGGAGGCTGAGGAGTGTGATCCCCCGATAGTTGGAACACACCCTCCGGTCCCCCTTTTTAAAAAGAGGGACCACCACCCCGGTCTGCCAGTCCAGAGGCACTGTCCCCGACTGCCACGGAATGCTGCAGAGACATGTCAGCCAAGACAACCCCACAACATCCAGAGACTTGAGGTACTCAGGGCGGATCACATCCACCCCCGGTGCTTTGCCACTGAGGAGCTTCCGAACTACCTCAGTGACTTCAGCTTGGGTGATGAATCAAATCAAATCAAATCAAATCAAATCAAATTTATTCATATAGCACCTTTCATACATAAAAAATGCAACCCAAAGTGCTTTACATTAAAAGAAAAGAAAATGAAACAAACTTCCCTTTCCTGAGGCGCCGGATGGTTTGCCAGAATTTCCTCAAGGCCGACCGGTAGTCCTCCTCCATGGCCTCCCCGAACCTTTCCCAGACCCGAGACTTTGCTTCCGCAACTGCCCATGCTGCTGCATGCTTGGCCTGCCAGTACCCGTCAGCTGCCTCAGGAGTCCCCTGAGCCAACCAGGCTCGATAGGACTCCTTCTTCAGCTTGACAGCATCCCTTACTTCTGGTGTCCACCACCGGGTTCGGAGATTGGCACCATGACAGGCACCGGAGACCTTACGGCCACAGCAGCGTCAACAATGGAAGTGGAGAACATGGTCCATTCAGACTCAATGTCCACAGCCTCCCTCGGGATCTGCTCAAAGCTCTCCCGGAGGTGGGAGTTGAAGACCTCCCTGACAGAGGGTTCCGCCAGATGTTCCCAGCAGACCCTCACAATACGTTTGGGTCTGCCAAGTCTGTCCAGCTTCCTCCCCTGCCAGCGGGTCAAACTCACCACCAGGTGGTGATCAGTTGATCAGTTGAGCCCCTCTCTTCACCCAAGAAAATTCCAACACGTGGCGCCTGAGCTGAGGAGCTATAAGCAAGCCCATGACAGCTCGCCGCCTCTGACCAAGGGCAACTCCACAGTGGAAGAGAGTCCAGCCTCTCTCAAAGAGTTGGGTTCCAGAACCCAGACTGTGCGTGGAGGTGAGCCCAAGTATCTCTAGCCAGTACCGCTTAACCTCCCGCACTAGCTCAGGCTCTTTCCCCTCCAGCGAGGTGACATTCCATGTCCACATAGCTAGAGTCACCGTCCAGGGATTGGGTCGTCGGGGCCCCCGCCCACGACCACCACCCAATTCACATGGCACCAGCCCCTTCTGAACCCTCCTGCGGATGGTGAAGCTGCTGGAGGGCGGGCCCACGTCGCTCTTTCAGGCTGTGCCCGGCCGGGTCCCATAGGCAAAGACCTGGCCACCAGGCGCTCGCCTGCGAGCCCCAACCCTTTTTACCCGTTTTAATGTCTGTCATCAGGAGCATTGGAACCGTTCTTAGTCTGACCCATCACCTAGGACCTGTATGCCTTGGGAGACCCTACCAGGCCAGGCCAAGCCATCTTTCAGCCAATGATACAGATTCTATTTTTGCTACAGTAGACTGTAGCATAAAAAGATATGTCTGCAGCTCAAGTCTCATGTGAGTGCAATCAGGAGAAAGTGCTTGAAAGCACTCTTGACTACATCATACTGTGACAAAATAGCTTTTTCATCAGCAGAGGAATTTACTATGTATGACATTGTGTTGTGCATTCTGTATGTCTGATATGTATGTCCATATCAAAGGTTCAAATGGAGAATCATATTTAGCTGGCAAAAAGGTGTCAGCTGAGGATTACAGTGACAGAGATGAATCCTGAAAGGAAAGCACTTGGGGATGTAGATTCACTGCTTCCTATTAAATAAGGTTTGAATTAAAAGAGCTTATCTAAAGAGGACACTTCATTACCAGAATCTATAGCTACAGACAACAATATCAGCCATATTAGGGCTGTTACAGAATGGAAAATGCTAATTCTTTTTGTGGAGTTGATGCAAATGAAAAAAGAATGAAAGAAAGAAGAAGAAACGAGTAATCCTGAATAATGTCTTCCCCCTCTCTCCCTGAATACTTTATTGAGTCTGACATCCCCATTGCATTTCTGAAAACGTTTAGCCAGGTTGCAATTCAGCTAGAAATAATTAACAGCATAAATTTGCATCATTAGGGTGGATTAAGTCAAACAATGTTTGCATGTTGAAGGACTGAAGGAAATGCGTGGCTCTCTCTCAGAGACGGTGTGCTTGTTCCTTTCATATTTTAGGTGGGCTGTCAGCTTCCATTGGGAGCGCATGGCGGACTTAATCTGGGAAACAAAATATGCAGACACTTTATTTTAGTTGTGTTCTTGAAGGAAAAGTATTTGAGCACATATGTTTTTATATGTTAGTGTGTATGTGTAAGGGGACAGGCGATGAAAAAAAATGGCAATTAGGTGGCATGGTGTGTGTTAGTCGTCCCCTGAGTATTTTCCATTCACAATCTAGGCTGCTAAGTAACTTGCACATTTTCCTTAACGGACCATTTTCCCATTTCCCAGGCTCACTCTGCTGACTGCTAACACCCGCACCAAAATAGTGACAAATTGACAAATGTGACAAAATGACAGACATGGACAGCTTATCCAGATGATAACATTTTGTTTGTTTTGTTTGTTTTGTTGCCATATATATAAATGTGTGTGTATACTATATATACACACAGAATTCAGATCAGTTTTAAAAGGCACAGGTGTTTAATTCATTTCAGGTCAAGTGTCAAACAGATAAAGAATTAACACCCATGCTATTTCCACCAGCAAAGGCACCGAGGAAACATTTTAACTGAGGCCCAGCAGCGGTTTTAGGGGTTGTAGAAATAATATTTCATCCAATTTCCTTCAGTAACTTCCATCAACTCTAGGATGCACATTGAACCTGCCTGATGTGAAACAAAGTCTTTATGCAAAACATGTCATTTAATTTTTTTGTATTTCCATGTTAGAGACAGATTTGGTCATCTGACCAGGAGGAGTACTATACTCCTTAAAACATTTAATATGTTATCAACGCTATACACAAAATTCGAACATAGTCCCAGGGGCTGCTTTAAGGGGCGCCATTCGCCAAAAACCCATAAAATAATTACATTTCCACCACAATTGAATTTGGTGCAAAGTGTCATGAGTTTTCAAGTATGATAAGCCCCTCAAAAAAGAAATTAAATGGGCAGAAAGAAAGAAAGAAAGAAAGAAAGAAAGAAAGAAAGAAAGAAAGAAAGAAAGAAAGAAAGAACGAAAGAAAGAAAGAAAGAAAGAAAGAAAGAAAGAAAGAAAAAGTGTGAGTTCCTTGCATTTCAAGAGGGCTTGAACTCTAAATATGAATAATAACCATATTACCTTAATTTGCCCAAATCCAAACATATTCACAGTTTTGTGGTGTATAGCCATCACCAAAAGTAAAGGAAATGTCATATTCCCTTAGCAAGTCTCCAAATGTCCCACTCGTAATACAAAATATACATATATTGGTAAAAAAAAACATCCCACTCCCAAGGGCTGAGGTGCCCCCCATGAATAATGTTACATGAAACTAGTTACCTATGCAGTCTACCTAACATAGGTTGTAGCTTTCATTTAGCCATATGTTTTTAATCTAGCAGATTAATGCCTAATGTCAATATGTTTGATGGCAACAGCAGATTATCACAGATTAAAAAACATTTCTAGAAAGGAAAGACATGCTAGTAATGCTACATAACTCCCTAAAAAAAATATGTACCTTGAGTGTTTTTGGTCCTATTTAGAACAGTGTTTTTCCTTATTTTCAGTCGCAACCCACACCCACAAAAGCAAAACATTTTTTTTTATTTTTTATTTTGTATTATTTATTTGTTCACATTGATTCAAACTACCTACAAGGCTTTGGTTGTGTACAGCACTAGATGTACAATATGAATTGCTGGATTCCAACAGCAGCTGTTGTTACAGTTCTATGTCAGCTTGTTCTGTATTAAAGGTAATGCACACTTTTGGTGCGCTACATATAACACAGTGTTGATGGACAGAGTCGTGACTTGATCATTGTTGTCACATGAATTAATGGCTTTTTGATTTGATATTTTCACAAAAAAATGACAGATGTACACTTGAACCCCAGTCCTACCAAGGGGATAGTCGTTCAACAGAAACCTCCTGGAAGACTTAATAATTTCTGCAGGGAACAAGTGCCAGCAACAACATTACCTCAACTGAAAATGGCTCAGTCAACTTAACTCAGTCATCACCATTAGTCAAGCAGAAGAGTAATAGAGCTCATCCCCATTACATAAGACAACAATATGGCACAGGGACGTCATTAGGTACGGGAGGGGAAAAAGTGATGAAGAGCTCACTGAAATGAGATTGGATTTAAACAAGTGCTGCTGCTGTCCTGGGGGGCTTACATGGATGCTCTTTGAGCGCATAGGTGGAGGCTGCATAATGATGAGACACTTAGTTTCCCCACTGTTCAGATTTATCGGCTCCAAGGCCTCTTACGATCATTAGGGGGATTGTGAAAGGAAAAGGGAAATGAGGTTGAGACTATATGAGCTTGGGAGGAGGTGTAAATTGCGGAGCTATTTTTTTCTGGTAACACAGCACTTTTGAACCATAAATCTTTGATCCTCTTCCCCCTATTTGTGCAATGGCATTTTATAATGGTAGGCTCCCTATGATTTCACACTCCAATTAGTAAATTGCTAATGTCCCAATACGAGACTTGGGGGTGGTACTAAACAAACAGGTCACAAACTGAGGGAACATGGTTAACAAAAATATATCTTACACGAGTTTTATAAGAATGAGTGACTCCTAATCCCTTGAGATTAGGTCACTTTGTGGTTGCCATTGTTTGCTCTACTGGAAAACCAAATCACAGGACACATACATGTCAAAGCAGCAAAAACATTTTAGCACATGTAACCAGAGATCTGGGCAGGCCAGTTTTATGTATATCTACTTCATCATGTACTTAAGATCAGTGCATACTGTAGCTTGCAAAGCAAGACTGCAGACCGTCATGTTACAGTATTTCTGTAATCTGTTGTGTTCACTGTGAGGACAGACATTTGTTCTCTGACTTTAGTCTTTAAGGCATTTCTTTCTCCCAGATTAACTTAAGTAAAAAAAGCCTCTTCACTGGCTGTCGTTCCACATTCCTCATGTTTCATAACTGATTAGACACATTATGGATATAAAAAAAAAAAAAAAAATTCAGATCGATTAGAGCGCTAAATTCCAACAGTGCCAGCCTTTCATCCTCAGTTTAATTAGAATCAAAAAATGTAAACATCATCAGACAGTTGAGCAATCTTAATCTGCTTGATCTACAGTCAAAAGTTAAAATATAAAGCAACAATCAAATGTATTGATCATGAGTCTTAACCCTTAACACACTGGGTAATACATGACCCGGTGATGTGGTTTTCTTGCAATATCTTCTTAATGATTTTTTTTTTATGATTTCATATTCCAGGTATTCCTCAAAAACATGTTTTTTGATAAGATGCCATTGAAAATTTTAATTTACCTTTTATACATTTTTAAAAATTGTAGTTTTTGTATTACTACCCCAACCTTCCATAAGTGGGTCAAAAATGAAGAAAAAATGTATCAGCTGTGGCTACGAGGAATCAATTTATTTTGGACCACACACTTTACATGTAAGTATTATCTTCATCTTCCAACAATAATTCAATTTTCAACATACTTGCACATTCATGTGTGTGCATGTGTGGAAGAGTATGTGTTATTATCATGTGTTAGCCTACTTTATAGTTAGCTAACATTAGCTAGCCAACCAAGCTAGCTAACATTACTGTATGTACTTTATGTCTCTGTGTGTCATTCATGACTATTATGAGAAAGAGTATGTGTTACTATCATGTGTCAACTTAAGTTAGTTTTATTTATTCTAACTCAAATTAGCTAATGAATCTAGCTAACATTAGCTACTGCATGTTTAGTATCAGCGTCTCTGTGTATCTGTGTGCACGTGTGCGCACACACGTGTGTGTTTGCATTTATTCATATAGCTACGATTGATAAGTTTGCTTGTCATTCACACCATTTAATTTCATGTTATTTCATCTAAGGTGTCATGGCAGCTAGATACAAAAGGGAAATGGTGCAATAGATGCTGGACGATGGAGGGACAGTTATGGAGCTGGACTCAGAATCTGAAATCTCAGATGATGAGGACCCAGGCTACTGTCCAGGAGGTGTTAGCCACCTGGAAATCCAACTCGACCAAGTGAACAGGATCAATCAGACACAGAAGATTTGTCCTTTGAATCCTCTGAGAAAGAAAGTGATGTTCAAATCACTTCCAACAGAATGAGTCGTAAGGGCTCTTATTGAAGGAAGTTATTAAAAAAAAAAAAAATGTGTAAAAAATTGATGTTACAAATGTTAAAAAGTGAAAAATAAAAATAAGTCAAACATGAAATCATTCTTGTGTGTACAATACAAAACATAACATTAATGATTATTCTTAACAAAACTGAGAGAAATGGCACAAAAACACATTGATTCTAATACGGGTCATACAGGTTTTTGACCCACTTATGGAAGACTGTAGGGTCCAATCACTCATGCATTTAAGGGTTAATCATTTTGCTGTGTGTTGTGTTTACTTAAGTCAGAATAAATTCAGTGTGACAGCGTCTCTGTTGCGCTGCAAAAGTAATGCTTGAAATGGCAATGCTTCCAACGGCACGGAAAGCCTCATTCCTGTGGGCTAATTTTGTCTTTTGTACGTTCAGTAATGCAAAAAGTGCCATAATGTATGACTGTTGCATAAGTAGTTGGATTTACTCTACACTGTCACAAGTAATTATTTCCCTGACATGATTGGGATTCCAAAATATTGATCTTATGTCTCATGTAACTTTTTTCCAGCCAATCATGCTTGATGTAGGCTCATTGTTATTTTCCAGGCGACAAACAATCATGTCAGACTTTTCATGACAATTAAACACAGACCCTAACCCTAACCCTGATATACACTGACACTTCCCACAGTACCTAAATATGCATACACTTGGAGTGTGTTTTATTGCCTCTGTCAATGTGATAAAGGGAATGGGTTTGATTCTAAGAAGTGACTTTAACCCAATGTGTCAAGGGTTGGCTCAGTTGACACTACTATGTCTGTAGTAGACTTTAGATTCTCTGCCCGAGCCAGAACTTGACGGGTCGGGTTGATATTTCCCACCACTATCCTCGGCTGATATACTAGGCTAATAAAGTAATGATTAAAAAACAAATAAAAAATAAAAACACAAATGCTTGATCCGGCCCAGGCCCTTGATCAATTATTTGTGTTTCTATTTCTTTTTTTTTTTAATCATTACTTTACTAGCCTAATTGGGTGGGGAGAAAGCTAGGCCATAATCAGAAATATTCTATCTATTTTTAGCAAAGTAGGCCTAAGTAACAAATGTCTCTCCTCCACTCGCATGCATCATACTGGGCCTGCTGTGCTGTATTGGGTAGCTTAAGTACATCATGGAGCTTGAAGATGTCAAGAAAAAAATCGGGAGAATTAACTTTGAACAACTTTGGAGGACTGTCGGAGGTATGGAACTATTTTAAACACGTCGTTTGCAGTGACAATAGGACAATGTGTCAGCTTTGCCGGGTGCATTAAGTGCGGCACTTGTTGCATTATTTATTAAGATAATTCTAAACAGATTTCTGTTGTTCAAACAACTTGGAATTGTAGTTGAGAACGTCAGCTATAACAGCCCATGTTTTAAAAAATTGTCAGGTTAAATTCAGGTTCGGGCTCATAATTACAGTTAATGCGTTGGGCTGGGCCTGGCCGGGCCGGCTCAGGTAAGGTCGGGCTTGATTTTTTGGGCCCGATCTAAGCTCTAGTCAGTAGAGCAGTAGATGAGGGAATATACTGCAGGCCTGTTAGAAAACTGATTAACCAGCAAACAGATCAGCTGATATCTATGAATCTTGTTGTGGCCAATGGAAATTGTTAGTAAGGCTTCCAAAACAGATAGAGATGAGTTGTTTAATAGGAATTCAAGTATGATCCATGTTAATTTGCTGACAGTTATTGGTTAATTTTCTACTGTCCTTTCCTTTGTCCATACATTTCACACCTCCTCTCCTCTCACACACATACAAGCCATTAGCCTCCACACATGACAGCTATGTTCCGCTTCGCTAAGGAGTAAAAAGTTGGACGATGGACCCATGCAACTCGAGGAGAGCATGTAAGTGGCCATGTAAGTGGCTATGGAAAGGTTACAGCGGATGGTGAAAATATCAAAGGCTCCTCCTTCAGCAGGTGAATTCTAAACACCCTCAGAGGACACGGGGTGTTTACCAAGGACAAACAGACTGGTCACTACCTTCAAACCATTGTCAATGAGAGGAGAGTGCAACGTTTAACTGATATTAAGTAACACTGAAGAAATCCCATGGCACCTTTTTAAACAGTGCTAAATTTAATTTGAATGTAATTTAATCTGTAAGGGGACCGCATTATAGGGGTAGGGTTAGGATGTAAGTTGAGGGATAGGTGGTAGGTTGACATTTTATCCTAGCCGTTGACCCATAAAAGGTTATGATGGATGTAGAAACATCAGATGTTCCTCCTTCGAGCATTGAATTCTACACACAAGTCGAGAGGTTGTATACCAAGGGCAAAGACCCTTTTTTTTCAACCACTTCTTGAAATTCTCTCTGGGTGAAAAGAACATTTCACCCATTTTTTGGATATATTTTGGAAATCCCTTTGTGGTAGGCTATACAGCATGCTAGCTACCACTGTATAATGGATGTAAGCATGGTATTTGCCTGGTCTTAAACTGTCAAGGCAGCACAGGGATCTGTTAGGGTTTAGCTGCTAACCTTTATCACAGCTGGTTGTTGGATGGTTGTTCGTATGCTTCACAACATATCAAATGAAGCACTTCTATTCCCCAGCCCTTAGGTCCAAGTGGTTAGGATTTAGGGTTAGGGGAAATGGGATGATAACATGGATTATACTTTCAAACCTAATGAGCAAGATGAACATTGCTCTTAGAACCTGTTTGGTAAAGGGAAGGCTCTTTCAAAAAATACTTGGCAGGTGATTGGACAAACCATCTGTCTATAAGTGTCTATCACAGGACCCACATGAAATCAACAGTAGGAGAGTGCTTAATGAAACTTTCATTTGCTCTACATTCAGTGAATCATACTCTCCAGCTCTGACCTACTGAGGAGCCTCTATTGTTGTTTTTCAATGAACAGTACTGCTATCACTGTTCTTCACACCTATACCACAGCCGTATTTGCCAGTAGTTCCTCATAGGATACTGACCAGCAGTGGCGTACACAGACTTTTTGAAGGGCAGGGGCAAAAATACAGCGCTTTCTTGCCACTGAAGAGGGCACTTTAGCACGCGTTTTTGCCACCCAAGAGGGCAGTTTATCATGTTTTAACCAGCCAAGGGGGCAGTTCAGTGTGTTTTGCCAACCAAGAGGGCACTTTAGCACGCGTTTTTAGACAACTGGGCCGTGAGGGGGGGCAATTGCCCCACTGCCCCCCCTCTGTGCAAACCACAGCTGACCGGTACAAACAACTGTTTTTGGGTACAAGCGCGTAACTTATAGCCTGATACTGTGAATTTGTGAGATAAAATGATAATGTGATCTTGTGAATCAAGCTGCATTCGAAAGGTAAGATACTTCTTGAGCTACAGGCCAATCACAACTGAGCAAATTACATCTGCCACCACCATAGCCTTGTGGTTAAATAATAGAAAATAAACATGTATCAAGCAGGGGTCCTTGGTTGTCCAGCAGAAAAACTGTTAACTCTGCATCGCTCTTGAGTCCTTACAACTCCCGCAGCTCCCTCCACCTCTGGAATGATGGTCCGATATTTATCCTAGTTTTCTCTCTGGCTTGGTCCAATTCTTTGTTTTTACATCGCTTTTCTTCGTCAGTCTTCTTATTTCTTCTCATTGACGTGGGCAATGCTGGGGCATGTTTCGGCTCTGTTGTTTTTGTCTGTTCTCCTCCATTGTTTACAGTTTGAGCTTAAACGTATCTGACCAGGGGTCCGTTTCACAAAGCAGGTTTAGTGAAAACTCTGAGTCTGTTAACCCTGAAATGAGGGAAACTCTGAGTTTTCCGTTTCACAAAGGGAGGTAACTCAAACCAGAGCAAGAGGGGTAACTCTAGCCTGTTTCATAGAGAGAGGTAACTTAAGCTTTCGGTCAGTTACCATGGTAGCATACTCTATGAACCTAACCTGGTCAGGACCAGGTTTTTCTCAACAAACCTCGAGTTTCTCTCTGTCTCCGCCCTCTTTCAGCCACACATGGTATTTGATTTCCTCATTCATTAAGTCAGCGGGCGAGTTTTGGCGTAGCATAGTTCTGCCGTCTGTTTTTTGAGAAAATCATTGCAAAAATCAGTCAGTAGTCCTACATTAGAAGTTATATTAGGTGGCGACTATTTTCACCATGGCATGTCCTTTTGAAAATGATCCCGTGGATGAAGGTGCAGCATTACTGCGCAGAGAATTAAATATTCGTCGGGAGATGATTATCAGACTGCGCACAGATGTTCTTGCATTTCCAGACAATTATCTTTTTGAGCGGTACCGTTTCACGTCACAGTCCATCATTTACATACACAGCCTAATCTGTCCTTACATTTCCAACATTACCAACCGAAGTCAAGCTCTCACATCCCAGCAGATATTGTGCGTTGCGCTGCATTTTTTTGCAAATGGGAGTTTTTTTTTAATACAATGTCGGAAATGCAGAGCACTTGAGCAACTGTATGCAGAGCGGTCAGAAAAGTGTGTCTCGCCCTGAAACGGCTACTACCCATCTTTATCATTTTCAGCTCCTCTGCCTCCGTTAGAGGTGGCGGTGCTGGGCCACCACCCGTTTTGAGGGCATCAGCTTTCTTTCTGTTGGCTGAGTAGAAGTCTGTGTTAGTTTAAGGCTTAATTATTTAACAGAATATGCTATAGATGAGAAGACATTTGTGTTCGTGAAAACAGCATTATGTTGGGGATAAAACAACTATACAGTCAAACAGTCACTCAATATTTACTTTACAATGTAAAACATGATCAAAATGAGGAACCCCCATGAGATTATGCTGGGGTCTAATGTTTTTATGTTTCATCTTAAGCTGCTGCCAAGTGCGTTCTCCCCCGCGGGATTGCACCTAAATGAAATAAATTAATCGGCTACCACTCAAGCAGTTTCCCCCTGTAATATAATTGTGATTGCAAAGGACTACATTTAAACTAACGCATTGACCCGAGCAGCAATGTTCTCGCACACCGTCTCCCTCTCTTTTGCTGCTGCAGCGGTGTTACACTTCCTTCTAAAAACGTGTGCAAACTCACCGTATGAGCGCATTAATATTTCCAATTCCAGTGGGGTGAAAAACGTAGCCACCCTTTTCCCCGTTGCCATGGTGACTCGTCGAATCGGGGCTCCATTGATGCTGTCTTTCAATACTTGTGGTGCACGCGCTTAACTCCAGGTGAAACTACTCCGAGTTGATCAAACTAACTCAAATCTGCTGTTCTGGAACCGAAAACTCAGAGTTTCCTATCTCAGAGTAGATCAACTCAGAGTTCAGGGTTAGACTCAGAGTTTGTTGAACCTGCTTTGTGAAACGGACCTCAGGTGAGAGCAGACACTGCGCCTGCGCGGGGGAGGGGCACTGCCCAGTATGCACTGAGGGAGGAGGGCTGCCAGCAGCATATGCACGAGAGTGATTGACACTTCTCAGACACTCCTCTTGGCTCTGATTGGTTGTGTTGATCTGGGAGTGGTGGATTCTCGCAAATCAAATTATGGCCACTGGGTGGAGCCACAGACAGTGGATTCTTACACTGCTGACCTGATTTGATTTCTACTGTCAGATCATAATGACAATTTTAGCAAATATAACAAAAAAATAGTTACATACTACAATTTTAAAGTGGTATTATTGTTGGCGCTGCTGTCGCTGTGAAAACCGCATCACATCGCATCTACCAGTGGAGGGGAGAGAAGAAGAAAACATTTGGGGAAAAATCACGAGTTAATTCATTCCTTTAGTCTAAAATGGAGCCTTGAAAGCAGGTGGGGTTGTATTGTAAATCAAGCCTTAATTTTACCAGGAGATTTGCTTCCCAAGTGACGGACAGAAATGCAAAGTCAAAAGGAGGCTTATAGGGAACCGATCTAAATGCTGATGGTGTCATTGTTCTACAGCCATTTCATCTTGCAATGAACATTTACTGCATATGGATAAAAGTTAATGGACCTCAAGCTAAGATTGTTTTATCAATGGCAGTTTCTCAGTCAAGAATCTACTGTCAAACTATTCTAGATGCTACCCTTACCCTTTGTTAACCTAACCTTAACCCAAAGTTTTAACACTTACAGTTTTGAAAATAGATCTTCAAAAAGGACCCCTCGGCAATGCTGGTGCACAACATTAGTTAAACAAGCATAGCCCATTTTTAGGGGCCCCCTAGGAGTGCAGTGCCCTTGGGCAGCTGCTTTGCAAGCTTAGCTGCCATGCTTTGCCAGTCTTGCATGGCAGTTAAAGACAGGTGTAACAAAAATATTGTATATTGTTTATTTCACAATGACATCATTTGGAAACAAGACGGAAACTAATGTTCAAAATCGAACAGAACTTCATGAACTTAGTATTCATCAAAACTTAATCATTAGCTTGGGTTACCAAGTAGCAGAAAAGTTTTTTTTTTTGTTGATACACTCCGCTATCGGCCTGGCAGCGCACCTCCGTCTGCTGTTTTGACAGCGGAGTGACAATATATATCTGCTGTTCTATCAGAACAAGTTACTCCATCTGTTCTGCCTGCCTCTCCTTGCCATGTAGCCATTAGTGCTTCACTGTATCCACAATTGTCCATTAATATCAGAGCTCCTTTCCCTGTTTCATCATGACAGACGCCACAAAACCATCAAGCAAACATTTCCTGATGAATCAAACCATGCTTGACCTGATGTCATCTCTCACTATTTCAATATTTTACAAGTTCATACACTGCTCAAAAAATATTAAGGGAACACTTAATTGTCACTATATAACAGTGAGTCAGTTAACCTTCAGGGATATCATTCTGTCCATTTAGGAAGCACAACAGCAACAACAGTGAATCAATTTCAGCTGCTTTGGTACAAATTAAAGTGACAACAGGTACAATGGAGAGCAAGCCAAACCCCCAAAAGGGAATGGTTTTGCATTCAGTGGCCACAGACAATTGCTCTCCCCTAATTCTTCCAGACTGATTTTCATCTAGTTTTGTGTTCTCAAGTAGCCTGCACACCAAAAGTGCATGTTTCTGACCAAACTGTCAAAAACAGACTCCATGAGGATGGCATGAGAGAACACTGGTGACTTGGAGAACTGGCAGGTCTACCGCCCCGTTCTCTTTACAGATGAGAGCAGGTTCACACGGAGCACATGTCACAGCCGTGAACAAGTCTGGAGACAAGGTGGTGAACTTGATGCTGCCTGTAACATCATCCAGCATGAGGGGTTTGACAGTGGGTCAGTGATGGCCTGGGGAGGCACATCAGGGTTCCTCCTGGTGCAGGACAATGGACAATGCCTGGCCTTAATTGTCCAGAGTGTGTCAGCAGTTCCTGGATGAAGAAGACATTCATGCCATTGACTGGCCCTCTCTGGCCCATTGAGCACCTACGTATGGGAAGTTACTTATCGGTGCATCCGGCTCTGCCCAGTACAACCACAGACTGTCCAGGAACTCACTGATGCCCTGATCCAGGTCTGGGAAGAGATCCCCCTTGACACCATCCGCTGACTCATATATATTTTTTGGGAGTGCATACAGGCACATGGGTTTCATAACATCATTTTGTTCTCAAAAGATTATAAAATGTACATCAGTTAAGATTTCCAACTTGAATAATTTGTTCATGCCTCTTCACATGACTGAAAATGCATAGTATTCAGCATGCTGCTTCTATAGTCTAGCATTAACCTGCCAAAGATGGGTCCCTGTATGATCATTTAGTCAGATTTATTGTATTATTACTGTTTGACTCTGAGCCATCTATCACCTGACTAATAACATTAATCCTTCTGTCTGTAGCAGGATGTCACCTCAATGCCATTAAGAGCTTTGGGTGAATCCCAAACGTGTTCCAGTGTATTATAGCTGCTGTAGCCACTGAGGCACCAGCTGCCTGCCACAGCAGTCTCAGCCTAAATAGATTGCTGCTACTCTAGTGGAAATACAAACATACAAATTAAATGTTTGCCTGGACCTAGGGTTTGTTGTTTACTATCACAGGGTAATGCAATTGTGGTACGGTGAGAGTATGCACTACATTTCCATGTGGATGATTCCTTATGAGTTCAGAGCTGAACCATGAAAGCCCCTGTCCTCCATGTTTGTGGTGCAAATATACACTGGTGACTCTCTTTGTTTCTCTAAAGTGCAAGTTTTGTTATTTGCTGCTTGAGGTTCAAAGGAAATGAGAGGATGGGGAATTTCAATTTGTCAGAGCACAACCTCTATTCCAGCAGGCTGGTCAGTTTGCATCAGGCTAGCAGGAAGTACACCTTCTGAGTCTGTGTACTTGCATTATGGGGCAGGCTCCTGACAGGCACTTTTTTAGAGCATGAGTGCAAAACAAAAATCTGTCAGTCATGAGCTTGTTTGTGAATAGCTGAAACCAAATCATTTAAAATGCCATAAATACGGTATTGAGGCTGAGACTGTATATCAGCAAAGGGAGCAAAGTTACACAACATACTAGAGTGGATTTTAAAATGCATTTAACCAGTTTAACATTACTGGGAAAATGTGAGAAATTAACCCGACTGATGTCTGGGACTGTGGCTTCAGTGTCAGTCTGTCATTCTGTCATTTTGTCAAATATGTCAACACCTATGGATTCCGACAAAATTAATCGTTCTTAGATTATGTATCCCAACTACTTAAGTGATCTGCTCATTTTTTTTTTTTTTTTTTAGCACCATCATTAGGTTGACATTTCTTGTTTTAAGGGACATCTCTAGACAGTTTTTGGATGGATTGCCAACTAATAGTCGGGGTAAACAAAAGGTATTCATTTTTGAGGCCAATGATGGTTTACTGTTTTCTTTTCCTAAAACCAACCAAGTAGTTTTGAAAATGTCCCTTGACGCCACATGTTTGTTATTGTTAACTTGACCATGGAAAAATCACATTGATTAATGGGTAGATGAGGCTGGTGTCACAGTTTGGCAGGAAGCTGGGTTGTTGGTTTATGGCCAAATACCTGCAAAAGTCATGGCATTCCCATAAGCCTCTGTGTGATTTTATTCTTAGTGGCACTTAGCAAACATTATCACATATTTCCCTGCTGCATTCTTACCTTTGATGATATATGACACTTGAATTTTGACTTAGGTCTAGCAGCTAAGTTGTGTCACTTGGTACCACTCCTCTAATATCAGTGCAGACTGGTAGCGTAGGAGCAAAGGTTGCTAATGCTAAAGTTGTGAATCAGTTGCAAGCATCCATGCTTTTCTTTCCTCATCACATAAGTGGCAAAAGGCATCGTGACAATATCAGGATTGCCATGGTACAAAGACATCATATTGGAAATGTCCGGTTGTGCCTGTTTACTTTTTTACTTTAGTTACTAGGGTTAGTTGTCGGAGGTCAAGAAAGTCAGGATGTCTCTGAGATTGCTGCACCAATGTTGACAAACAGGCATTAACCTAATTCTTAGGTGGTAATTAGTGAAGGTAAACTGGTATAATGCTGGAAAACCCTTATAACTTTTTAATTAAAATGACTACTGAAAAATTGTTGCTTGGGAAATACTCCTTTCCGCCATAGGTCTTACATTCACATAAGGAAATAGCTGACTGTCAGCAACATTTGATTACAGTGTACAACTCTCTACTCTTGTCTCTGATGCAATTATTGGATAAGTTAATCACCATACAGTCCATTAGAGAGTCACGGCCTTGTCTCTCAAGTTTACTGAGACATAAGCAGTGGTTTGGTAATGTCCCCTGCTGTGATAAGAACCTATTTGGAACCACAACTAGTGACTTGAAGGGGAATGTTCTGTTTTTTCTTCCTTGTTGGAGAAATATATTTCCATGCAATATCCCTCAAATTCTGCTTAATATCTGCCAGCACACCATCAGATTTATAATAGTTTTCACGTCAGCTAAAGGCCAAAAAGGTCTCTCATGAATAAGTGAGGAAATAGCAAAAAATATCCTGTTCTTATCTTGGCTTTTGTCAAAAAGTTTTTGGGCAAGATGCCCCAACACCCAGTCTACTGGGAGCTCAGACAATTCACAGAGAATGAAATAAGACAACTCCTATTCATTCAATGTGTGGAGCTTCTTCCCTCTACTGTTCTCCTGTGTCAGCCTGTTTACATAACTCACTCACTTGGCAGCAGCAGCAACACTGGCCTTATTCTCAGAAGCCGACTTGGGACCACATCAATGAGTAATTGTCTCCACAAACCCCTCACAGTCAGGAGATAAGAGCCTGGAAAGGTCAATAAGGGTTCCAAGTCTAAAAATACCTCAATTTACTCAGGGAGAGGACTGACCTGAATGTTAATGTTAAAAAAGAAAGTTAGAAAATAGAATCAGGAATTACAACAAATACTCCACTCAAGCCTATTTGTCCTGACATGGATTTTGATGTCTCACTAAAGAGTTTCACTCCTGCTTCAAAGTTAAGTCCTCAGGGCCGCACTTAACCACAGCTAAGCACCAACTTACAGATGATTAAATTCAGAGTGACCCAGTCTGAAAACTATTAGCCGGTTACAAGCTGAAAATGAGCATATTAAAGCTTCTCGCTGCTGGCTCAACAGTGGAGATGAAGTGTCGAGGCTGTAGGGGGAAATCAGGTCGAATTAAGCAACCACTAATATCTGTGTAAACCTCTTTTCGCTAACTAGATGAAGAACATATTCTTTATTTGCAACAACAGCCCTGGGGATGTGCACTATGTGGATGACACATTCAGAAGTGGGATAAAAATGGGTGAAACAGAGGTGGTAATCAAGCCTAGTACAACTGCATGAGTAATTTATTCACACATGCTGACCCTCGCTACCTTGTTAATGTTTAGTTGCAAAATCCAAGCCCCTTCCACCTGCACCTTCCTTAACTTTCTACTCTGCTGCTTAATCTATGTCCCGCCTTCAAGACTGAAATGTGTCTAATCAGTGAGATCAATAGCTGTTACCAACATTGATCTTGTGAGTCTATTTCATATGAAAGTCATTTTGTATACACTGTAAATTGTATTGATAATGTAGGCTGCTATGGGCTATTTTAATTAACATTAGGGAAGCCTTTGTTAAAGTAATGTAAAAGCTGTGGCTGATGAGTAGTTTTTACTCCTTGCAATCTATCAGAATAATTTTATGTAAAGCCCAGAACCTTGGCTGAAGGCGCACAGCACCTCTCTTTCAACTACACTCCCACTCAGACTTCACAGGGATTTGAACTTCTTGAACCTGGCTACCTTGTTAATCTTAATAGTTACTTATGCAGTTTAAAATAGCAGCAGCAGATTTTTTCATGCAAAGTTTTAATGTTGGAGCAATGCAGAAGAGCTCAAATTAAAGTTATGATCCTTAAGATTTTCATGTTGTTGTCTGTGGCTGAATTGTAAATGTGTTAACATACAGTTGATGAAACAAAAGTAAATTGTAACTCCAATCAACAACAGTTATAACCCCCACTAAATATGGTACATCCAGTTAAAAAAAAAAAAAAAAAAAGATTTAGAAGTTTTATTTTTTTCCAATCAATAGAATATCACATCTCAGAAAGTGTTAATTCCCTCTGACATTGACTCTTGCAGTAGAATTCATTTCAAAGTGTTGTCGGTGACACGTTCCGTACAGCCATCACTGTTCATCAATCATAACCAACCTGAACCATGTCCCCCCTTTGGAGGACTGGCTTCAGCTCTCAGGTCAAAGTCATTGACATTAATTGCTTGGTACAATCTAAGAGCACTGTGGGAAGATGCTATGCGGGCTCCATACTGTTTGACACCATGATGAAGACTGGTGAGGAAAATGGGAGGCAGATAGTAACTTCAGGGACTGATGGTGTTTTTGGCTTATGCAGTCTACCTCATTACCGCCAAGATAAAATCTCTATCTCAGACACTGTGCCAAACAGGCCCCAGAAAAACACAGTCTCTGCTCTGCGCCAGTATTGTTTGTTGTTGTCATAGTAACCGTGCGTCACCTCCGCTCTGCCCTGTTGTCTTGCCTGCTCCTGTTTTACACTAAACGGCTGCTGCCGCACTATACCTTCTGCGTTGTGTGATTCATATGTGTCGTCCTCCTTTACTGGCGTGGTGGCAGCGCTACCCGAACGTACGACCCGAGGATATTATCAACTGCCGACGTCACAGCGGTAATTACCACGTCGGGGGAATCACAGTGTAGTAACGTCTACAACCAGACGCAGTTGGGCTAACGTGGCTAACTGGGCAGCATGGCTAATTCACACAGAGCCCCAAAGCAATGGTGTCTATCCAAGATTGAAACTGTGAACTCTTTTGAAAACTGGCGTCAGAACCTGCTGTACACCCTGTCGCTTGACGGTGAATTTGCCCCGTTCCTGCTCATCGGTGCAGAATGGGAGAAGAAATCCAAGACATCCCCATGCCGTGGATTTACAGATGACGCCGACACGGTCCCAGCTGCCCAACGTCGCACTAAAGAACGTAAGGCGGCCATGCTAGAACTCATGCTGGGACAGATCACTAATTACTGTCCTGTCATCTCTCGTCACAGCATTGTCAGAAACTCCACGTCGATTGACAGCATATGGCAAGCTATCCGCCTACACTACGGCTTTCAGTGCACTGGAGCCCACTTCATCGACTTTGCAGCTATCAAACGGGAACCTAATGAGAGACCAGAGAATTTATATCAACCCCTAATGGCCTTAACTGACGACAACTTACTGCGTATGGATTCCGGCATCAGTCACATGGGAGACGCTGTGACTGAGAATGAGGAGTTAACGCCCTCACTTGAGAACTTTGTTGTCCTCACGTGGCTTCGCCTCATACTCGCCGATCTGCCGAAGCTCGTCAAACAAAGGTATGGCACTGAACTGCGGTCCCGCACGTTGGCATCCATTAAACCGGAAATCTCACAAGCCCTTGATTCACTACTGGATGAGTTGCAGGCCTCAGAGGATGCCCGAGCTATGCGTGCAGCCGTGTCTGAGCTCCCCTGGTCAAAGCAAACCCTACCTGCCCGTCCGAGGAGTTCATGTCCACTGTGCAAATGTGCTGGCAGACCTGATAATCACTTCCTTAGCAAATGCACGTTCCTGCCCCCCCAAGACAGGATGTTCATGGCTAAAACGCGCCAAGTGATGGGTGAGCAGGTTGAGACTGATGATGAGGTGACTGAGGGCATTAGTGTGGAGACAGCACCATCTAGTGGCGTGAAACGTGTACTTATCAAACAGTCCCCCTACTTGGATGCATTTCATGATCACTGTCCCTGTGCGTCTCACCGTTGACAGTGGGGCTACAGGCAACATGATGAAGGCCTCATGCGCAACCAGGCTGGGCGTTACTGTGACAGGAAGTACACAGTCTGCGTTCCAAGCAGATGGGTCATCCCTCTTGAAGGTTGTGGGAGAGACACGGACCCACTTCCATAGAGGCGGCCACAGCCTCTACTTCGAGGGTCTCGTCGTTGAAAATCTTGACTCTGACATCCTGGCTAGGATTCCCTTCATGGAAAAGAATGACGTCTCCATCAGACCAGCCAAACACCAAATATGCTTGGGTGAGGATACATACAGCTACGGCACCCTCCAGACACCAATGGACAGACACGCTGTGCGACGCGCGCACGTACTCCGTGCCTCGGATAAATATACTGTGTGGCCAGGGGATTACATCGAGTTCGAGCTGCCGCCTGAACTGTGTAATGTGGACTGTGAACTGGCGATTGAACCTCACGTGGACCTCTCGTGTGACCAGTCAGACAAACGCCAGTGGCCCACTCCCACTTTGCTGTGAGGTGTATCAGGAAAGATCCGTGTCCCAAATCTCACTTGTGAGCCACGGCTGGTTCAGAAGGGCGACCATCTATGCCGTGTCCGTGCGACATATGTCCCTTCACCCAGTGACACTGCTGCGCCGGCCGACCCCCCCAAGCTGGCCGTGACAACCAAATCAGCCTTGTCCTCTGGCCCTGTCACTCTTGACGCTTATGACGTCATGCCACCTGACATCAGGGACAAGTTTGACAGCGTGTTCGATCCCCATTTTAAAGGATAAAATGGCGCCGTGGGCCCATTCCAGGCCAGGGTGAACATGGGACCTGTTCTTCCTCCACAACGCAAAGGGAGGGTCCCGCAGTACTCCAGGGGTCAGCTGCAGGAGCTCCAGGCTCAGTTTGATGTGTTGGAGGGCATGGGTGTCTTAGGGAAGCCCGAGGATGTTGACATCACAGTGGAATATGTCAATCTGTCATTCCTCATCAAGAAACCTAGCGGCGGTTTTCGCCTTGTCACAGCATTCGCAGATGTTGGTCGGTACAGTAAACCCCAACCCTCTCTGATGCCTGATGTTGATTCCATCTTACGCCTCATAGCCCAATGGAAGTACATCATCGCCACAGACCTAACCAAAGCCTTTTACCAGATCCCTTTGTCCAGAGACTCATGGAAGTACTGTGGGGTCGTCACGACCTTCAAGGGTGTCCGTGTGTATGTGCGGAGTGCTATGGGCATGCCGGGGTCCGAGACGGCACTGGAGGAGTTGACATGCAGAGTCTTTGGAGACCTGCTTGAACAGGGCCACGTGGCCAAGGTGGCAGATGACCTGTATTGCGGCGTGGACACTCTCGAGGACTTGCTAACTGTCTGGAGGCGGGTTCTTTCTGCCCTACAACACTGTGATCTGAACCTATCTGCAACCAAGACCACTGTTGCCCCTGTACAGACCTCCATCCTGGGCTGGGTCTGGCGCCAGGGAACAATCCCGGGCCAGCCCTCACCATATCTCTGCTTTGGCTGCGTGCCCCCCACCTAAGACTGTGATGGGCTTGCGTTCATTCATTGGCGCATACAAGGTGTTGGCTCGTGTACTGAGGAACTGCGCTGCAGTGCTAGCCCCATTGGACGACGCGGTGGCCGGGCGTGAGTCAAAGGATGCAGTCCTGTGGTCGGATTAGTTGCATAGCTCCTTCAAGTCTGCTCAGAAAGCGCTATCCACAGCGCGTGCTATCACACTTCCACGACCTGCCGACCAGCTGTGGATTGTGACTGACGGTGCCGTCAGAGAACCGGGCCTAGGTGCTACGCTGTATATCACCTGCAAGGACACTGTGAAGATCGCGGGCTACTTCAGCACGAAGTTGCGCCAGAACCAGAGCTCCTGGCTGCCTTGTGAGGTCGAGGCCCTGTCCATAGCTGCGGCGATGAAACACTTTGCCCCTTACATAACCCAGTCATCCCAGAAGGCTTGTGTGTTGACAGACAGTAAGCCATGTGTACAGGCTTTTGAGAAGCTGTGCAGGAGAGAATTCTCTGCAAGCCCTCGTGTCACTTCCTTCCTGTCCACCGCTAGTCGGTTCCAAGTGCTCATCCGGCATTTGGCTGGTAGCGGCTATCTTACCATCTGATTTTGCCAGCCGCAACGCGCCTGAGTGTGACAGCCCCACCTGTCAGGTGTGTGCCTTTGTCTGTTCGAGCTCCAACTCCGTTGTGCGCCAGGTCACAGCTGAGGATGTGGTGCGCGGGACTGCTAAGTTGCCCTTCACGAACAGGTCGGCGTGGCAGGCCTACAAGCAGAGTGCTCTGACCTCAGACGGACCCGTGCTCATTTCCGTCAGGGCACATGTCCCTCTAAGAAGCTTACTGACATTTGTGATGTGAAACAGTACTTGAACGTCGCCACGGTGGCTAAGGATGGCCTCCTGGTTGTTCGCCGGCACACCCCCCTGGCAGCCTCAACGGACTGTATCATTGTACCTCGCTCCGTCCTTGATGGCCTGCTGACATCCCTTCATATCAAGCTCGACCACCCCACTGCTTCGCAATTGAAGACGGTTGTGCAGCGCTACTTCAACGCGCTGGATATGGACGCCGCCGTACAACGTGTCTCCAGCAGCTGCCACCAGTGTGCAGCACTGTGGAAAGCCCCTGTGTTTGTGGCTGACCAGTCTACATGTGACCCGCCGGAAGTTGTCGGCTCCTCTTTTGCAGCTGATGTGTTCAGGCGGGACCGCCAGCTCATTATGGTTGTCCGGCAGTGTGTCACATCGTTCACACTGTCTTGTCTCATTGACGACAAACGTAAAGAGACTCTGAGGGATGCCCTGACCCGCTTATGTGTGGGCTTGTGCCCTCTCGACGGCCCCTTTGCTGTAGTCAGGACTGACCCTGCCCCTGGTTTTGCTGCTTTGGCGGGGGACACGGGCCTCGCCGCTCACAGATTGGTTGTTGAAGTTAGGAATGCCAAGAATGTCAACAAGAAACCGGTGGCGGAGAATGCCATTCAAGAGATCCAGGGGGAGATTCTGCGTCTCGAGCCTAACTGTAGGGTTGTTACTCCCCTGTTACTCTCTATTGCTACAGCCCACCTGAACAGTCGTGTTAGGTCACGTGGATTGTCTTCGCGGGAAATGCTGCTTCAGCGTGACCAGTTCTCCCATAGGCATTTACCTGTGGTCGATCAGGACCTCATCTTGAGTCAACACTCATGGCGTGTCACCAACCATCAGTACAGTGTGAAATCTAAGGTGCCCTCTGGTCGTGTGGCCGTGCCCCTCGCCATCCGGCCTGGTGACCTGGTGTACCTGTACGGCGATAGGAACAAGTCAAGGGCACGTGACAGGTACCTTGTCTCGAGCGTGGACGGATCATGGTGCAATATCCAGAAGTTCACAGGGACTCAACTTCATCGTACCTCCTACAGGGTTAGGTTGACTGACTGTTACAAGGTAGAGGGTCCTGATTTGGCCTCTGGAGTTCTCCTGGAGGACCTTGCATCTGATGAGGATGTGGACAACTCTACCCCACACTGCCCTGATACCCCTCCGGCTATTGCTGAGCCCCCACCTGCTCCATCCCCCCCTTGCAGTGATGGCATTGCCGTGCCCCTGTCTGCTCCTCGTTCACCTCATGATAATGACATTGGGTCTGAGGACAGCCCCTCAGGCGTGGGCGTGCCTACGTGTGCATCTGCTGGTGCGCCTCGACGCTCTGGGCGTCAGCGACGCGTGCCGCAGTATCTGAAGGATTTTGAAGTTTATCAGTGAACTGATGTTTTATTGTACCTTGCAAGTCTGTTGTGTGGCCATGGTTGTTGTGGTACTTGCTGTTCTATGGTATTGTTGCTGTGCTGTTGGGGGGAAGGCTCTTTGTTTTGTAAAAAAAAAAAAGGGGTGGCGCCAGTATTGTTTGTTGTTGTCATAGTAACCGTGCGTCACCTCCGCTCTGCCCTGTTGTCTTGCCTGCTCCTGTTTTACACTAAACGGCTGCTGCCGCACTATACCTTCTGCGTTGTGTGATTCATATGTGTCGTCCTCCTTTACTGGCGCTGTTCAGACAAAATAAGCCCAGTCCCACATTACTAGCAGCTTTACTGTAATGGCTTGTATTGTGCATGCAGCACTGTGCAGATCCCAACTGCATCATTTCCATCAGTGCAACAGCATAGTGCTGCCACACTCACCAGAGCTCAGAGCTCATATTTTTAACAGGGAATCTCTGATGAAGTCATTCAGATGGTTACAGTCTACCATGCTTTTATAAGCTACCATGCTTTTTTAAAGCGTAACTCCACCAATGTTAAACATAACAGCGTGTATAGAGGTCTTGAGGAGTACTACTGCATATGTGAAAAAGTAATATAAACCTTTTTTGTGGCTTCAGAGAAAGCTGCAAGTAATTCGATAAATCGCCTCCAGTGCTATAACTCAGTAACCACATTGCATTGTAGGTAATGTAGTTGCCAGGTATTGCCTTTAATTTTTCCCCAAACCATTGTAATGTCCTCGAATTTCATGTCTTGTCCACAACCCAAAATCACTCATTGTACTATCAAAGAGGAGTAAATAAACCAGAAACATACATACACAAAGCAACTTTATTGAACTTTTTAAAGTTGTTATGATGGTACAGTCTCATGCAATAGGCTGAATGGTGTCTCTGTCTCTTGTTTCTGCACTATGTAGGTTCAGTGAAACATAATATTGTTAGGATGTAATGAATTTTGCTTTCAGTTAGCACATTACATCTGATAAAATTGCACAAAATGCCAATTTCTACATGATGTTGCTTTAAGAACTATTCCTTTATAAAAATTACTCAGCTCCCTTGATCAATTATCAAAGTCGTTGACAATTAATTTAATAGCTGATAACTAAATGTTGCAGCTCTAGTGAAATGTTGATTACTTGTGGTGGCTGCAGTAGGTTGTGCCATGCCTTTATGCTACATTATTACTTGAAACTTGAGGTTTTTAATACATTGAATTTGATAAATAATAGAAACAATAGCTCAGTAATGGGTGGATATAGAATAAAAGTTCTCTAATGATATCAAGTCTCAAGTAAAGACCCGCTTCTCTTTTTCAGATGGTTCACACCACTATTTTAGAGTTTATTTTATTTTACAAGATATATATTCAGCAAGTGAATGAATGCGGTAATATCAGGTAATTGGTTGAATCGATGAAAGCTACAGGCCCTAGTGAATATGCACTGTTGTCAACACAAAGGTAGAGACATCATTATATCACATGCAGCAATGTGTGGCCAGGACAAAAAAGAAAAAAAAAATAAACTACATCAAGCTCAATCTCACCTTCTGGTCATGACTGTAGGCTAAGGCCCAGTCCTCTTCAGTGGGGTGGAATAAAAGGCTCAAGACGTAGAAAGTGAGGCGGTACTTCTGGTAACTGGCTCCCTCATCAGAACTGATGAGCACGCTGCTCTCAAACTCCGGATCTGTCAACACCATGATCTGAGAGCCAGGAGAAGAGAGAGGGAGGAGAAATAGGATATGCACACATGTGAGTGAGAGGGTATGAGGTTTTTTTTCAAGATGGGAGAAGAAAGGATTTGAAGGGCGAGTTTGAGTAAAGACACGGAAAGATAGGGAGATGAGAGAAAATGGGAGAGGGATGTTAGAGGCAAGAGCAGTGTCAGCAGAAAAGGCCTGGCTTTTGGCACACTTCAGGCTTCTACTTGGCAAACAACTCCTCTATATTTTCAACTTCATTTCATAAGTGTGACTCTCGCTCTGCTGTTGCCATGGCTCTGTGGCTCTTCCTTTGCACTCTGGGTTGAAGAATCACAGCTTTCGTCATCTTTCTCCAAAAACTGATCAAAGTTCTTTACAGCAACACGCGGTGAAATAATGTATAAACCAATACATATGAAGCTTAATAATTGAAACACACAGAAAATGAAATGCTTTGAAACATTTAAGACAGTGTGGTAACAGAGCTTATAGTGCAGTTACAATCGAATGCTGTGCAAACAAGGGATTAAGCAGTCATGCATGAATCTGCATACTGTATGTTATTTTCTTTATCAGCTTGTCCTTTAGCATGTCAATTCTTGCCATTTCTCTTTCCAATAAAACTGTAATTTCAAATTCAACAGTGCCACAGTGGTAGAAGCCCTAATTTCATGCTTGGAATATTTTCGCCACAGCTATCACAGTTATTACAAAATTCAATAAGAATTCCACTAATAACATTTAGAGTCTTTGTGGAAGGAGATAAAATGGTCACAGGAATTCCTCCTTGACTGAGGAAGAGGTGTTTGAATAGGTGTGTAAAATGTCTTAAGAAATGTGTATTCATTTGAATTAGATTGTGCTATTGAATACATGTACTCATGTTAAAAGGTTATACACAGTTAAATGTAATATAAATCCTTTTCAGTACAGATAACTGGATATTTTGCAATTTTGTAAGGCTAAATAGACAAAGCAGGGATTTGAATGATCACACATAACATATAAGGTTATTTAAACTAGAGATGCACTGATCCAGTTTTTTCCGATCCAATCCGATACCGATACCTGGACTGAGTGTATCGGCCGATACCCGATACCGATCTGATAACGTTGTTGAATTAATAATAAGCTGTATACCTTCCACCATGTGAAAGGGACTAAAGGCACCAGACTTTCCTAACTAAGACAAAATAATCAAACAGTTACCGAACATTGTAAACATGTGTAATAATAATAATAATAATACATTTAATTTATATAGCGCCTGTCAGGGTACCCAAGGACACACGTACAACGTACAACAAACAAAACAAAGAATGAATGTACATGTAGCGCCTGTCAGTCAGCACGGAGGGAACACTAGCACCGAAGTCAGTAGCATCGTCTTTAAACAAACTAGCGGTGGAGGTTCCGTGCACACAGCGGGGCGACCATCCAGCATCTCTGCGAGCCGGGGAGACCGCAGCAGCAGAGGAGGAGACAAAGCAGCCCGGCGGTGAATAACCCTGAGGTTGTGGTGGAGGGAGGACCAACGGAGCAACGATGGACAGCCCACATAGCACTGAGTATGTCGGTTTTAAAGTTAGCGTTGCTAGGCTAACAGCTGACCGGTGAGGCTAACAGCTGATGGCGGGGCTACTAGCTAATCAGCTGAGAAATGTGACGTGAGTACGTGTAACGTCCTGCAAACAGAAATACAAAATAAAACATAAAAGCTGAACCTGAGAATAAACTAATAAAGAGTTGGTCAAACAACAACTTGCGCTCTTCCAGCATGCGACACACTGACGCTGACGAATGACGTAAACGACGAAAAATGACGAAAAAAACAAACTGGATCGGCCCGTGGATCTGTTTCATTTTACCGATCCCCGATCCAGCCGTTTTGTCAATATTGGAGCCGATATCCGATCTAAATATCGGATCGGTGCACCCCTAATTTAAACTGTATATGCTGATATATGAAAATTAGGAACAGCATCATTGTCAGTCACCAGGCAATGGGGAAATGTCTGTAAAGTACACAAAACCACACAAAATGGAAATTATAAATGAAAAAAGCAGGATGTACACCATAAATACGGATGCACAAAAGGTAGCAAAGTGCTAACATGTAAATCGGCATGCAAAATCCTTTTATAATAATGGTCCAATGTATAACATAATTGATTGTTAAATCTCATTCCAAACTCTTTAAATCCTGACACTTTGGGTTAGTGGCCAGATTGACTAACCAAAAGTGAACCTCACATACGGGCATAGATTTTGAATCAAAGATTCACACCCCTAGAGGGCAGTTGATGTATAGTGGGTTTATCAAAGCTGCTGGGATAGAACAGCAGCTGGAAACATTGTTGATTAGAGGGGAGTTCAGACTGCAGAGTCGAGTGATTATTCTCTGTGGGTAAGTGAACCCCTTATCATTATATTTAATTTGTTCCATTATTAATGTGAAATATGGACTGCAGCAGCTTTAGGCATTTATCTCTTAGTTTTACGTCTTTTGTCTGACTTAAACTACAACACCCATGCCTCCACGAGGATTGTGTGGTGAAATTGGCCCGAATGGCTGTGTTCTCTCTCGTCAGTTCAATTTGAATTGGAAAAACAGCCACACATTTGTCACTGACAGAAATGCTAGCCCAGTTTCCAGAGCTTTTACCAGGAACCTTCCCTTGTGGTGATTTAGATAAATTGTTTTTCATTAAGCACCAATAAACAGGCGGCAAATTCTCAACCTGGATTTCTTATTGGCCTGGGCTCAATGATCTTGCCCATTCATTACCTGTCACTGAGTATGGCACGACCTCCTGATATCTGCCAGTAATTTACAGTGTTTAAGCAGTAATCATATTCTATAATATTATAGTAAGCAGCAGAGTCTCTTATGAATGGCAAATTACATTTCACCGTGGCTTATTTTGAGTCAACTGCCAGTACAGAAAGGAAGGGTGAAATGCCTTGGAGAGGTCTATGCATATACTGTACATTTCATATCAAAATTTAACCCTGCTCCCGTTTAAGCCTTGTGCTGAATGATCACTGTTATGTGTTACCTCTGTAAAGAGGCAACGCATAACAGAACTAGCTGTTAGCTCATCTTTTCCTGAGTCTGGTTTCAGGGAGCCTCACAGTGTGCTCTTTTAATACTGGGAACCTTGCCTAGAAAGTATTGTCACATTCACATTACTCATTTACCACCATGTAAGTGTGAAACAGCCACATTATTCCCAAATCTTACACATTATCGTAACAAGCCAGTTTCCGTCTGTCGCCTCTGCGATTAGAAAGAACCCACAACCAATTTGAAGCCAATACAAAGGCGGGAATAGAAGCAGTGGCCAATTTCTCTCCTGCCTACTAAAACAATCACACTCAAACAATAATTACTCACTTCCAAAATCACAGTGACGGATAGCATTTGCAAAGGGTGATTAAGATTTCCCTCACAGCATCCACTCAGCCTTTGTGAGGAAGCGGGCGAGTGAGGAGGGTAACAGTACCAAATCAATAGAGGTTGGAGGGATAACCGTTTTGTTTTATCAGCCTGTGCATAAGCTGGAGAGCAGAGATAGAAGGCAGTAGTTGTCGGATCATGAGGTAAGTGGAGGTATAGATCAGAGACGGAGGAAAAGAGACACCCCGCAGCAAATGAACCATGTCACGTCAGATCAATTGGGCTTAGTCTGTCTTTGACAGTAGGCTTTAACATAGAGTTGCCGCTGCAATATGCTCATTAACCATGGATCAAGACTTAATCACCTACATTTAGCTATCATGTTTTCACTGTCTTGCTTCCTCAATGACATTTTAAATGTGCATGTCTTTATTTTTAAATTAACCTAATCTACCAGCCGTTCAATCAAACCGCTCTAAGAGAGCGCGCACAGCTTGGAAAAAGACATCAAAATGGCGAGAAGATTCATGGGGGGTGTCATTTTCAGAGGCTTTGCGCTAAATGTCATTACTATCATTCAAATCTATAATGTGACATTGTAAAAGGTCACAGCTGCAACTTTATCCTTGGACAATGTAAGAAAAAATGTACACGTGCTCCTAGAATCTTAAGAGTGGACATGTAATGATTCCTTTACTCTGGTTGAAATGGATATCTCAAAGAGCAGCAAATGATTATATCATACAGGGACTGATTAGGCAGCCAGACTGCTCTTTTTATCTGTATCATTTATTCGCCTGTTCTAAATAGAACACAGTTGATGTAATATTGGCCTCTCAGATGCAAGGTGGCAACAAAGGACTGTAGCCAACATACAGGTAAACTTTCTATGGGAGGGCAGATATATTTAGATCAAAAATAAGCTGAGGAGGGGGAATCAACCCCCAGGTTAAGCCAGAGGTCAAACATTACGGTACACTCAGACCAAATCCAACATTGTGGCTTAACGCTGCAGGGTGGTACAACAATATAAGCGTGTGGGAGTGTCACTCCATGAGCCGTGTGTGTGACGTGTTGTGAACCCCCCACTGATCAGTTTGCTAAGAGGAATGCTACTACGTTGTTGTGCTTTAGGCATGCTGGTCCTTCTAGGGTCCTCATCAATGAGGATTAAAAATAACAGTAAACCACCAGGATACCAGACAGATCATTACTGTGTGTTTTAAACTGGAGCACAAGAACAAATCAACTGATCACAAGTGAAACGCAGCACTTCTCAAATAATTATCCATTTTCCCTCTGTAGCATTATGTCATGCTAAATAACATGCCCCCGCTACTGAGCTGATCTACACTGCCTCTGATCTGTGGTCATGCCTCTGCCAGAGTAAGTTAAGAATTCCAGTCCTCAGTGATTGTCTGCATCCACAGATGTGTGTTTTAACTGCTGCACAATGCCAAACTGAGTGTATACATATGACACATTAGATAACACTCCACTGTTTTTGTACTCTTTCATACTGCTAGCCTGATCACCAGGTCACATGATTGGCCACCGCAAGTTATACTACCCTCATTAAAATGAATGGGAAGACCTCCGCTTTCACCGCATCACCAGACTTTGCCTAAATGTACTCTTAGAGTAAAATATTCTACTGAGTAATTAAAATACAGGTTTTACCTTTAATTTTACATTCCATCTTGTTTACATTTGTTTAATGTAAAAATGCTGCATTTGGATTTTGGAACATATAACAGGAAACTTTTATTGCTCATGCATGTGGTGCATGGCACTGCTTGACTCTCAGCACTGTCTTATGCATCATAGTCAAGCGGTGTCAGTGAAGTGAATTTGCAATCTTTTTGAAATACATTGCCAGAAAGTTATTAAAAAAAAAAAGGCTACGGAACTACGGAACCAATATTTTGTCTGCTGTCACTAGTTTAAGTTAGTTTAAGTTAATAAATGCACAGTATTACATTTAAATATGACATATTTAGTTAAAAAAAGTATATATATATATATATATATATATATATATATATATATATATATATATATATATGTATATATATATATATATATATATATATATATATGTATATATATATATATATATATATATATATATATATATATATATATATATATAAAAACATTTCCTGTTAAAATAATTGAATTTTATGGTTATTCACACAAAAATGTTGTTTTGGCTGCAATGACTTACTCACATAGTAGCATGCATTCAAGAAGCTTGAATGCATATAATATATCAAATTGTCTGAATATATTTTATTGAACTGTATTGATGGTAGGTGTTATTTACATCCTGTAACTAGTGTGGTGTAAAAGTGAATTCCCCTCATCCTCCTCAAAGTTTATCTAATCTTATATAACTGTAACTAAAATTATAAAAGAAAAATATCTCACACCAGCTACAGAGTGTACCTAAGGGACGAGACACGAGACAAAGACAGAAACATTGCACATCAAATGGAGACACTTATAGCCAGTATCTTATTTTCCTAATACATCATATGCGGGCCTACTGTAGGTGCCTATGATTTTTTTTAAGTACAGTTCAGATTTTCTGTGTCTAAAAGAGAGCTCCTGTATTTTTTAACTCCAGCTTCTGTGTACTCTCGATATATTTAAAAAGACACGTTTATTTGGGATCAAGAACAAGGTCTGAATGGACTGTGTCGAGCCAATAACATCTTTTTTTTTGTTTGTTTTTTTTGACTGTAAGAAATGCCCTTGATGTGAAATTAAATTTTCTCCACATGAAAAACGCAGAAGTGAGTCATGAGGAGTAATCAGCATCAGCTATGATCTGTTCCTCACCCTGACATAATTTAGCTCAACAGTCTGAGGATCCTATTAACTCCCACTTCCATGCAACATATTCAGGGTCAGTTCCTTGGCTCGGCCTTGGAATAGTAAGGCTGATGAACCCAAGCAACTCCATAACTCAAAGCACCTCCTTGTCACACACAGGACTCAGAAATCTGTGTGCCACCAACAGACATACAGAAAAAAAGTCTACGTAGCATTTGCTTTACCTAGAAAATGTGATTTTTTCAAGAATAACATATTTTTCTAAAGTTTTGCAACACTTGTCATATAGAACAGAAATGTTCAACTCTATTATCCCGTCGCCATAGTTCCAATATTTTTTTTTCAAACAGTCTTTTTGTTTGATTGTGTTTAAATAAACTGGTGTGATGCACCAGTAGGGCGCTTTGGCGCGTCCTACTGGTGATACATGGTCCTAGAGCATCTGTCAAATGTCTTTTTTGTCTCATTTGAATCAGCACTATCATCATAGGTGCTAATTATGTGTAAATTATTATATTGCATAAAATGAACTAATATTATCAAGCCGGATTCAGTACCATTTTACCAGCGCCTGCATTTCAGTAATTCAGAAGTACTTCGAGGTAAATTAGACAGGTTATGAAGGTAACATTATTTCTAAGGTTCAGTGAGAGGCTGTCTACATCTGCAGCTCTTATAGCTGACATCATGATGCACTTCTGAGCTGAGATGTGGATTCGTAATTAGTTTAGGGTAAATTTGCTAAAGATACCAAGTTGCCTGTCAGCAGTTTAACATCTCTCTTTAATGCAAAGTCTGTCTCACACAGTAAACTTGTGCATGTTTATAGGGATTCATGTTTGTGCTGTCCATTCTTGGCAAATTGCACCCTGAAGCTGAAAGTGTTTATTTTTGCACTGGGTACACAGTGTGATGACTTAAAGATTTAATCATAGTTATAGACAATGCTTTTTTTATTGTTCTTTGTGTTAAAGGTTAGTTTATTGCACTGTTTTGTTTTGCCACTTTTGGCTGAAAGACAGGAGGTCTGCATATGCTGAGCCTTTGACTGTGAAAAGTAAATCTAAATATTATCAAAATCGAAATTTGGTCAAGTGCAATCCTCAAATTGCAGGGGCTGCAATTATTAATTTATTAATCTAATAAAGGTGAAATGTGAGACAAGTCCACAAAGCCTGTTCTGATTTCTTAAGCCTATTCTGCAGCCTTATTGAAAAAGTATAACAGGAACTAATATATTTGGGAATATTTATTAATATAGTGTGCTGTTTGGCATGTGCCTCTGATGACGGGGAAATCAAAGCAATGTCAAGATCCAGTTAAGATTAATTTCTTTATGAGCATGCAAATTAAATATGGCATGTATAAGCACAAGTTTCATAATGATGTGTGCGGTACAGTCCTCATTGATGCCTTCAAAAACAGACCCAAAAAAAAAGCAAAAAGCTTTGTTTAATCAATATTTTTGTCAAAGCATTCCTTCAGGACATAGTGCTTAGTTAATCTGTGGACATATTTGATTCACTTTTTCTAGCTAATGCATATCTTAATGATGATAGTCCAAAATTGTGTGAGAATGCATAGATTTAAGTCAAATAACACCCCCCAGAAATCCACCAGGCCAAACGACCCACCACCACTCAACCTAAGCCTTCCAGAAACCTACGGAAAACATTGGATTTGTATTAACAGTGTTTTTCATACTGTGCTCATCTATAAATATTTACTGAACATAGTATTTTTGTAAAGATCTCATATATGATAACAGTTTAGGGTAAAGATTTCTCAATTTTTCAGGTGTACGCTGTGTGTACATTGTTACTCATAGCATGTGTTAACCCCACATCAAGATCAGTTCAGTTACTCAAATAGTAAATAATAATTTACATGTCAAAAGTTCAATGAATGGCGTGAGTGTAAAACTGATGTCATGTGTTTTAGTCATCTAGTCTCAGGGGACACCTTGCCTAGTGGACACTAGATGATGAGCACTGAAGGCCATTTTGCACCCTGCTACATAATCCAGCCCAGAGTACCAGGAGGAGGTGGAGTTCATTCAGAGGTAAGGGTTGAACTCTCAGAACCTGCTTTTTACACATATAGATGGTAAATGCGATTCATAAATACCAATGCACAAAAGCGATTGCATGCATCATAAGTTTGATAAAAAAATCTGCTTTAAATGTTGTGTGTGTGTGTGAATCTGCATTGTCTCCACTCTGAAAATGATGGACCACCAGGGATGGAATCATTTTCTTAATTATCAAGAAGCACACACACACACACACACACACACACACACACACACACACACACACACACACACACACACACACACACACACACTGATGTTATATGAAATGTTATAAAGTGCAGCCATAGAGTGTGTCTGATCATCTATCACCATATGTCTCTCTCTTTTCTTTTTTTTTTTTCAAGGATATTTTTTGGGTAATTGAGCCTAACATATTGGTCTCTTCTCTTTTCAATACATCTGGCTGTTACTTGGGCCCTGGACACTGCTAGACTGGTATATAGACCCAAGGTAGTCTTTATGTCTTTCTTTTCTTGTTCAGATGGTTAATAGCGACTCCCCTGGTGCTATGTTGTTGACTTTAGCCATGTTGGTCAGTTCATGAAGTGTCAAATATTACCTTCCTTTACCTCAGTGACATGCTTTTATTTCTAAATGTGTCATATGAGCAAATGTTGGTAACGAGCAATTCCAACTCACTCAGTGTGAATATACAGTATATACATTTTGAACATCCTTTATACATGTGAAGGATTTTGTAAAACATTTTTGAAGAGTTGTGAATGTAATTTGTATTTTAAATAAACTTTGACCAGTTTCTTTAAAATGCCCGGATACTGCAATTGATTTGTGGTATATAACAAGTGAAATACTGATGGTTAAATGTACTTATATACTTATATACAACACAGATGGCAAACCATATGCAGTTACAATATTTTTTTTTTCAAATGTTCATAACTGAATCTTACCTGCAAAGTTAGCAAAGTATACTAGCTATAGTGTTTTCTCTCTAAATACAGCAAATTCACACAATTGGATAATTTACTGTGGAAATCACTGTAGATTACTTTATTATTAAAAATACAACATTTTCATTTACAATACACTTGTTATTGTAAAAATAAATTTTGGACTAGGAAAATACTGCATTTGATTTCACGGTTTGAATACTGTACTATTGCTTTAAAAATACTGATGCATTTGAAGTTGTTGGGGAGCAACTGCAGCATCTGTCTCTAAAACTGCAGCCAACCGTGAGATTACCGTAACCGGCGTGTGCCTGATGTCAGAGCAAGTTGGGATCAAGGACACAAATCTAACAGGCATGCATTGTGCTGCGATCGCCGCTAATCATGTCTGTGCGGGCTTGGCTGATCTCGAGTCTTAATTCACCACATAAATAAATAAGAAATAATAATAATAATAATAATAATAATAATAATAATAATAATAATATATATATATATATATATATATATATATATATATATATATATATATATATATATGTATATATTAGGGCTGTCAAACGATCAATTTTTTTAATCGCGATTAATCGCATTTTGTCCATAGTTAACTCGCGATTAATCGCAAATTAATCGCAATTTTTTTTGGCACATTTTTTTCTGTTCTAAATGTACCCTGGTGTATTTTTTCATGTTCTTAATACTTTTAACAACATAAGAAAGGGCAAATATGCTTGCATTATGAAAATGTTTATTCAACACTTCAAATCATGCAGGAAAATAAATCCAGGGTTGTCTGCTTTTGGCGAGGGGGGGCGACGGGCTCTCTGCATCTGCCGTCTGTTTGGCTTGCAAGTGGTGTCCACTGAGACTGCACGTTTTTCTTCTTCGCCTTTTTCACGCAGTGTGCTGCTTTCTGTCAGTCAGTATCACACTGATGATCGCCATGGCTCCGGTGCAGCAAAACAATAAAAAGTACGACTTGAAATTCAAACCTTCTGTCGTGATATATTCAGAGGAAAACTCGGGAGAAGCAGCCGCTAGACGTTTCTCTGTCGACCCCACGAGAGTGAGAGAAACGGAGCTTCAGCGTCTGTCCGAGGAGGACAACAGCAGCGGCAGGCTGCCTGCTGGAGGGAGGAAGAAGGCTAGCGAGGAGCCTGAGATAAACATGCGGGGATGAGTTATCAGCAAACGGGCATGCCACGAGAGAGTGTCCCGCAAAATGATCAGGGCGATGGCGAAACAAATGTCCGCCACCGTGAGTGACAGCAGAGATGAGGAGTTTGCAGCGAGTGCTGCTTTTCAGTCCGGCGTGTTTTTAACGAACCGCCAACCCTGCTTCTTCTTCTTCTGATTCCCTTTCTTATTCTTCTGCCACCCTCTGTATCAAGACTACGGGTGCCGCCGACGGCCGTAAATCATACAATGCGCTTTTTTTTAATATACTGAGCGTTAATCGCGCGTCAAAAAAATTAACGGCGTTAAGAGGACGTTGCGTTAACCCGTTATTAACGCGTTAACTTTGACAGCCTTAGCATATATATATATAAATAGACAGTGGGCAAATAAATAGTTGCTAAATAAATGGTTTATAAAGCAGTCCATTGTTTGTTAACAGTTCAATAACTATTAACTAAAGTTAACTGGGAAAATATTTATCTTTTCTAAATATATTCTTAATTTATGAATAAATGTTATCATGAAGTATAACCTATAAAACATTATAAAAGATAGATTTAAAAGAAAGATTTAGGCAAGAAAACTACTTGGTTAGGTTTAGGAAAAAAAAAATGTATGTAACACGTTACATATGTCACTTCAGCTACATAGTGAAAGTGAGATAATTTAACCATAAAAGTAAGTTAAACTTACTACTGGTTCCACATTGGACAAGAAGTGTGGTCTCCCAGGTTGAAGTCCTGTGCCTGATTAATTGAATACTTCATCCCCAAACTTCCCCCTATGTGGGCTTTGGTGCTCTTTATACCAAGTCTTGTCACTTCCTCCTTTGTTGCCATAATAATTACGACAGCTGCTAGAGGTTGTCGCCCAACAAGAAATGTAAATATGGGTTGTAATAAGGTGCTTTCACAGTCTACCGATATGGTCCTTTTTCTGATGAGGATGGGCTAAAATGGCATCTGAGCTACATTTAAGAGGCCAACACAAGCAGATAAACTTACTCGAGTCGCTTACTTAGTAAACCATATTTCTATAGTGGACTAATCCAGAAAAATATACCTTTTTAAATAACGTTAATTATGTAATGTATTTTACAGATATCTGTTACTGGTTAATTGTCAATTGAGAATTGAATGCAGACACATTGAATTACTATTGTGTTGTTATTAGGGCTGCACGATTCTGAAAAAAAAGTGAATCACGATTTGTTTGCTTAGAATTGAGATCACGATTCTCTGGCACGATTTTTGTCATCAAATGTTTATTGCACTGATGAACTTGAACAAAACAAAAAACAAACATTGTAGCAATGTTTTTTTTTTTTGTTTTGTTCAAGTTCTATCATTGGATGAGAAATGATTTTTACAAGAGTAAAAAAAAAAAAAAAAAAGAGTCTCCAAGATGAGAGAGCATCCTCTAATACCCCATGTTGTACAGTGTTTATTGGGGCCGTATCTTTGGCTAGGTGATATGTGATAGCTGCTGTGATCGGCTTTCTAAAACGGAGGCGTAATATTCCTCCTTTTCCAAAAGCTGCCTCTGAGGTAGGCGTAAACATGTGACGTGACGTGAAGCTCGAAGTTGAGCTGTGAAGTTATCAACAAATTTGTCTTCAAAATAAGAGCTTTCCATTGGACATATTGGAGTTTAGAACTGGGTTCTTATCGGGGGCTTTTAATTTGAAAGTAGCGACCGATCCTAGCTTGTGGCTACAACAACAAGCTAACACAACCAAACAGCTAGAGATCCAGGAGGCGCTAGCATCTTCCGGATCTCAGCGGCTGTCCAGTTGACCATCTAGGAGGCAAGGTGGAAATGAGTGTACCGTCCGAGGCGGAAAATTGGCGGACCAAAACAGACCCCCAGTTTGCTGCCCACTGTCTAAAACCGCGGACTGAGCCGCCAGAAGGACGGGCAAATTGGCGACTTGCTGCCCCGTCTAACAACGGCTTCTCACTCATTCCTTCCAAACACTCAACTGCAGGCGGGCTTCCTCCACTGAATCACGTGTTGTAAAGACGCTTTACCACAGGTTGAGGGAGGAGGCAGCGGCAGTGCTGCGTTTGGGGGCGCTTCAAAAAATCCGGGAGGAAATAGGAACATTTGTTTGTGATTCAGCTCGAGATATAAAATGCTTCAGAATCGCCGTGTGTAGAGATGAGATCACGTGTATGTGTGAATCGAGATCGCGATTTTTTAACGATTTTTTTTGCAGCCCTAGTTGTTATAATAGCGAAACTATTCAGAGAATGACTTGCATTTAGTCATTGTAACTAATTGCCTCTAATTATCATGTCAAGCCCCCCGAAATGGCATTGCTAAATTCTGCAGCTCTGGGTTACCAGAGGAACAGATCAAAGTAACTTTATTTCGTATATATGCATATAGTCTGCTGTAATGATTGTAATAAGCAGTGGATTTTCAAACATATTTTTTATTTAGTATAGTTGTTGTCTTACAAATAAAGAGAGAGGAAGTTGACATACTGATAAAGAAACAGCCTACAGAAATAGACTAAACACCTACTTTCCCCTAGCTGCTTAGAGCACTCTGATCTCTTGGCTACGATTCCACTAGTCTATCAAATTGTTGCCTAGAGCACTAGACTGGTGGAGTTCACCACACAAGGGTAGATTTACTGTTTGATACTGTGAGCTGTAAATAACAGTGTAGAAAAGTATAGGACTTTTACTTAAACATGGCCCTATGCAGTATTTGATGGAGGAAACAGCGTCATAATTTAGAGGATCAGTTCACTTGCACAATTCAATTCAGCTAATGTGAAAGCTGAATGTGAATTTTCAATAAGTGCAAACCATCGACTGAGCAGTTAACTAAAGTCTAAGACTGTCAGAAGAAAAATGAAATGAAAATTAATTTACAGAACTTTGGGGCAGATTAAAGATCTTGGCAGATGGTTGGCAGCTGGCAATGCTCTTATTTTTTCTATTTTTTTGGTTCCTGCAGTTCTTAAAATCCGCAGGAATCCTTATGCAGGAAGAACTCATATCTGGACAATAATCGATGTGTTAAATGATCATCCTGCTCACCACTAACAATTCATGGGTAGGCAATGCTGTAAATCCATGCATGTTCATCGTGTCCACGCATAAAGTGTATACTATAAATTGTCAAACTCTATGTTCAAATAATATACAGAAGCTAGGTCAAAATAATTGAGAAGGTGTGGACTGACCTGTATATCCTGACATAGCTCATACTGTAAATTTGTCTAACGTACCACGTGGTCATATTTGTCTTATTCACCACTCAGTTGGAGTGAAATAAGAAAGAAAGATGTGTCAATCAAAAGTAAATGCTTCCAAGAAAGCAACTTAAAAACAGTTATGATGTTACATTATCCTGATATATCTATATATATCATATCACAAGGTAATATTCAACAGTCATCAGCAAATCCCAGGTTCAGCCGATCAGTTATATCAACATGTACGCATCAAATTATTTATAATATTTACATCTCAAAACTCTGCCCATATCTTCCATATTTAAAACTATATATTTGGTTTTTGAGAGCATGTATTCAATTTCTCTATGAGGTGTTTATTTTTTAATTTTCTTTACACATAGCCTGATATCATTTGCCCACATCACCTTGAGGCATTAAATCAACAGCCAGGGATTATGCCCTTTAAGGCTTTTAATGTGAAACACCTGTGCAGGAAAGGATGTTGGTACCTCAACAGCATCAAAGATGAACATCTTACCTTTCTCTTGTTAGTTGGACAGACGTATAGGTAACTCAGGACAGTCTTGGATCCTACTTTGTCATTCATCCTCTCGTATGTGGAGCCATAGTCTGTGGATCTGAATGGAGGAGACAAAGGGACAATGCAGTCAGAGGCAGGTAAATATTACAGTAGATAAACATGACAAAAGCCCACTGAAAGTTTGCCGACATCTAATGGGTAAAGAGACAGACTAAAGAATACTGGGACATTGCATGATTCATGTCAAATATATTTACTTTGCGATGATGCAAAAGAATGCAATATCACTACCTAAACAACAAGGCTGGTATGGTGCTGTGTATATACAAATTCTCTGCGCTGGAGTGAAATCTCTGGCAATAGAACAAGAGAAGGTTAACCAATCATCTATAGCTGCCAACAAAAACCAACCATTCGAAAGTGTCTGGGGACCTGGCACTGTTAATAATTAATTCTCTCCCAGCGACTACTATGAAATAAAATATGACGAGTGCAAAAACATGTGGATGTTCCTGAACCCATGGGCTTTAATAATTTAACAGTGAGAATGAGCCTGTTAGCCAGCCTAGTCCCTAGAAACTCCACATGAATCCATCATCACTAGTAACTACCAAATCTGCCTTCAAGAAGAATATTACAGCTTTTATAGGGCTTCACTCGCTTTTCCCTTTTTTTTTTTTCCTGTGAAAGCTGCATTCCCGTCCCCAGGATTTTCAAATATTTCTCTCTGCGGGAACGAAAGCACCCACCCAAAACTGTGGCGTAACTCTCATTTGGATTTGCAGTCTACTTCATGGTGAGGAAAGTGAAGATGATACCTATTTCAGAGTTCTTTCCTCTTTCGGTCAAAGCTCCTTCAGCAGGAACGGCATTTCAGTGAAATTGCAAAGCGATTTCTCTCATTCAAATTCATCCCGGAATGCCTCGGAAAGACACAGTTGTTGCTATGATTACAAAGCATAATAATGAGTCAGACAGACAACATCATTTCCAAAGCATATTAAAGTGAAGCTGTGGGGGAGAGTGCTGAGAATGATCCTGATTCGGAGCACAGGCGGTGAACTACACTTCTGGCCTCTGAGTAACATTGTTAGAGGGGAGAGGGAGGGGAGACTTCATAAATAACATAGAAACATATGTTGTTTTTGGCATGACATGGGTAAGCACTACAGCCACTCTTCATCATCCAGTCACCACAATGCATATGCTTACATTTCTTAAATGGGAGGTGGCAATATCTTTGGCGCAGACAGTAGAGAGACGTCAGCTCTCGGATGTTGACCAAGATAAAATGCGACCCCCACAAACACTCACACCCTGCACAAGAGAGCTAATCAATAAGAGAAGAAAAATTAGCTCACTTTTATTTAGAGGAGATGGCAGAGTGACAAAAGAAAGGGATCCACCCACTTCATATTTTTTGGACTTGTTTGTGATGAATTTGGAAAAGGTCCAAGAGGGCAGCATGGCTGAAAGTACACTGTATCTAATCAAAGTCTAAGTCCATATAAGAGTGTTTAACTAAACATAAAATGTGCCCAAAATGTGAAGTGTGCTGTTTTGTGTCATTAAACCCACTTTGTTTACTGATCCTTCTTCTTCTCACTGGAATACTTTTAGGTACTTAAAGGTACCCTTTGATGTTTCTGACTGCCTGTAGAGCTGGAGCACTGTTTTTTATTAACAGGCTCCTGTTTTGTTTGTATCTAGTGCACATGCTGTGGTGGTCCTGAGGGTCAAAATACAACAGCAATTCAGGGAAGAGAATATTTCATAACACAACAATTTCTAATACAATAGAGAGTAGTACACAATTTAAAAAGGAAATTACATCAAACTGTCGCTTGGGACTTGGTTTCTGTATCACAAACAGGAAGTGCTGTCCCACCTTTTCCCTGATCTTTTTTTTTTTTTTTTTTTTTTTTAAATGTTGTGACTTGTGAAATGTTGTTCCTTTTGAAATGTTCTTTTTTAAAATGTTGCTGTTTTCTGAAAATGTGTTGTGTTTTCACAAAGGCAGTGCTATAGACAGTTTCTCACTGATTTGCTTATCAACAGTTGGAGAGAGCAACATGTCAAGAAACGTGTGTCCCAGTGCCTTTTAAGAAGGATTTTAAAAAGTAAATTATTACTTCATTAATGTTTTCATGAAACCATCAAACCAGGTCGATGCCTATGTTTAGACTCCAACTATGAGTCAAGAGTGGGTGGAGACTATAAATGCTGCGACACTGCATACATTGTAATTGAGTGCAATTCCAGGTCTCTAATCAATATTACGTCTGTGGTGCTGGCAGTATTATTGTATTGTTCTTTGTGCTTTAAATGTTGGGTTCTATAGTAATCTACAGAGAAACCTGTAATTTCTTCACAGTACATACGAACATATTTATTATGTTTTTTTTTTTCAATGAAATGAAATCAACAACTTTGCGGCACAGCTTTGTCAATGTCAGTCAGTGGTTATAATGCTGGACAAACACAATTACATTTTTCACAATTAAATTTAGACAAAGTGAAAGTCTTTGTTATAGGCTCAGAGTGATTGTACAGCCACACTTGAGCCTTAACCCTCTAATCAAATTAAGTCTCCAGAAACTGACAAGTCCAATTTGACCTGAGCTGTACTTTAAAGCATACTCAGCGATGCAGAGAGGATTATCCACGCTAATATTTCAAAGTAAATCAATTACAGGAGTGCTTCTTTTTCACTACAAAAGCATAATGCTTCTATTGTTTTAGAAAACGCCAAACTTTTAGATGGTAGCATGCTTCTTTGTTTTAGGTTTCTTTTACTTGGTTGCCTATATAATTAAGAGTAGATCTTCAGATCATATTTGTTACTTCAAAGGCTAAGAGGCACTAGTTGTCCTCCATTTTCCTTTGTATATGGCTCCGGAAATAGACCGATGAGTGTGAAAAAACCCTGTGTCTTACACTCCAGTATGCTGACACCAGCTTTCTGTCGGCTGGATCACCCACCACCCCCTGCATGACACCAACAATAGGAAGGATGTGGCATTTGATCCAGCTGACATCCCGTACAGTGGCCATCAGACACCCTGTTGTCTGGAATGAGTCATTTCTGCCTATTTGCTCCTTGCAAAAAGATGCAGGTCTGATGTGACCACTGTGTGAAACTGCAGTTTTTCTGTCAGTGTCTCAATTTCTGGACTCCTCTCTTTCAGCCTTTAGAACCCTATTTGAGGATGAGGTTTTAATGAATTAGTAAATTAAGATGATGGTTACTTACTGTTGCCCTAGATCTGTGAACATAGACAAATAATCCCTTTTATCATCAGCCCAGAATCCCTTGGGTTTACGTCTACGCTAGACAATTTGACACCTCAATATTTATGTCTCATGCCAAAAGTCAATGCCAATCTAGAAAGTAATGGGTCCTTTATGTACAGGAGGGAAAATTAAGGGCTAATGTGTGAGCATAATGCCAGTAGTTTACCTTCACATTGTATTAATAATAACCAAAATCTTTCCTTAGTCTTAAAGTGTTTAATCTATACCCTAAGCATTTTTTTCTCAATTACCACAGTCTTTCCCTAACCCCAAAAACATTTACTCCACTTCAGTCGGCCTATGATAAGTAACCAGAGCACAATCTCTACATATATGGGACCAATCCCCCTTTTGATTGAATAAGCTTATTTTGATTGACATGAACATGCACATTTTCAAGGTGCAGAGACCCTTGTGCTTGTGCTTGAGCTCGAGGGCACTGTCTTTATTCATATACTGTAACTAAGGTTATATTGCATAACTGTATTTATATGCTTATATTTCAGTCAACACCTTCCTGTCAACTGAAGTCATTGAGATGCTTGTTTACCACTTGTTTTGTCTGGTCACTATGTGCAAAGAAATGAAGCGCTGAACAGACAGTGTCTAGAAAGAATGAAGGAAGAAAGAATAATACTGACACTGCCTTGAGTCCTGTACATATTTTTGATGTCAGGCACAACACCACAGTGCTTCTTTAGAAAAGGCAACCTGTCTCCATTTCTGTTTAGACAAGCAGTTTGCTAGCTTCCCTGGGGAATTAACGGCTGGTTTAGGCTTTTGGTGAAAGATAACATAGCAGCTGGAAATATTTTTGTGACTATCAGTAAAAGAGATTAAGGCAGGTGTGAATCAGGATGTTACATCAGACTCTCTGCAGTGGAAGATTTTCTCGGTTTGTGACCATTGCACTGGCAATATTGTGTTCTTGGGGGCGTAGGCAACTCACCAATGGTGAAAGTTGAGTCAATAATGACTCTTGAGTCAAATTGTTTTGTTACGCCATTTGAAGGTAAAGTTATTCTTAAGTAGCTTATATCAATGATCATTTAATTATTTTCAGCAATGACAAGCACAAGCGAGGGCAAAGTCACATTTTTGGGCCATCCTCTGTGTTGGTTCCGTCAAACCCACACAAATGTGAGAGACTCAGTTTAACTGTTGCCACTGTACTGTTGCTTAAATGCCGAACTGATTTGCAGGTCAGTGTTAGCTCATTTTGCCAGCCTGCCCAATTATTGTTAGCTCACTGTCAGGACAGAAATTGTTTTTAGGAGATGGGACATGGTACTGAATCAAAGAGTTGCCTCTTTTGAGTGCAACCTGGCTCTTAGCATTTTGAATGGGATAAGACAGGATATACTCAATGTTCATGAATGCTTTATTAGTTAAAAGGTGCTTCCAACAACTTTACACATAAAAGTGTATTTACTTATCTTGAGTAGGCCTACTGCAGTTGTGAAAAAAAGTACAATAAAGCTTTTTTTTAGCTTCTGAAGAAGCTGCATGTCCATCCATTCATTGTCTGTAACTGCATATCCTTTGCAGGGTCACTATTACACAGTTGGACACATAATGGACAGTTTAAAAAAAAAATAAAAAATCGATACCACAGAACCAGAGATATCCCCTTTTTTTTATTCCACACATTCTTCCTCCTTGACATCACTGAAGGTGATTTATCAGATTACCTGCAGCTTCCCCTGGAGCTAAAAAGGCTGTACACTACTATTTTCACATATACAGTAGTACTCTTCAGGACTTGTAAACATCCTTTCATATGGAAAATTGGTGGAGTTAGCCTTTGGCACTGGACAGTTTAGACGGGGATGTCTATCGTTTAGCCAATGTACAACTCAATCCCCTCTGTGATTTTGTCTGCCCTGCTTTCTCCTTCGCCCCACACGACAACAGACGAACCGAGAATAGTGGGAATGCAACCTGCAACCTATTACCAATTTATAAAAATAATTTCAAACATGACATAGCCGTTTTTTCTTCACAATTTTCATGTCCTGATGCACCCAATTATATACGGTCCTTGATGCATTTTTGGTATTCATAGCACCTTCAATCCAACTAATCAAGACAGCTGTTTCATGACTACAATGGTGTATCAAATTAATATTTTTTCCCCTCTGGAGACGGACCTCCAGTCCCCTACCAATAAGCCTTTACGTCTAAGCTGTTTGCTCACCCATTTTAATGCATAACTAGGTGCCCGTGCTTGGAAGTTTGGTATAAAGAGACAATAACCAATAGCAGAACATGTAGGGAGCATCGATCACCTTTTCTGTCAAATGTGTCCTGTGAAGTGGAACAAAAATTTAAAATCTTCTGTATCTACCCAGTCACAAAGAGCCAGAGAGAGAAAGAGATACAGTGTAGTGCATTGCAGTATGTGAACATCAAATGATTGGGGAGAAAAAAAGGCTGACAGAAATTGCATTAGGGGGTGTTTGAGAGGCTTTGCCAGATGGCTGCCAGTAAAGCAGAACAATTCAGCGTTGGTGTACAACACTGTTGACCATTCTCTGGGGAGAGGAAGAGAGAGAGAGGGACAGAGATGCACTTCAAAGACTGAAGGATGACAACTTCAACCAAATCATCTTAGTTTCTCAACCTTGTACACAGAAAGCACATCACCCTGAAGCATACAGGAATTAAAGAGAAAGAAGTCTGTTGCAATATTGTTCCAAGGAAAACAAAAGGTTACTGATCCGACTCCTCTCACTGTAAGGCAGTGACTCTGGCTCGCTTGCAGCTGAATAAAAACAACTGAAAATTCATGCTAGCACATACAAAACAGCAAAGAGACACAATGAGAACAGAAAACACCAAATCAATATTAATCAGGGGTCGGAAAATGAAGGCATCATCAGGTGGTTGTCGGAGTTCAACCAAAGCAGCAACAACTCAATTGTCTGTCCTCAGACACAGAATCATGCAGATGCACAGGAGGCTCAGAAAGCGAGAGGGACGGAGAGAAGAAAGGTTTCTTACCAGTGCACCCTGCAGCAAAATCGAGCCTGAAGACTCTGAACACTCGCTGACTGATGCGCTTGAAAAACATTCTCTGCACTGGTGAACCGGAGCGTTCTGTGCAGTGCTGAGGGGTCAGAAGTAGAGACGCCTGAATGCGTTACAGACATTTCCACTGCAATTGTCTGAATTGTTGCAGTCTTTTGTTACAGGAACACACTCTAGGGGGATGACAAAGCCAATTCTGCTCGAGCCACAGGTCCTCAACACAAGCCTGGTTGCTGGATAGAATCCAGGGAACTTTGGGTGACCAGGAAAAGGACTAAACAGAGCTGTCTGAAATAAAACGCCTGAGAGTTTGATAACGAAGTATGAGAGGCAAGATTTGGCCCAAGTGAAAATGTTATTAACCTTTTGTTATCCAGCAAAGCACTAGCTGAGCACTCTCATTCTATAGTACCTTGCTTTGCATCCATTTATTGATGTATATTAATGTGCAAGTAGTACAGAGCAAAAGGAACACAAGATTCTACCTCTGTGCTCCTTTCTACACATGTTCATTGCTATTCTCTACTTGTCCAACAGATGCCATCTGATCTTTCCATCTGTCTCATTCATCTCACTGACTCTGTCTGTCTCTAGCCACTTGCTCCTGGCCTGCACTAACCCCTTTTACGAGTCACCTGACCCGCTCCGCCCACCAACTCACCTTGTTCCTCTCAGATTGTCAACAGGGCTTTTCTTGTATGACTCAATGTCTGAACCAAGTATTTGCTTTTAATTTTATACATTAAGTCCCCTGTTGGTTTTGGTTTCTCATGATAATTGTGCAAGCACATAAGGTGGGCCTCATTTTGTTTTGTTTTTATGTTTTTTAATTTTTCCGTAATTCCTGTAATTGATCAGAAAAAGTCCAAACCATTAGAAACATGTTTTTAGACTAGAAAGCAAACTAAACAACAGTTCAGTTTGATCCCACTGAGACCATCGCCTTTGGTCAGATCAAGGTTTGGCTGTTTATTCCGAACCATGGGGAGGGGTAACAGGAATATTGGTTGAGATCAAGTTTTAAATTGCAGACTAAATGAAGTAGCTGTGAAAGGGCATAATGATGCATGTGCTGTTCCTTTCAAGCGATATAAACCTGAATCTGTAACTGATCTGTTCCTGGTTTCTCCTCATGCTTGCTGAGGTGGCTGTGGCTCAGGGTCAGAGCCAGTGTTTTGCTATTGGGGGGTCGCTGGTTCAATTCCCCTTGTCAAAATGTCAAAATGTCCTTGGGCACGATACTGAACCCCAAATTGCTCCTGATGAGCTGGTCGGCAACTTGCATGGCGACCACCGCCATCAGTGTATGAATGTATGTATGAATTACTGTAGGTCACAAAACTTGTAAGCCTTGTAAGCCTGTTTACAACCCCTGCCTTAACTAAATGTTCTTTGATCCTACCTGCCTTGTATGCGTTTGTCTGCATCAGGGTCCTCTTTTTGGGGTTCTGGCCATGAGTAATGGTATCGAATATAAAATTTGTCATTGAAAACAAAACGTGAACTAACAAAGGAAACATTGGCATTGAAACATTTGTATTGGAATAGGTTGTATTGGCACTGAAAGATCTACATTAAAACATTTTATTTTGATTCATTTTTCAAGGACAGTTTTACGATTTTTCATTCATGTCTGTCTTTTTTAGTGACAGGATCTTTACAATGTCAGTATTTTTGCAGTGTCACTGGTTTTCACTGTCAACTTTCTGTCACTATTCTGGCTTGGGGGGGAGGGTATGGGCTGGAATATGTGCCACTAGAAACTGAATTTGAATCATCAATATTTGAATTTGAATTGCTAAACTTGAATAATTGCATTAAAAAACAATTTTCATCACATAATTTGAATTTGTATCGTTAAATTTGAATCATTGCATTGAAAAACTGAATCTGAATATTATATTTTCGAATTGAATTTATTAGTTTGGAAAATTCAACTCTCTATGTATTTTCACATTCAGTTCTCACAATTCAAATTCAATTCTCAAAATTCAAATTGAGTTCTGCAATTCAATGTCAATTTACTTTGACTGACATCCGGGTAGTTGAGGAAGAGCAATCGAGCAGAGCTAACTAGGACTCCTTTTTGGCCAATTAGCACCAACGTTTTCACCTACGTAATTTACCATGACGCTGACTGGTTGCTGGCTGGTTGCCACCCACCATGAAATGGAGTAAGAAGTGGAGACGGGGTGACCATTAGGCTGTTAATTAAGTGGATGGCTCTCGTGTTTTTTTCAGGGACAAATCATTTCAGATCAAATCAATTCAGTGCAAGTACAACTTATTCAAATCTATCTTTTATTTATTATCTATTGTTCACTGTCACTGTTCTGGCCCCATGTCCTCCCTTTTTTGCAGGAATTCACAGGACATGATGGATCTTGTGTTTCAACTGTGTTCCTTCAGTGCTGGATTTGGATGTCCTTTTCATGTCAGAATGTGTGTTCTTTTGTTACTCTGATATCCTCAAGCTCCAATAGCATGCAACTCAGTTCAATTTGAACTCTTCAGAGTAGCTTCAGACAGTAATTTGGTTATTTAAAGGCTAAATGACGACTGTGTGTTCTGCAATATTAAGCACAACAACTATGGTTAATGCAAAGGTACGGGTAAGGCAACCAAAATACTAAATTCAGATTAGGAAAGTGATGTGGTTGGCTATAATAAAAAGGCAAATGTTACTGTACCTTTAATGTTTTGAAGTTTGGGTACACTTGCAGTCAACCAAACCATACCTATATAAGTATAAGTATTAATCAACTTTCTATAACTGAAAAATACAAAAACTTTATTTTAAGCATATTGAACACTTGAGAAAGAGCAATGCTCTGTATCAGCCAATCCAGCCATACACTAAAACCTGTAACAATGCAACAACAATGTAGTCTTCATGTATTGGTAAGTACATTGCGTATGAGGAAAAATCTGTCATTTCTTTAGACAGTGTTTGCTGATTGATAAAGAAGCATTCATGTTATTTCCACTGGGATGGTTTATTTCTGCATCTATAGCGCTGCCCTCAAATATATGAACAAACCTTGTGTTCCCTCACAGCAGAACAGTAAATGACTAAGGACAGAATTAATGAAAGCCACATAGCGGTAATAATGACATGTGTGGTAAAAGGCATACAACCGTTTAGCACAGTGGAATCTCTGGTTAAGGTGTAATAATGACTGAAATAAAAACTGTGCTTTTTAAAACTAAGTAATGTCTTCATTTTCCATTCATAACTAAAATATCTACAAAGATTTGATCAGAGACTTGGAAATGTCTATTCACCCCATCTCTACAGTAGGCAGAATACTGGGCTGTCTGCAGACTTCTATCTCTGCCAAGGAGCATTAAAGCTTTTCTTTTGATTCATGATGGCCTGACACCTAGAAGCTATTGTGTCACACTTATATATTTCAGCTTGTAGTTATAACCTGTTTCACACTGAAATATGGTTTAAATTGACCTAGATGTGTTAAAATACCAATTTCAACCTACAGTAGTCTAGACATCTCAAGGAACTGAGGATCAATGCTTACTGGGTCAGAATCGCCCTCCAGTGTAGATTGTGATGTGTTTGTCTGTGTGATGGCCCTACAGTGACTGGTGACCTGATCAGGGTTTACCCTGCCATTTTATCTGAGGCATGGAAATAAATGTTTCAGCCTTTCTGTCAGGAAAGTAAGTGGGCAAAGAAACTGAATGGATTGGTGAGTTGCCTAAGGCAATAAGTCTGTTACTTGTGGCCATAGTAGCATGCCCAGTAATTTGAAAGTGAAAGAAAGACAAAAAACAAAGGCAGTCATGAATGTACAGTTAAAATGTGTGGATATACCAGTTAATTACACTCCCAATAATTGCAATGCAGTGACATCCACTGAAAATAAGCTCTGCAGGAACAATTATTTGTCTGGAGTGAGGCATTGAAAGCCCCTATGATATGCTCGGGGAGGGCTGCTCAAATGTTGGGATACTGTTATCATCATGTCTTCCAGATTTTCAAGTCGAATAAAAGGTAGGAATTCTGACCAACTGTTTTCATCTTTCCTCTAACCGATTGATCAGAAACTGAGAAGATCCCATCAAGGAAGCCAAGGCCATGAATCAAGGTAAAACAACCTTATTGACAACCAGTGGCGTCATTAGGCCTATTTTTAGGGGGGCTGAAGTTGAAGCCCCCCTAAAATATTCTTCAGTCCCCCTAAATAATCTGGTGCTTTTATTAAAACATTTTTTTTTTTTTTTTTTTTTTACAAAAAAGTGCCAACAAATTCAATATGAAGTGGCCAGACTATGAGTTTAAATAAATAACCATATAAGTTGTCATTATTCAATTAAATATGATATTAAATCTGTCAGTTTCCCTTCACTCTACCTTACACTTACATAGTGTAAGGTAGAGAGAGCCCCTTCAGTGCGTCGTTATCCAATCCATTCCACTTGTTCAAATAGAGAACGCCCACATCACTGAAAATCCAGTCCACGTTTTCCCTGCGACTTTGCTTGCACTCGGTATCTGCAGAGTGTGTACCTTGAAGCACACAGAGAGACTAGAACAGCACTAGTGATGGGAACGGCAGTTCTTTTTACTGTACTGAATCTCTAGAATCCGTTCATTAAAATGATTTGTTCAAAAGATTCATTCACCGAATCGTTCAGTGCTCTCCAACTCCCTGAACTGATAAACAGCCAAACGATCCATCATTCAGTTCATGATTCAGCTCTGAGGCTCACGTTCACTTACTGAGGGATGGTGCGTTCACGGACTATAGTACACAATCATTCACGGGAGACACGGCGCTGCTTTGAGTGGTATACATGCACTAAAACTATTACACGGTGAATGTGTCCTCTGTGCACAGTAAAATCACTTAACATGATGCTACACGGATGTTAGCAACACAGCGCTAATTTTAGCAGTACGGTTACTGAAGGTGAATCAACTCCTCTGAGTGAGTGACACAGCGCCTATATCCGCACAGAACTTGAACGAGAATCACGTCCTCAGCGACGCAAATCATGAGTGAATCAGTCGTTCGCGAACGACCTGCTGAGGACGTGAATCACGTTCGCGCAGCGCTGTCACTGAAAAGTAAAATCACTTAACATGATTCTACACGTTTAGCAACACAGCACTAATTTTAGTAGTACGGTTACTGAACGTGAATCAGCTCCTCTGCCCTGAGTGAGTGACACAGCGCCACTTTCAGCACAGTAGGTGAACGAGATTCACGTCTTCAGCGACGCAAATCATGAGTGAATCAGTCGTTCGCGAACGACCTGCTGAGGACGTGAATCACGTTCGCGAAGGTGAGTGACGGCGCGAACGTGATTCACGTCCTGCTGAGAATCACGTTCGGCAGTTCCACTCCCGGCTGGCATGCTCGCTGCTAAGCTCAACTGAACTGAGAAAGGAACGAATCAGTTCATGAAGTGATTCCGTTCACTTCGTTCACTCAAAAGATTTGTTCATTTGAATGACACGTTCGCGACCGACACAACACTAAACAGCATGAGGAGAAGAACGTGAATGAAGAAGAATGGATACAGGAAACGTTTTTCAAGAAAGTAAATATTCATCACTGCTGGTAGTAACAATTAGTAACGATTATCATCAGTGGATAATAATAATAATAATAATAATAATAATAATAATAATAATAATAATAAATATAGCCGCAAGCGGCAATCCGCGGGTTCTAACCTCTTTTGCCCCAAACCGGCCACCCTGACCCTCATCCCCTGCAGTCGATGACATCGGCCGCCGTGTCCCTCAAAGATCTGTGCAACACACAGGCATGATAAGCCCCAGATTTCTTCAAATTTGGTTTTCAGCTACATGCTAATGGCATTTATAGCGCCCCCTATAGGCTGAGCTCAATATGCTTTTGTAGACAGATTACTAGTCCTGTTGTGAACCTACCCACCAAGTTTTGTGATGATAGGACCGAGGGTGTGAGAGTTATGGCCAATCATGTCTAAGCCCCGCCCATTGTGACAATACATTGGTCCGTGGCGGCCATGTTTTTTGACCAATCTGGCTCATTTATAGTAGAAACATGTCTTTTCATTCCCCAAAGCCATATACCAAATTCAGTGTTGATAGAGTCAATCTTTCAAAAGTTCTATTCATTTTACTGTTTTTAACATCATGCAAATTAGCAAAAAATCTGTAATAGCGGCTTTCTTGGTGCAATAGGCTTTTTTGTAGAGGACCATCAGGAGGACATCTATGAAAAATTTCAATTCAGTAGCACTTATGGCTTGGCGGGGAGAGCCTTTCGAAGTTCACCCCCTATGTTATAGCGCCCCCATCTGACGGATCAGGATGAAATTTTCGGAGCAGCATGTGGACGTCATTTACACTCAACGTACCAAGTTTCGTGTCTCTGGGTCCTTCCAGCTCGCCATAAATGAATAAAACGCAAACAATGATGGTTAATGACGAATAGGCCACGCCCACTTTCACCAATCAACATGGCACTCAAGATATTAGTTAATACTTGCCCCTAGAGCATGCATGCCAAATTTGGTGGAATTCCGTCCAATGGTCTCTGAGATACGCATGTGTAGCATTTATAGCGCCCCCTATAGGTTGAGATCAACAAGCTTTGGTAGACAGATTCCCAGTACAGTTGTGAACCTACCCACCAAGTTTTGTGATGATAGGTCAAAGGGTGTGGGAGTTATGGCCAATCATTTCTAAGCCCCGCCCATTGCAAAGATACATTGGTCCGTGGCGGCCATGTTTTTTGACCAATCGGGCTCATTTATAGTAGAAATATGTGTTTTCATCGCCTGAAGCCATATACCAAATTTGGTATTGATAGAGTCAATCTTTCAAAAGTTCTATTCATTTGACTGTTTTTCACATCATGCAAATTAGCAAAAAAATCTGTAACAGCGGCTTTCATGGTGCAAGAGGGTCTTTTCTAGAGGACTATCAGGAGGACATGTTTGAAAAACTTCAAGTCAATAGCACTTATGGCTTGGCAGGGAGAGCCTTTCGAAGTTCACACCCTATGTTATAGCTCCCCCATCTGACGGATCGGGATGAAATTTTTGGAGCAGCATTTGGACATCATTTATATGCAACGTACCAAGTTTCGTGTCTCTGGGTCCTTCCAGCTCGCCATAAATGAATAAAACGCAAACAATGATGGTTAATGACGAATAGGCCACGCCCACTTTCACCAATCAACATGGTACTCAGGATATTTGTTAATACTCGCCCCTAGAGTATGCATACCAAATTGGGTGAAATTCCGTCCAATGGTCTTTGAGATACGCATATGTTGCATTTATAGCGCCCCCTATAGATTGCGCTCAACATGCTTTGGCAGGCAGATTCCCAGTACAGTTCTGAACCTACCCACCAAGTTTTGTGATGATAGGGCAAAGGGCGTGGGAGTTATGGCCAATCATGTCTAAGCCCCGCCCATTGCGACAATACATTGGTCCGTGGCGGCCATGTTTTTTGATAAATCTGGCTCATTTATAGTAGAAATGTGTCTGGTCTTCCCTCAAAGCCATATACCAAATTTGGTGTTGATAGAGTCAATCTTTCAAAAGTTCTATTCATTTAACTGTTTTTCACATTATGCTAATTAGCAAAAAATCTAAGTGGGCGGAGCTTCATGGTCTGATTGGCTTTTTTGTAGAGCACATGGAGCTGGACTTGTGTGTCAAATTTCAAGTCAATACGACTTACTGTGTGAGGGGCGTGGCCTTCCCAAAAACGCATTTTAAATCCTTAATTATAGCGCCTACATCTGGCTGACGGGGCTCATATTTTAATAAAAGTTGATGCACATCATTTCCAATCATTGGGCCAAGTTTCAAGTTTCTGGCCCATTCCAGCTCACGGGAATTTGAGCTCAAGCGGCAGACAACAAAAAATAATAATAATAATAAACCGGCACAATCTTAGAAGGGTTCTACCCCTTCGGGGTTAGAACCCTAATAATAAACCGGCACAATCTTAGAAGGGTTCTACCCTTCGGGGTTAGAACCCTAATAATAAACCGGCACAATCTTAGAAGGGTTCTACCCCTTTAGGGGTTAGAACCCTAATAATAATAATAATAATAATAATACACTAATAATAATCACTCCACCACCCCTATTGACCTGTAAGAGTCAGGGCAGAGGAGCACAGGGAGTGAGAGGGGAGAGACTTCTACTGGAAAGGTGAGTCTAAAGGATTTCACAGGATAGAGTCATTTGAGATGCAGATAGTCTTGGAATTTTATGGAACTCAATATGAATATAAAATATGAAACTTTTCAGTCAAGGTGCACCATATAAGACTTATTTAACTTGAGCTTTTATTGAGAAGAGTAATGATTAGAAAGTGGAGAAAGCCAAGATATATATAAAGCCAAATTAGCCTGACCCAAATATTTTGAAGACTATCATAATATTACTTTAATTCAAGTAATTAAGTAATATTTTTCAGGGCTTGAAATTACAACCATTTTAGTCACATATGTGCCCAAAATGTAATCTGTGCAATTTCAAAATATTTGGGAGCAAACAATTATTGTGTCATGAGGCTCACAACACAATTATGCTAAAAAAACAGACTGAAATAATAATAACAAATAATTTCTCAGTCTTTGTTAGCTGTTTATGAAATGGTGTGCTCGTGCGCTACGTTCGCTCTCTCTCCTGTGCATCTCTCGGGGGCTAAGCCTACCCTGTCCTTAAAACCTAGTGACGCCCCTGTTGATAACATGTTGGCTAATGTTAGCATTCAACCATCTTCCACTTGTAATTATTTGATCACATCCACTACGTGTCATTTCATTTGTGTTGATATTTTAGAATGAATGTATGCCTATTCTATGGTATCGAGTACCACTACCAAGGAAGCCAATGATTTATCTAATATGTTGTTTTATCTTAGATCTTAGTGGATTTCCACTACAGATGGTCCTCTTTGTTATCGCTCAATCAGGAAGCTGTGAACTGATAGCAATTTGTCAGAATCCCTACATTTATATGACATGAAACTTGGACCACAGCAGTATGATATTTGAGATTCATTATGTCACGGGGGAAATGGCCCACGTTTGAATATGGCCTTTGCCATGTTTTTTGATGCATTCATTGTTTGTAGAAAAACAAAATCAAAATCAGTAAATATTAGTTCAGTCTATGGACTGCTTTCAGCCCAATCACATCAGTGTCCTTTGCTTGGCTCCAGAGGCCTTTTTGGACCTCACTAATTGCCAGTTGCCAGAATCAGAAATGTACAGATAACACTAAAAGACGGCTCAGATAGGTCATTGGCTTGTATGGATGGTGCTCAGGTATTTAGCTCAGGCAGGCAGAGAAAAATATAGAAGCTGGTCATTACTGGGCTAGTTTTTGCTCATTTTACAACATTTTACAGAAAGAGAAAGTGTAAACAGTGTACATGATTTTGAGCCATTTGTTTGCAACAATTTTTATTACGGGTGGGGAAAGACAAAATAATATGAAATGGATTGGGTAGATAATAAGACTTCCAATCTGCATACCAGTCACATTAGAGCAACATCACCTGATTTAAAACACATTTAACACCCCGGACCCAGAAAATGTTTCCCTGCATCTATTGCGACAAGAAAGTCCAGTATGTTTATCAACAGAAATTTCAGTCTGTCCTCATCAGAAAAATGACCACATAGGTCGACTGTGAAAGCAGCTTATTATGACCCATATTTAGCAACCTCTAGGAAGTAATTGTTAGTAATTATTATAGCAGTAGGCCTAAAGGAGAAAGTCTGGCAAAGTAGTGTAACGAGGGAGAAAGTTCACATTGAGAGGAGGTCAGAATGGTTGGTTGGGTCAAACCATCACAGGACTTTCACACAGGAGACAACTGCTCATGCCCAGTGGGACAGCAAATGTCGAGGGTGAGTTATTTTAACTAAGAAATGTCTTAAAGTTACGTGACATACATAATGTAACTGTGGCTATGTAACATAGGTACATTCTAACTGAAGTTACAACACTAACATTTTAACCCAAATCACAATGTTTTCCAAAGGCTAAGAAAGTAGTTTAAGTGCCTACACCTAACCAAACTGTGAGTGCACGATGAAGGTCCAGTACACCAGTCCTTGTTGGTCCAATCTGTCAGATCAGTTTCGAAATGGTAATATATGTAATATATTGTTCTGGCAATTGACCTATTCAGTAGTTTAGGTATTTCGGATTCCTTGGAAAATTCATGGGGCAGGTGTTTTAAGGGCAATGACAATGCCTTACACCTCTGGCTGATATCGACTTTCATAGAAAGACAAGAAGACAATATTTTTATTATTTAAATACATGATACAAATGCCTACACTGTAAATACAGCATTTAAAAATGATTCATTACAAACACTGAAAGGTAGGCACAGAGCGCCTGGTAGCTCATTTTAATTTGGTAAACCCAGCACGTAATGCATCATTCACTGCAAATACACATACATTTCCACCGGCTTCCATCAGCAAAAGGAATTGTTTTGAGTCAACAGACAATATATACAATTTTTTCGGAGAATGTAAACCCATTCTGATATTTGCTGCATGCCGAAAGACTAAAAACGATGATATTACATGAGATCTAAGAGAGGAAATAAAGCACAAAGATTGTGTTGCAGCATGTTTTGAGCAGAGGCAGCAAGGATCCAGCAGCTTTTAATAATCACTGCTACCATCAGCAAAGCATATCTCAGCAAGGAAAGTCATAATGTACCAGCTGTCAAGGAGTTTATCAGTAGAATATACACTCACCCTGAGCTGCACTCTTGTAAAAATGTAAGCATGCACACACACTCCTTCTCAAAGGTGGCACACACACATGCTTAAATCTTTCACCTGAGGCAACTGCTGCACATTCTCCCCTCTAATGCTGAATCCACTGAAGCATAATTGAAAATGACTTTGGAGAACTGACACATTAAGATTGGAAGATATTGTATTTGTAGGTGTTTTAGAGTTCTCAGTGAAGCAGACCGGAGAGCAAAAGACGTTGATGAATAAAATAAGTATTGGAGCCTCAGACGACTGAGCACGGTACACCAAAGTCCGTCGTTCAGTAGGATGTGTTAATGTACACTTCAGACTACGTGTGCGTGTGCACACATTAATGTATGTGTCTGTGTTAGTGGGAGATAGTGAAAGGAACATTAAACCAACCCATGTGTGAAACAAACAGAAACGGGAAATGTGTCTGCCATGCTGGAATCCATGCTGCTGCTACTTGAACAAAGAGACAAGCCTGCACTGTTAAACTAAGATTTCACAAAACAAGGAAGTGCTGGTGTGTGATACGTATAAACAACAAGCAAAAGAGGAAGAGGAGTTGTTATAAAAATTGTGATAGACAATCCTCACAGAATCCTGTCAGGCCTTACCAAATATAACCCTGACCGCATCATAGTACCACGCCTGACAAATGTAGGATTGAGGAAATACCTTAAAGCAACAGCCGAGTAGGACAGAAGTGCTGACATTCAAAGATCGCTCTCAGTGACAACATTTGTCGTGTATCCCACACTCACAGCCTTGTTCTCCATTCAACCTTGACAACGGCTAGGCAAGTATCTTTGCTTCAACCCCTTTCCTGCTCGCCTCGCTCTAGAATGCTTTTTCCAGAATTAATCTTTAAATAAAGCATAAAAGTTTAAAAAAAAAAAAAATCTTCCCAGACGTGATGACTTTTTTATGAGGTCTAGCAGGATTTTTTAGGTTACCTAAGATAAAAACGTTTTTGACATCCACCTTGCTTTCCACTGAATTGACCCATATCATCTTGTGACTTTCACCTCATCCAAACCCTGTTATCCTCTGCTGTCTGCTCTTGTAAACCAACAACCAGTTTCTCTTGCAGTCAATCAATGGTGCTGCTGTACAGTATATGATTTAAATCTTAGTCAGACTGAATGCTTTAGAGGGAAAAAAGCCCCCATAGCTGGCGGGCAAAGAACAACCAGAAATGACTTCTATTTATTATTCATGCCGTGGAAGGCCTGGAAGACAGCAGTTCGATGGGTAGATTATTACAAAGTGTATTCCTCTAGAGTGACATCACACTATAGTGGCTGATGGGTTCGAGTCTGTTCCTCAACATCCCTGGAGTGTTGTTAGTGATAATAACCAACATGTCAGGGTCAGGAAGAAGTGGAAGTTCATGCTGCAATAAAAACGATGGAGAAGTAAGAGAGCTCTCTCACACTTATGAGAGATGCATAAAAAACATGTTTATTCCTCTCTGCATCTAACTAGAAGGGCACACAGTAGAGTGTATACCTCTGTCAAGGCCAAACAGTCCCATTTAATTCAATCAAGTCTGATCCATTATCAAACTTGATAACCGTGTATCACACTAAAGTTTAATCAGTCACGACTACTTAACTAGAATTTAAGTTCACCAGATCTAGGATCTGCATCAAGTGATACTCACTCATAGATACCAGCCACCTAAATACACAAGATATTTTTCATCAAGATCAATGCATTATTCTCAGAGAAATGGATGAAAAATGTCAAAAATATCCAGATCCGTCCCTTTTCTCGGATCAACACCAAAAGTTAACTGGGTCTATTCTGGGCTGATGCCGTCCTTTTATAGAAATCTGTTCACTAGTTTTTTTGTGTTATCCTTGAGCCGCATGCCAACCAGTGGAACTGTAAAATGGATATACGCTAGAAAAAGATCATCTATCAAGATTGAAGGAGTAACGAATAAAACTTAATACATAATTAATGCTGCTATTTTAATAATTAATTGTGACTCAGGAGGTAAAGAGGGTTGTCTCCTAATTGGGAGGTCAGTGGTTCGATCCCCTGGTCCCGGGCTGCACATGGCGAGGTTGCAGACTAGAACGTAGGGTACTGAAGCAGCCAAGGGGAGAGATCGTAACTCGACGTAATCGAAATGATCAGAAATGGATATTTTCCTGACCATTGTTGCGGCGATTATGACGGGGGGTCGATTTCGGTTGAAGAGGTTTTTGAAAGAACTTGAGAATTGGGGTGACCATATGGTTTATCTGGCAGGACTCACTGAGGGACTACCACGACTGGCTCCCAATATGGGCGGAGAACTGCTGCACTAGCTGGGTCATTCCAGAATTGGAGGACATTTGGGCTTCGGAATTTTCAAAAAATGAACCCTCTATTTGACAATTTTCTGTTGCATATTAAATAATAGGTATTAAACTATAAAAAAGCTTTATTGGCTCATCTCAGGCATAAAATATATATTTTTTTTGTATTACATGTTCCATTTGATATTTGCTTGGTATTTGAAATATACATCAAATCAAATACATGCTAATTTTAGCTTTTTCTCACAAATTTATGCTAGCATTTACCAAGATGACAAACTTACATAAGTAAACAAGTAAAGTTTTTTTTTTTTTAATTTATTTATTTATTTATTTATTTTAATTTTTTTTAACGTATTTATATTATTCTGGAAATATGCATAACAGGGTTGCGTGAGGTAAAGTGAGACATTCAAGCAAGGCTGACAATGTTATACAAATATGAAAAATATAAGAGAGGACATACCTTTACCCTACCCATGCTGTTGGGGAACTGTTTGATGATACCACTTCCAGTCTATCATGTGGCTAACCCTTTTCTTCTTATTTTACCATGCTAAAAAAGTTTAAGGTGACAGGGTTGCATGCAAGTTGTGGGACACAGGTTTCTTGCATAAATAATACTTATTTAAAACATTATGTTTTATTAAAAAGATGTTTCTCCATCTACAAGAGACATCAATGAACAAAACAATACAAAAGAAAGTAGATTTAAATGTCATTTTGAAAATTTTTATTGGAGTTCAATTTGGTCACCAAGGGTATGGCACAAGAGAAAAGTAGCATATTAGGGGGTACTCCAGACTTATTTGGCATTTTTAAAAATATTTTCAAATTATTTTTTCTCCCAGTTTATTTAGAGTTGGTCTCTGGACAAGTAAAAGTTACACAACAACTGCATGATTTTGTATTTTGTAAATGTATTATTTGAAATTTCCTGGTTGGGACGTAAAATGTCCTCCAATATTGGAATTGCCCAGCTGCACTGCATGGAGGATGTTCACTTCAATGTTCCCCTATTCATTTATTTATTTATTTATTACATATCTGATAACCTTCTACTACATTTTTTTGACTTCATACTCACGCATATATAAATTAACACTAAATTCATCTGTGATTTGGCATGCACGTTACACCTACACCTCAGACTTAAAGCTAATCATCTGCCCCACCTTGCAGTATATACCTACAGGGAGATTGTTAGCGGCATAGAGCACAGGGTTAGGTGCACCTTCACACATTATTATCTCGAACATATCTGTCTCATGGCATTCGGAGATAGCTTAATGATCTGTCTGGAAACTTACTGAGAAACTAAAAATAAAGGAACATATCTTGCTATTAATAACTGATATAAGTGCTGAGGCAAACAGTCAAGAGAAATATTTCTCTGTTTAAAATATGCTTCATCAATGGCAGGAACCTCTCTGAATCCTTTTTATTAAACTGTGTCCTAATGGATGAGGGTTGCAAACAAACATTTGATTTATGTCTGCCATAATTCCTTTGGATTTATGCTCATCATGCGCTGTGTATGCAAAATCAAATTTTAAATCATTCCCTGCTTTTCTGTATGCACAGAAATCGCTTGCTGGGGATAAACAGCTCACAAATGCAAGTATTTAGCAGAACACCAGCTGTTTCTCTGGTGGAGACTTAGTAAAGTAGGAGTGATAAAAGCTAGGCATGAGTGTAAGAAGTCTGAGCACGCTTTGAGAGTCTTTTGTTTGATTGTGTGCTCATTTGCCAACGTGCATCGTGGTGCGACAGCACAGGGTAAATACAGGTTTTGTCTCCATTTCCAAAGAGAAGGGGGAAAAACGTGCTCTCCTGGAAGGTGAGTGGGAGCTATCCTTCATGACTCTGCACTGCCTTTATCTGGTACCTTTTCTTCTCTCTGATAAGCAGCTCCAGAGCCAATCATGTGGAACTTATAACTCAAACATGTGAAAGTGAAGTTTTTCCCAGGTAAAATAAGTAGAAGGAGGGAAGATGAATAATAAACTTTCCTACAACGTTCTCTAAACTTTCTTTCTGTTTTGCACACACCCTTATGCTGTTCACACATTCAGCAGTCCTGGCACTCTCTCTCCGCGTAGGCAGCAACTCGTCCACAATCTCAACAGATCTGTGTCCGTGGCCTCGACGCTGAATATATAAGTGACTGTTGTGCAAGCATCGGGCAGGTGGTATGGGCTAAAACAAAACATGTACCTAGCTATAGCACCCACGCCACCAGCAATATCACCAGCCACCACAGTCCAGCGCCATGTGATGGATGTCAGAACGTTGTCCTCTGTGGAAATATTTGTGTCATTTCAGATAAGCAGCAGAGTCAGAGCTCTGAGGCTCCTTGCTGCTGTTGGCAAACAGTTGAGCTGTATTCATTTACTTGTCTGTATGCCTGTGAATCCACTAGACAGATTCATAAGTTCGGGAGCAAAAGAGAAAAAGTCAGCGATATAAGGCCAGTTTGCAAATCTAATAACTTTTAAACACTAAGAAATGTCAGATTAACATTCTTAAATGGGTAGGGAAAAAAAGGTGTTAATCACCACAACATCTGGATGGCTGATAAGACTTTGATTAGATTATCATTAACAGGAAACAAACCAGAGCTGCCTCAAAGAGAGATGCCCTTGAATGGCCATGGAATGAATTCCCACATTGCCTCCAGACTAAAGCCTTGTGATGAAATCCACCATTTGCTGTTATGACAGCAAGCAAATGACTATGTGCTTCAGCATATGAGGAAAAAGCCCAAGAGAGTGTAATTAAAATGGTAAGAATTTAAATATTGCGAGAAGGGGTCAGAATAAATTACATCTTTATAACAGCTAGGGTGATTTATGTGTTAACGGCGTGTTAATGCACAAAGGCAGAAACAAAAGGTTGCTGTAATTCATATGGAGTTTGTTTTAAAGCAGCATGCATAGTTTATGTTGTATCAGGATCCCTGTAATTCACTGCTGTCGTTTTTTTTTTTTTTTTTGGGGGGGGGGTTACCATACATTGTAACATATGTAAGGTCATGCATGGAAATGTGTTGGCTTTTTGTTGACTCCAGGTCAAAAACTGCTTATGAAGGGGGCTTTCTAGGCCAGCTAGTTCTGTCTGACAAAGAATGTGTTTGACTCACTGGATGGACACTTGTGATATTTGTAATATATGTATTGTATTCTAACATTAAAAGCCCTGATTAAGACCAGGGTTGTGTGTGAATGACGGAACAACTTGGGATATCAAACAAGTTATTTTTGCTTGTTGTTGTTTCAATGTTCAGCCTGCTCTTTCAATAATGTTCACAGTGAAGGATTCTTCAGAGCTCGACTTATGTATTTCATTGTTAAGTGCCGATGCAGAAAGCACTGAATCCTGCATGTTGCAGGTCAGATTTTATGTACACAGTGTCGGCCCAGTTTTATTGTGGAAAAAAGAGCTTGCATCTGCTGTTAATAGTTGACTGAATCTTTTTGGATTTTAATGCCCTACATTTTTGTAGGTCTTGCGCTGAGTCGCCTGCCAGTGAATGTAAATAGCACTGACAAAGCTGTTAAGTTGACTGATGATTGATGACTCTACCTTTTAAAGTGAAATTCTCAGCAAAATGAAACCTAGGCTTCATTTGTGAATGTATATGAGTCAGACCTTTGTGTAAAGGCATAGTTATGATTGAGATTTAAGATTTACCGTAGTTCATTTTTGGTTCAAACTCATTTTCAATGGGAGTGCGCGGGGCAAGTTAGCCATAGCATCAAAATCGCTATTTTTAAAACACTAAGAAGCCTTGACAGAACATGAAACTTTGCTCGTAGTATCACCAGGGTCTCTACACATGAACACGAGCATTGAGAATATTGTTTGTGTACACAGATTTTACTAAAAAGAGAGTTCTTGAACAACTCACGTTAGCAGTAGCTTGTTCCGCTCGCCACCATCATGGCAGCCAAGAAGTATCGATCTCTGAATGGGATGTAACCTGGAGGAGAGTTAAGGTGGACCGCTACTGTCTTCCAGCAACGACTATCCACACAATATCTCACGTGACTTTTCCGGCTCTTGATTTTAGTATTGTTTCTTGTAAGAGGCTCCTTTTTCAACTTCAAGGTCAATATTGTTTTTCGCTACAAAACAACAAATTATCTGTGCATTTATATGGAACTAAGCTTTAGGAGCGTTCCACCTTAACTGTCCTCCGTGTTACGTCGCATTCGGAAATCAACACTTCTCACTGGCAGGACGGTGGCGAGTGGAGGTAACACCTGCTAATGTGAGTTGTTCAAAAACTCTCTTTTTAGCAAACTGTGTGTACACAAACAATGTTCTCAATGCTAGTGTTCATGTGTAGAGACCCTGGTGATACTACGAGCAAAGTTTCATGTTGTGTCGAGCCTTCTTAGTGTTTTAAAAATAGCGATTTTGATGCTATGGCTAATTTTGATGCCCCAAGCACTCCCATTTAAAATGAGTTTAACCCAAATACGAAAATATGGTAAATCTTGAAAGTGCCTCTTTCATTGTATTTATGCTTTTACATGAAGGTTTGACTCATATACATTAACAAAAAAAAGCCAAGATTGCATTTTGGTGAGAGTTTCACTTTAATCACAGTTCATCATTATTACAGTTTTGTTTGTTTTCTGTCACAAAAATACATTTACATGCCTGTTTAGGAACTTTTTAGAGACAATATTTGGGTCCTGTCTTCTGAATGCTGTTGCTGAGAACACATGTGTGCCTTGTGTGCATTATAAGAGTGACATATAGAGAACTTGAACTAGAAGAATGTCATACTACTGTATGTAGAAATGTAATTATTGACTTTCCTTTTTGCTCTGCTTTCTGGGGAAAATGTATGGCTCTTCGGCTGCTAAATTCTTCGCTATGTGCGCCAGCTATTCACTTCATCATATATTTTTGCCACAGTTGCCACATGCAGAAAAGGTTGTTCTTATCCACCACACCATTCACTGTTTGATTCCCTTTTTGGAGAGGCTACTGTAGCTGTATTAAACTTATCCTCTCTAGAGTGTTTTCATTGAAGTGCTCTTGAAAAGTTCTGGCGAGCCCAATCTGGCAAGGTTTTGAGGGAAATACCAAGTCCAATTGCAAAAGGTCACAGACATCAGGTGGGTCTCTCTGAGAGAGCCAAGCCCTTATTATACGCACTGACCTGTGAAATATCACATAGCCTGTGAGCATGCTCAGCAAAATGATGCAATTTGAGAGGATGTCACTCCTCACCCCCAGATGACCCCCATACGGGCACTGCGGGAGAGGACGAGTCTGCAGCCAGGGAGTGATAACACAGAGCTTTCTCCTCTCTTCCTCTTTCTTTGATGGTCCATGAATTTAGGGAAGGGAATCCCCTCCAACAATGATGGCCCTCTAAGAAGCGAGGTAGTGCACATCCACTGATGGTACATGATGTTTTCATTTGACCTTTTCTTACTCTTTATCTGATCTGGAGTGAAAATCTGTTCTAAAGAGACAGGTTCCAACTTCCTGTGTATTTAAGTTATTTATATGGCTTGCCTTGCTAAAAATATGATCATTCTTAGTTACTAGCATTTCAAACTCAAGTTACAAAGTGTTTTTTAAAAGACATAAAAGCAAGAAGATGTCTTTTAATATGAAATGAACCAAGTGAAAGTAGATGTACTGATACAGTAAAAGTGCAGTCACAGAATGCAGAGCCATCAAAAAGGTGTTTTAAACAGAGATTAAATTTTTTTTTCTTTTGTGAAAAAGCGAGATTGTGTGTTTTATATTATCTCGGCTGGTATGAAGGTTACTTATTCAGCCAAGAATGACTGAATTCAGAGAACATTGAATGCTTTCCTATATAAGAGTACAGTAACACTTAACTAGGGCACCAATTTACATAAATGACTATTTCTATGACAGTAGCATCGAGGCATCGATTATGTTTTGAGAAAACATCTTTAAATAAAAATACAATATTTAAATATTAAATACAATATTCTCCAGTATGCAAATGCAAAGGTGCACACAGGAGATCCATAGGCATGTTTTATGAGAAACAGGAGCCGATTTTGGAGAGACTCTGTTTGAACTTCTGGTGGTGGCGATGATATCTCTGGTTCTGCTACAATAAGTTTTGAACTTTCTATTGACACAGGGAGCTGCCTCCAGTGACATCCAGTGACATAACAGACATGCCGTGACATCATAGACAATCAGATTACATTTTACATTTGTAATTGCTCAAGGGTAATTCGATCTTACACATTAAGGTTTTTAGGAGTCTTACTGCATATGTGAAAAAATAATATGAAGCCTTTTGTGGCTCCAGAGGAAGCTACATATAACATGATGAATTTCCTCCAGTGAGGGCTTAGTTACATTGTGCGTAATATAGGCAGTTTCAAAAAGCAGTCCACCGAATTAGCATTGCACTCACTACACCACACACAACACTACTGGACTCATTATGCAGTTTAAAAATATATATAATAATATAATATACCACTTTTTGATTCAATGCATACCTCTTCATTTTCATATCTTGGCATCTACATTACCCACAATGCAATGTAGGGACTGAGTGACATCGCTGGAGGCAATTTATTTAACTTTTTTTTACATATGCAGTAGTATTCCCCATACCTCTAAACACATTTCAATGTGTAAAATTGGAGTTTAACTCAAAATTAACTATAACAATTGAATTGTCCAATAGTAACTCAAATCGTTTTACCTGCCTAATACAGCAATGTGGTACAATGTCTCACAAAATACAGATTTAAGTCAAAATCAAAGCAGCAGAGGTTGAGACTGACTTTTAGTTGCTACATGGGTCAGACCAGAAAAGCTTTACCATGGCATACCTGGCAATGCTCATATCTTTCACAATCCACGGCTCTTCACACCGTTGTCTTTTCGTTCACAAGATGAAAATAACGCCCTATGTCATATTTAGGGTTTAGAAAACGTTGTCCAACTGTTTTCCTATCCTGAGCAGCACTCCTCATGACTGGTAAGCTGAAATGTATGTGTAAAATGGGTAAAACATCTGCGTCACTTCTTGATAAGATTACTAATCATTTTCCGAGCCTGAAGCAACTAGTGCCAGACAAAGATCTCCCCACCAGTTGTCTGTTGCCTGTTGCAACTGCACAATTCATAATCACTTTCATTTTTTTTGTGACACTATTATCAGGCATTTATCCTCATGATAAACATTTCTTCATACCAAACATCATTACAACTGTAATCAGCATGTTAATAGCAGACAAATAAGAATGAAGAGAATGTTTTTTTTTTGTTTTAAACAGATCAGCGTTAATTTGCTGAAGGCGAGAATTAGACCAATTAAATCAAAATAATTAGACTCAAATGCCTCATCATTTGGTGTAAATATTTGCCTTAATGAAATGGGTTGAACTGAATAAGAGCATAGCAATATTACCGGGAGGTTAAAATGAAAAGTCAGACCATTACAGCATGTTTTTTGGTTATCATTTGGAAGTCCATTGGGAGAGAGCTGTTGAGAGTTATCCTCAAAGATATTGATTGGCGTATCTCAGACCACTGAGAGCTTAATACTCTGCATGCACTGCAGAGAAAGTGAGGCATTTAAAATGAGTATTGGTTCAGTAGTACTGCAGGTGGGCTTTGTTCTTATCAAGTGTAAACCCAGCATGACGTCACCTATTGGTTTGTGGACTTGAGTTTGGCATTTTAAAGCCCCTAGTTCGGCATTACAACCATTGCCATGTTAGTTTTTGGAGCAAGTTAACATATTTGGACTAGATGGTGGAGCTGTGGAGGATATCCTAATAGGATCTGACTTAGAACCAGAGGACGTGCTCTGGTAGAGATTTGTCAATCGCAAGGTAGCCATGACTGAAGCACATCATGATTTTTCTTCTGTTCTTTCAGAGTCAAATATTGATCTCAAGATGAGAGATCAAGGCAGTTCAGTCCACACATACAAGTCAAAAACTCACACTTAAATGTCAGAGGGAACAAATCAACACACATGGGTCAATACAATGCAAAGGACGAGCAGCAATAAACAAAACCGTCACACCAGCTGCAGCGCCCACCAACGTGTTCATATTCAGACCAATGACTACTCAGTATTCATTAATTCAGGCCCCCTTTAGTGGACTGCATCTATTTCCTTGTATCTTGCATATTTGAGATGCTATCATGCAGACAAAAATCTCTCTATAGACAGAGAGATAGACACATCAGAGTACACATAACAAAGTACTCAAAACTACCTTTGTGAAAGTCACTGCTACAGTTGGTGTCTCCAGGACCACAATTTGCCATGATCACACAGAAACACACACACACACACACACAGGGAACCTAACCCAACACACATTGTGGAAAGTGGGTAACCCTAACCCTTTTGCTTGAAATCACATCACGTAATCAACTTCAGTAAACATCATTAACTACATGGCTCTAACTGCCGGGAGCGGACTCAATTTTCCGGGGAGGAGTGTGATGAAGAGTCGGTGAGGTTGACTGGCCAGGTCCCGGTTTTTCTCCACAAATACATTAAGCATTTTTTTTTTCATACAAGATGTCAAAGACACTGACCACAACAGCACTGCTATGGAAAGTGACAAAGATATTTTGACTTTGTTGCTCGAAATCATATCACATTACATTCAGTAAACAATAGGACAGCTGGCTGTCAATATCAGAGAGGACTGCTGTGTTCTGTTGGGGTGGGGGTGCACGACGAGGAGTCGCAATGGTTATTTGAAAACACAAGACCTATGACTACATTACTGTCTGGGATTTGTTATCATTATTTCCAAAGCCGGGGGTCTAGAGGATTACAGAACATTTGTAAAGACTTCACCTTGTAGAGCCGGAAGCTCTGTCCACTATTTATACAGTCGATGGTTTTAATTGAGCCCCCAAAATAGAGCTGAGCTGTGAACTGATTTTTGGCAGGGTATTGCAATCTTGACTCTCGGTTCAGTTTCAGGATTTGGTGTTTAATCATGTGCTAAACATGTCCTATACTGTAACTATATATTTATATTTGCAATAATATCTGACTCATAGTACTATGAGCATAAACTACATATAATTCAGCCTTTATATACAATAAGGGCTGATTTGCGTTATGCTTTTGCGTGTTTTGGTAATGCAATATAATCAATCAAACTTTTCAGCGCAGTAATTTAGTAACACACTGTAAGCACAACTTCAGTGAACTAACTGTATAAATTCAGAAAACAAGTGCTGCAAATGCTGGTTTTGCAAAAAATAAAAGTATAGGATATGTCAAATTTGTGCATTGATTGGAGGAAAATACAACCTGATATTGTTGTTGGAATTAATTTACCCAACTCTGAATACCTACAAATGAGTAGAGGAGTTGTCATATTTGATAAATTCTCATCCTCCAAGGGACAATACTCCAGAGGCCAGATGAGAGAGGCTGAACAACTTTGAAGAAGAATTGTTTGTTGAGTTGATTTAGTGTCAACAATGAATCGCTCGCCTTTCTTTCTTTCCACTCAAACCACGCATATATGAAGGCTCCTTTGAAAATTATGCATGGACTGACTGATCAGCTTTCATTCTTTAAGGTCAGGATGTTCATTAAAATTGACAGACTGACTGGGCGATACTTTGAGGTGTTGCCACTGCCTTGACCTTTGCAAAAAGGCAGCGTTAGACGTGCTATTTGAGCCATCTTGCCGTGAAGTGATAAACATTCATTTCAACTGCTCCTCTTCAAACCCCATCAGAGCTGTGATCTCAATTAGCCTGGAACAGACAGATGAATCATGAAGCGGACCTGACATGAGACAGCAAGGTTTCTCAGCACTGCCACAGTTGAGCTGATTCAAGAAAATAGCTGCTACACCTTCTGTCTTTCTCTTTTGGATTCCTCTTTAACATACACAATGCCTCTTTTGAGAGAGTGATGGACTAGAACATTCAAGCCAGGATGGACAGCTGCCCCCCTCACTGTAGTTTTGTGGTTGAGTGACAGGGCTGGGAGTGCTGCCAATAATGCTGATCTTCAAGCGCTGCGATGTCCCTGTTCTCACATCATGGATAAGTTACTTCAGTTGATTACATCTTCCCTTCAGAATTAAACTGTCATGTGCATTTAACTGTGATGACAGTGCCAGGGTTTATGTGAGTCCAATCATCACCTATTTGTGTCATAAAATTAGCTCTGTAGCAGAGGATGACACTCAAACATCCTGTTGGTACTGTTGGCTTGCCTTAAATGTACTACGTTGAAATCTGCAAACACTTTATGCAGCTCCCAGCTTATGCAGTGTTATCAGATGATGGCATCACCCTGACCTGAACTGCACACTGATTTAGTTTTTTTGTGCCTTTTGTCCTGTAGTAGAGGACTTGTGTGGAAGATGTGGAGCTTGCAAGGTAGCCAGGTTGTCATCAACCAAAGCTACTTAGGAAACTACCATCCCACTGTCTTCTTGTTAGACCATCTTTAATAACCAATGAAAACCTTTTTTCACACCTAACCTTTGTTTTGTGGGTGGGATATATTAGGCGTCATGTGAATATGTTGTCCTCAAAGTTGATGTGTTAGAAGCAGGAGAAAATGGGCAAATGTAAGGATTTGAGCGAGTTTGACAAGGGCCAAATTGTGATGGCTAAATGACTGGGTCAGAGCATCTCCAAAACTGCAGCTCTTGTAGGGTGTTCAGTATCTCTGATTTGGACATTAAATAACAGGATGCCTGTTGTGTTCAGGTTGGGCTTGGTTACTTGACTCTCAGACGCCATAGTTAGGCACCAAACCCAGTCCACTACCATTAGACCTTCTCTCTCTGACCTCTCACATTTCTCAGTGGGAAATAATTTTAGCAAATTAGCTGTCAGCTTTGTAAAGTTAACAGCCATGATACTGGCGACAGCAAATTTGGAATGACTCACCCTCCTCTCTTCCAGTCTTCCAGTATGATCAGGCAGAACACTGAACTAATGCTTGCATTTGCTGATAGGAATAGGCTGCTTCATTCATGCTTCACCCTAGGTGACTCATCCATCAGCTGTTTGGCTACAAGCTGTCTAGGATCATCTAATCATATTGACCTGTTATAAAATGACAGAACTCACTAGTGCTTATGATTACAACAAACAGCAGCCAAGCCACCAGGATTGGAGCTGGTTTGTAAAGCAAACTTGGTGTTATGGCCGCACAAGGTACTGCAACTTCAATGTTCATCATGTGATGCACACCGGCCCAAAAAGCTTGTGTCTACAAAACTGCAAATGCATGAATGAATGAATCTTTATCAGAATTGATAAAGATTCATTTATCAGTTCAGTTCAATAACAAGTGGAGCCTCTAGAAGAGCTGTATGTTTGAATTATTTTATCCCATTCAGGGAACCAACATAAAGTCAACTGCTTCGGCCCCATATTTAAACATGCATCTTTGTCTCATTAATACATCCATGATGTCAACGCTGTATGCTGCCTCAGCTCACTCCACCCAAGCTGCGTTATCTACAGAACTACAACTTATAAACAGCCCTGTCCAGACATTACCAAAGTTACTGTGTTAACAGTTTGAGTCAAGAATGGATATCCCAACCAACAAAGCCAATCAATCAGAGAGTGGGGCAGATCTTGTGAGAACATGAGTGGGATTGATTATAATGCATCCCTGCTTCCTTCTTATATAAAACATATGTTGCTCTATTGGTTTAACTTGGATCTCCAAGAAGAATCTTCATTGCATTATTGCTGCATTAATTATCTGAGAGCTCCCTCAGCAGAGGCAGAGCAGAGGTTTAGAGGCTGTATTGAATATAACATGAGGGGGCAACATGTTAGTTCATGGAGTATGAAGTAGGGAAATGCAGTTACAGCTTCAGTTTGCATTACAGTATGTCCTCTCTCTGCCATCTGCGGTGCTTGTGACGAGAGTATGTTTGGGTGTATATGCAACTGGGCTTTAGGGATAATCACAGTGGCTCCCGACCAATCTCAGGAGAGCAGAGTCACTCACCATCTTCTGCAAAAGACTCAAGACTCACTTGTTGAGACTTCACCTTGACCCTGCATAGCATGACTTGTATGTTCTTAACTTTAGCACTTAAATCATAGCACTTATGTACTTAAGGTATCCTTGATTAATGGCAGCTACTGTGCTCAGTTGAGGGCTTGAAAATTGTTTCTATTTTTTTCATTCTTACTTTATTGACTTTGATATGTACTGGTTTCTTTCTTGTGACAAATGTACTTATTGTAAGTCACTTTGGACAAAAGCTTCTGCTAAATGCCCTAATGTAAATGTAAATATTTTGGGAACAGTGATTGATCATTTGGGGAGTCACTGGCTTTCGACCTATGCAATCATTTAGGTATGAGAATATGTTGGCATACACACTTGGTTGTAATTTCAATATATATTTTTATTCTTAACATATAAGGTGGTATATGTATTTTATTACATTACATTAATTTAAACTCCAGTAGCATCCATGACTGTCTACCACACAGTGTAAATGGTAGTGAACCACTACAGTACCTAGTTAGGCAGAAATGTTAACAATTATAATGACTCCTTTATTTGTGGTTCTGGGAAAGCAATAAAAAGGCACCATCTCCTCGCACACCGCTTCAGCATTTGAAGAAATTCAAGGCATTAAAACTTATTGTACATAGTTGTAGTGGCTAAGCTATGGTTGGAGGATGCTTTCGTGTGTGTCATCATCCTAAAAGTCCAACAAAAATATCTGTATGTGTGTTCCATCCAGATATGAAAATGGGTTTCATGCAATTCAACTCATAAAATATGTTTTAACTATCCTTTTGCTAGTAATATTTTTAACTTTGTACAAGCATTCTTGTTATGTGTTTATTCCCTTAAGGAGCGTGGAAGGGAGAGTACATCAGATAACACATTAGAACAAGAGCATGTCAAACAGCATCCTCCAGTCTGAGTGTCCTGTCTGACCGTGCATGACAATGGGACACTCTGTTCACAGCACCAGATGAGTGGGTGAGCATAGGACAGGGGTGATTGGAGACAGTTTGAAAGAGACCGATGCTTCAAAGTTGTACCAGAAATTCAATGAGTGGACAAAACATAGAGGAAGTCCTAGCATACGTTTTAAGGGTTTACCACAGTTGTTCAAGTCAAATGCTGTTAGTTGTGAGTCTCTAGAAAATACATTATCTTGACTGATCAGTTAGCTAAAACATCAAGCAAACCATGGGATAGCTGGACAAGGCCAGTTCTTCCCTTTGTCACCCTGAGCAGAGTTACAGGATTCAAAGACATTTACTTGTAAATACTTTATGAGTAAACATTTCCTTTCAACTCACCTCCAAAGAGTGCTCTCAGTTACACTGCCAATATGAAAGTCGTACAGCTTCGTAAGAATCAATATCACCTGTAAAGAGAGGAAAATCAAACCATTACAATCTTAGCATTAGGCACTCACAGCAAGTAGTGAATGCAGCAGCAGAGTCTTGACTGGAATCAAAGAATATAACTTTTGGTTTACATCCTTGGTCTAATACCAGGATCAAAAGTCAAGGAGTCCACGTTTCTTCTGGTCTTGTTAACGAGTGAGTGTACAGAAGATCAGCAGAAGGGTTAACCCTGGACTTCTGTTGCAGAGAGGAAACTAAGCCCTATGCTCTCAATATCAGTTGACATTTTTTCAAACTTTCAAACCTTTCCAAATTGCACCTATGGTCATGAGCTTTAGGGAATGACCAAAATAATTAAATCATAGATACAGGTGGCCAAAATGACTTATCATCACATGATGTCTGAGCTCACCCTCAAAGCATTAGTTTGACATTTTACTTGTCTGCTAAGAGGTAGTTGAGAAAATCAATACCACTCTCATTTCTGTACACTAAAAGTAATACCACAGCCAGCAGGCAGTTTGGTTAGCCTAGTACAAAGACAAGGAGAAACATCTAGAGGTCTTATATGTTTAATCACTATAAAAGCCACCTTTTGGAGTATTGTAGACACTGAGGTTGGCAGGCAGCATGCAGGAAGTCAAGAAATAATCTGGCACACACTTCTCATCTAACACTCAGCAAGAGGGATGAATAAGCATTTTACTAAATATCAAACTTTTTAGAAAAACTTAAAGACAGGTTTAGAACTGTAACGTGAGGGTTCGCTGGTGGTGGTGACTGGATCAATCTTGATACAAAGAGACAGCAGGATGGAGATGGATAACTTCTAAAACTGTGTTTAACTGTTCTCCATGCCAAAGCAGCTTCACAGCAACAACACTTCCTGGCTCTCATTAATTCTCATTCAATATGTACATGTGTTAATAATAATTCTGTAACAAATATGAAAATAGTGAACTTCTGAAATATATGAATTAACTTTACTTCTTAATCTAATAGAACTCAGACGTCTGGAAGAAGCTCAGAGGAGAAACACTTTTCCTTTGATTGAAAGAAGCCAGTTAAGCTTCTGATCAGGATTTCTCCAGGCCACCAACTGATGAAGATATTCCTTGCAAATCCAGTTGCGAAGACACCCTGGGGAAGACCCAGACCACATGGGAGGAATTACTGTGTAACTTGCGATTGCATCGGGAAAAGCTGGAGGACGTTTCTATGGAGAAGGACATCTTTCAGCTAATTTACTTATAGCTCTTTCAAGCACAAAAAGCAAAGATTCTGCTTGGAGAACATGTTTATGTAATAAACATACATGAATATTGGAGTTAAATCAATGATTATCATAAAGAGGAAGCTGGGGTCGAAAAAGAGCCGATGTACTAAACAACAATGTGACAACAGCACCAATGTGCTCTGAATCCTGTCTCATTGTGTTAGTAAATAAACACTAAACATGACTCCCAAAACAGCTAAAAGTCAACATGAACACAATACAAACACACAGCAGAAGTTTGAAAGTGTAAACAGGACAAGAGATTCAGTTAGAAACTACAAAAGTTCTGAGCATTGAACACAGTGTCACAAGGCAGTTGGGACTGGGTTTTTATTGATTATTTTATGTTTTATTGATTATTGTATATTTTATTATTGTATATTTTAAGAGTTTTTGCATGGTTTTATTCACTCTGTTTTAAGTTTTTATTGCATGTTTTTAGAAATGTCCCACTGCCTGTGAACGCACCAGAGTGATCAATGTACTGCACCTGGAGGTTTTGCCCTTGTCCTCAGCAGGAGCCAATCAACGGTGGAGGAACGGGGATTTAAACCGGGAGGAGAGCGGTGAGGTCGGCGTGCAGCAGAGCATGCGGAGACCGGGAAACATGGCAGAGAGAGGAAGGGGAGGTGAAAGTCACTTAGTTCGAGACGGCGACGGAAAATTCAGAGTGTTACAACGTGTCACAACCGCAGCGGCAGAGCTTAATCGCTCTGCCTGGTGTGTGAGTATCCCTTTGGGCCGTTAGTAACACTCTGGTATAGGCATTTCTATGTTAGGGCATTGCGCTACTGGGCGACCGTACTGGCCATGATTCTTGTGTTCTTCAGGTGGAATTCAGGACGCTGGATTAGCGGAGGCACCAGAGAAATCCGACGCCAGGTGGCTTCCGGACGCCGGAATAAGCCGAGGCACCAGAGAAATCCGACGTTGCTGTTAGCCTGCTCCTCTGGACTCCGTGTGACGCAACTCTCCCGGTCTGGCGATCTGTTAAGACTTTTTCTTTTAAAAGAAACAGACTTATCTTTTTATGGACAATTAATGCAGCTACCTTGCTAATCCTCATGCAAGAGAGTTTTTAATCATTGTATTGTGGACCTGTGAAAAATAATTGCTTGCAATAAATGCTTGTGTACACCGGCATCCGCCGCTTTGCCCTCTGTTGTTGAAACGTCACCGACAGCGTGCTCTCCCCCGATTTCAATCAGGACCTGCACCTATTCAGTAATTATCTCCCCTCATTTATTTTTCCACTCTCCACTCCTTACAACAGACTTTTAAAAACATCCATGTATCAATTTAAAGTGGAGATGGGGGCTTGTCGCCGGTTGGCTACAATTGAGAGATGTCCCAGCAGCCTGCTTGGACAGGCATGGCTTGGCCCCACTCCGGAGCCGGACCATTGTTGGCATGGCTTGGCGCGGATTGGCTCAACTTGGCACAGTAACACTGGTGATGGTAAAGAGAATCAACTCAGCTCGGTTTGATTCGGCATGGCCACAAGTGCCAGTGGAAAAACAGCATTTGTGACCATTGGGCCCCGGAGGAGGTATGCACTCTACTATATAGTTTATATTGTAATCCCATATGACCCCACCATACATGTCCTAGAAAATCAACAACTTTCTGTTTTAGCAAATCTATGTTAGATGTTTAAATGTTTACTATTTTGTTGATGCACACTCAACACCTGCTGCAGCTGCTTCGCAATAAAACATTAGGTATGGTTTTCATGTCTCATTTATTGCACACTTAATTTTGAAAATTATTGTTACTGCTTTTTGTCTTTCAAAGCCATATATGCACTGTTAGCCTGTCTGCTTACCCCACTTAAACTGGGTCTTTTCTGTCTCAAACACAAACCATACTCCTTAAAGTGAAACTCTCGGCAAAATGCAACCTAGGCTTTTTTTGTGAATGTGTCAAACCTTTGTGTAAAAGCATAATTACAACGAAAGAGGCTCTTTTAAGATTGACCGTATTATCGTTTTCGACTCAAACTCATTTTCATTGGGAGTGCATGGAGCACTTTTACGCTAGCATCAAAATCGCTATTTTTAAAACACTAAGAAGGCTCGACACAACATGAAACTTTGCTCGTAGTATCACCAGGGCTACTACACATGAACACGAGCATTGAGAACATTGTTTGTGTACACAGAGATTACTGAAAAGAAAGTTTTTGAACAACTCACATTAGCAGTAGCTTGTTCCCAGTCGTCATGGCAGCCAAGAAGTATCGATCTCAGAATGCGACGTAACATGGAGGACAGTTAAGGTGGAAACTACTGCCTTCCAGCAACAACTATCCACGCGATCTATCTCACATGACTTTTCCGGCTTTTGATTTTAGTATTGTTTCTTCTATGAGGCTCCATTTTCAACTTCAAGGTCAATATTGTTTTTCGCTAACGACAAAACAAATTATCCATGCATTTATATGGAACTAAGCTTTAGTAGCGTTCCGCCTTAACTGTCCTCCAGGTTACCGCGCATTCTGAGATCGACACATCTGGGCTGCCATGACGCGGCTAGAGGAAGAAGCTACTGCTAACGTGAGTTGTTCAAAAAATTGCTTTTTAATAAACTCTGTGTACACAAACAATGTTCTCAATGCTCGTGTTCATGTGTAGAGACCCTGGTGATACTACGAGCAAAGTTTCATGTTGTGTCGAGCCTTCTTAGTGTTTTAAAAATAGCGATTTTGATGCATCATAAAAGTGCCCCATGCACTCCCATTGAAAATGAGTTTGAGCCGAAAACGAAAATACGGTCAAAGTCCCTCTTTCGTCGTAATTATGCTTTTACACAAAGGTTTGACTCATATACATTCACAAAAAAAGCTTAGGTTGCATTTTGGCAAGAGTTTCACTTTAAAGTCAGTGACAAAAGAACAAATTGCATTAACAGTAATTTGAATTATTCACAACACCAGGAAGGAAAACACCACAAGGTTCTGTGAGTAATACATTAACGTGTTGGGAGGTAGTACTTTGCATAATTAGTACTGTGTAACCAATGCTGTGTATGCCACTTTGAAACTTAGTTTTTCTCTTGATGTAGCACGCTGCCATTCTCGCCCCTGTGGAAAAGCCTGATCCAACAGTCTGTGTGTTCACAGCTTTGGTCTCTGCTCTTTTGGAGAGATAATCAGCAGGCAGGGCACTTTGATAAGCACTGAGAAAGTCCTCAGAGCAAATCACAAGACATGAAGGCCAAGTCTGCCGTGACAGGATCAGTGGTCAGCTGTGATACTCCACTCTAGAGTGGAGGATCACAACCCTGTTGCACAGAGACAGCTGGGGGTGTGAGGTTGGGAGAAAGTGAGAGGTACTAAACTGAACTGGAGGAGGGATTGTTTATTATACTTAACCATCTGGTAAAATCCACATTGATGGAAAACAAAGTAGCAGCAAATATGAAAAACACAGCAAAGTTCGCACACACAGAATGTTTTGTATTTATTACACAGCTGACCTGACCTCAGTGGGGTAAACATCCTTTTACATAATAGTCTACTTCCCTCCACCAGTCCATATTTTGCCTGGCGTACTGTTCCTTTTCTGAATAAATGACTGCTGCTCTTCCTCATTAACATCCATGTCTCTCGTTAGCATTTCCCTCTGCGCACTAAACCTATGCTTGTTTAAAGCAACCGGACAAGCTTGGCTTGAGTCACTTGGCTGGGAGGGGATGCAAGAGGTGTGGCTTTGACTCTTCTGACAGGCATCCACCATCAGAATCTCTGTATATATTGGAAAAAACAGTGTATTCATGTCCCTGTGACATTCTGAGGCCTGCAGACTTCCAGGACCTTTCCACCTCTGGCTGAGCCTTGCTATCCTCACAAGCCGTTTGAGTAAGCCGACTGTGCACCGGAGACCCTTGGATGGTTCTTGTGGGAAGATGTGCCACTTGCCCAAGGGATCCTCCTGCTAAGACTGTAAACATATGGTTCAGGCCAAAGAAGACTGCAGTGCCAGGAATAGGGCAATATGAATACAATTAAAATTGATGTGTACATATTTGTTGGCAGTGCATGTATGTGCTGCACCAGTGCAGAAATTAGGGTATTTGACAGCCCGTCCACACAGAAACACTCTTTTGTGTAAAAGCACATTTCTTTCATCGTTTTGGCTGATCGTCCACATGGATCCTGTAAACGCAGCGCCTGAGGACACACTTTTTTGAAACCGGGTCTCAGGGTGTAAAAATCCGAAAACACTGCCCTTGTGTTTTCGCATGGACATTGTATACAGCGCGCAAACTTTATGCGCATGCTCCGTCTCTTCTTCTTCGTTTTTGGTGAATTTCAAGTGTCGCCTATAGGCCTGGAATATGAACTACAGCGTTTTCGTCGTTTTCAGTGGATCCGTGTGGACACAAATATTCTTGAAACGATGCCGAGGAAGACGGAGGAAAAAAAGATTGTTTTCGTATATGTAGACGAGCCCTGAAAGAAAGAGTGTTTGCGTTCTCCTAGGAGGTGATTAACACAGACAACAATCAGTCTTATCCCCACATGACAGACTTCACATTGAACAACCAGGACACCAGCTGAAAAGCAGGGAAACTATTGTCCATTCAAATGCTACTTAAGAAGAATCTTAAATATCTTCTCAGACAACCATAAAGGCCGTCTTTAAAAAATAAAAAATAAAAAACTTTAGTGCATTAAGCCACACACCTGAAGACAAAAAGCTTGGGTCTTTCAAGAAACAATAGGCATATACTCTTACTGTTTATATACATGCAACAAATGTTCAGGGTCTTTGTTCAGCAGACAGTGTGTGTAATGGAAGGACGAACTTGCAGCACACTTTTGATGAATAAAATAAAAATAATTGACAGGGTGTCTGTATTTCAAGTGCACTCTCTGCTTGTGAATCCCCAGTTGACTTGCAATTACTGAATCAAAATGTCAGTCACACTGCACTTGCATTAGCCTTGTTTCCACAGCAATTAACCAACTGTGGTGAAAACATATTATTAGCATAACTAAATGTCCCCCTGTCCTCAAAGACCAAGTCAAAGTGCCAGACACAATTTTGGATTTTGGTTCAGCTCATAAGGTGCTAATGATAGCGTTAATAGCATGTGCTCATGAGAAAACATGTTTGACTCCTCAATTTGCAGAGTAATGATTTAATTGAGATTGTGACATATTCAGTGTCAGGTATCTTAGCAAGGCCATTCAAATAATTTCTACAAATAGCAGTGGATGAATACAATGATTGATGCTGAAGGGAGTAACATGTCATTGATGTTCATATTTGGTGTAGTTTTAAGAGACAGTTATGTTTCTTCACCCAAATTGAACTTGTCAAACCAAAAATTAGAACACAGTGTATGGATATAAATGATAGATAATATATTCAGTATTATGTATTGTTTTATATCAGAATCAGAATCAAGAATTCCTTTATTAGTCCCGCAAATGGGGAAATTGGTGCGTCACAGCAGCCAACGGACAGTTTAATATAACAATAAACAATAATAATAGTAAAAAATAAGCAATATAATAAAAGATAAGAAGAAGGACTAGAGCATAAATAGAAATAAAATCAATTGATCAATAAAATGATTAAGTAATTAGTAACTGTAAGTGTATGGGTAACTACGCAGCATGTTTCAGTCTACATGAAGATAGACAAAAGTTATTAGAAACTAATGAGTCCAAAGAGATTACTCATTAACGATTCATTAACTGTCTGGTCATTCTGGAGTCATTACTCACTCACTCCTCAGTAACTTCATACAATTTTGTGAACCTAATTGTAAAGGGTTCCTGAGTCAGGCATTAGCAACGAGCAAACACCTGCGTAAAGTATGTATATTTTCACACCTCACTCAAAGATGTGAGAATGTATTTATAATTATGTCAATGACATCAGTATATATCTCTGCAACACAGCCCACCAACAAATTTGACATAATGTCAGTGCTGTTGTTTTTTTTACATTCTGTTGATAATGTTAATTATTTTTTTAAGGTTTCAAACTAAAGTTGATAGTTGGCCATATCTTACAAATTCACCCAACATATTTTGAACTTGAATGCATATCTATAGCGCATAGATCTCCTCAAATATGAGCTCTCAGACAGTACTCAAACAATTTCAATGAAGTCTGCTTTGTACTCTGTTCTGAACAAAAGAGCTCTCCGTGCCGTTGACTGCAAAATGTCATGGTACTCCAGTATTGACAGTCTCACACACAACTGAAAACAAGCTTTTAGTCGTCTGCAAACAGATGTCAGGATAGTTGACAACAAAATGGCAGCTGGAACTGATCATTATCTAGAAGTGATTAAGCCTTGCACTAGTATGTCGACAGCTGAGCAATTACTCTGTCAATTGGCAAGAGCTGTTTATGAGACACATTGTCAACTTGTGGCAATACAGCTACCAGTTAACATCAAGGCAACATTGAATAAAACATTGAATCCTTTCACAAACTTTGGCATGACCAAGAGGGAAAACGAAGCCATTGACTTATGGTAAGTGGATAAATACACATTGAATTGTTGAGTAACAACTGTATGGATCATGAATTGAAAGTTGCTAAGGGGACAACAATAGAGAACATCTGACATTCAGGACTAAACTGCCATCGTTGGAACCGTTGTTTCACTGCTTGAAACGAAGAGTGCTGCGCTTTAAGAATCGCAGTGTCTTTTTGGGGGGTCCAGCTATTGTATCATGGGCACCATGGTCTCTCTGGCCCGCTCTGAATGGCTCAGCTGCCTACTCTGCACTTCTCTTCTTGCTAGTTCGTATTTGGTTTGCTGTGTTTTAGAACGTTTCCTTTTTAGCTCCCCTTAAATTCTTGCCATCACAGAATGAGTTTAGCTTGTGATTAACCATTGATAATGTATGCTCACGGGACAAGCTTGAACATGAGTAGCAAGTTGAAACAAAATATCAAAGGAAAGACAAAACTTATTTTAATTGATTTCATTATTTCAAGTATTTTAATTCAAAATTCTGCAGTATTTTGATAGAATCATGTTGTTAAATAAATATATGTGATTTAAAAAATATTTCTAGGATTTCCCCTCGTGCCACAAGGAGCTCGTTTGGAAGAAGTATGTATTAAATAAATAAGTATAATAGAGTGAAATTTCCATTGGCAGTATAGTTGTGCTATATGGCTCTAAATGGAACAAGTCATTTCGGAGTATGATGAACTGCATTTTCAGTAATTAAATCAGGGACAGATTGACATTGTTTCGGATTCTTTTCAAAGAAAGGTAAAAAAAAAAAAAAGAACGGGTTTGGGTCAATGCTCATGTAACCTTAAGTATTTCTTCCTATTTTAGCCTACTATCAATTGTGTTTTGATTACAAAACTCTTGTCCTTCAACAGTGAAAATCTTAAACCTTCAATGATTTACTGTAACTATCAGCTTTGCAATAGGAGAAAGCCTTAAACATTTGTACATGGTATTCAATAAACAGTAGACTGTCAAGCCTCCGGCTCAGCCTCAAATCATTTGGAATTTTTAGTACAAGAAAAGGATTGCACTTGGAGAACTGGAGCGAAGTACCACATTAGTGTCTGATAGTGACAGACACTGTTGAAAAGTGTCCCTGCTGTACCGGATGTTTCTTTCAGGTTGTGCATGGGAAAATGATAAGTCAGGCAGAAGCACCTATGGATGCACTGTATGTGGACAAATCACTATGCATCCAAACACGAGCTATGAGAAGAGAAATAATCCAGTATACCCTTAAACAGATGACTTTTTCTTTACTACCTAGGCAGCTTACCACAACAGCTTATCAAATTTACCACTCTGAATGTCCTATCAGTATAATGCACAAATTAAATATATGTAACATCCCAAGTGAGGGTCACGTTTGGATGAAAGGAAGCGAATTAAGATGTAAAATGAGTTGTGTATGCGTGTATGAACACAGTCCACTGGGTGATCTCATAGCTGTTGGCATGTTATAGTCCCATCAAGGCCACACCAGGGAGGAGGCTGCAGTACTGTGCCCCTTCTGGACATCACTCAGTCCACTTCCTCGCAGCTTCCTCCTTCTCCATCTCTTTCTGTCACTGCTTCTTTACCCTCCCTCTCACGCTTTGTGTCTCCATCTCTCCGTATCTGAATCACTTCCTCCCTTCCTTTATTTTCCTCCTTCCTCGTATGCCTCCCTGGAGTGAAGTCCTCTCTCATTTATTGCATCCATCATGTGTCTGTCTTTCCCTTGCTCCGTTTTTTCTCGCCGGCCACATCTCACCCCTCCATTAGCTCACCAACTCTAAACAGTCCTCCCAACTAAAGCCACTTTATCTCTGTTTATCTGGGCCTGTCTTTTAGCCTGTCCCCTTGCACTATTCTCCCGTGTTTTTTCTTAGTCTTCTTGTCTACCCTCTTCTCTTGATTCTTTCAGCTGTTTCACATAGTCCTGTCCTAATGCGACCCAACCTGTGCCTCCACCTTCACTTGTCATTTTATTTCAGATTATCTCTTGCAAATGTTTCTCTGTGTCTTCCTGTTCTTTTACTTGTCTGCCTTCCACCCTCAGCCTGTTTTAGACTTAGAGTTATATACTGACAGAATCCCAGTATCATTTTTTTGATATCTTATTATAATTAATCCGCGTTCATATGCAGGTATCTTTTCATAAATAGTAGCCAAATCAAAATCATGCACAGAAGAGGAGGTCTTTGCCTAGATATCTGTTATCTGTACCTGCGCTGGCATACTCCGGACACCCCAAAAAATTGTCTGTCAGACTGGTTTGCAGATTGGTGTGCTACTTAAAAGGATTCTCCACAATTGTCACAAGGGGTAATGACATAATAACTCCTTTGGCCCTGCAGTACAGTTTTAAGTCTGATACTGTCTTTATGCCATCATTGTTAATTACTCTCTATATGATTTGTGAAAGCTGTAATCAATATTTTCTTTATCTGATCTGTTATGTGAACAGGGTCGCTCTTTGTAACAAACCCGTGGAAAAATCCCTGACTGAAAATTAGAATGAAAAAATGCGAACTGTATAATTGGGAATTTAAACGTCAGGCCACACCCGAGCATGACTTTTATGCAGCCGGATTATGGCTTTCAAATTACACCAACTGCTTATATTAAATATTTACAGACAACGTACCAAAAGTCAGGAAGTCAAATGAGTCATCTGATATGAAACATATTTAGAGAGATTACAGACCGAATTGGCCACATCTCTAATCTTACTGTCTTCATGTCATGTGACCGATGTGGGGGTTCACACTGGGCCTTGGGACATCTATATTGGATTTATCAAATTTTAAGGACACTGTAAGATGTTGACACTCTTTATATTTACTGTTGGCTCAACAGACATCTTCCATTATGCAGGTGCACACAATTTGCTCATTTATTTTCTGGATCATAACATAATATCAGTGACAACATCTAAATAACAATTTTTGCTTAATAGAGTATAATATTAATGTAATATTTTGTTCGCACTTTAGCTACTTTTAGGTTTCAAAGTAGCTGCAATCATACATTCCTCCCCGTAGGTCTGTGTTTTAAACTGAGATTCCAGGTGAGCATAGAGAAACTTCAGCAGATGAATGTCAAGGCAAACTTTGCTCTGACATTATTCTGCACAGTGAAGCTCAAGAATCCAAGTCAGGTAACAAGGAGAAAAACACAATTTTGACTGGAGGGGGACTTTAAAAGAGATTAGAGATTTAATCAGAAAAAAATGTTAGTTTTTCACTCAAGGCCCTCAAATAGAAATGCTTTTTTCCTTCAAGAAACCCAAGTTTAACTTTTCAAGTGACAGATATTGTTATGGAGCAAAAGCTCTGTATTGGATTGTTTTGTCACTGACTGGTGAAACTAAAGTTTCTGCTCGAGCAGGTGACAGGGCATCCAAAACAGGGCTGGAGGATCAATATGGTGCCTCAAGGTAAGGAAAAGGTCAATTGATAAACCAATCAAGTGGCCTGTATGGCAGGATTGAAATTGTCAGCCTATCTGCCTTATCACCTGAGCTGGACTTCTACACTGTGGGGGGAGGAATAACCTTTCCAGCACACTGAGATAAGCCTCCGATATTATGCTGTGCATTCCCTCCCCAAAAAAGTTTTAGGTGCCTCCATTTCATACAAGCACAGTATATCCTACCTCAGCTTCAAAGACATAAAATAGAAACGTTACCATAACAACTGCTGCCTGTAAAGCAGCTGCAAATGCTCACAGAGCTCGAGCCAGTGTGGAGCCACAGTTTCTAAAAGTCTAGAGAGAAACTGGATGCTATCTTCTTCCGACAGGATTTATAATTTGTCAAAAATAAGGAAGAATTCTGGCACAGGTGATAGGTAAATGCTGATACCTAATACCTAATGTCAAAAGGAAATTGGAATGTGATTTCTTTAACATGAACTACTTTCTGTTGCACTGCTATGAGTCGGCTGTCTGTATGCACAGCATGTAACTGAGCTGCTAGGCTCAATGTTTGCTGCCATTTTAAATGATACCAGTGGGCTGATGGATGATTCATCTTTTTTTTTCTTTCTTTTTTTTTTTTTAATTAGCAACAGTCCTACAGATTTGAATCTGCATTTTCAAATAAGTCTTGGCATTTGTTTCCCCCTCTTTGGAGCACACTGAGAGTGTTTCCTGCATGAAGCCAGCTTCACAGTGTAAGGTGCAACGTCAGCCTCATTCGAACACCTAATTAGTTTTAACTAACTCTAAAAATATTTGCAGATTAAAAAGGAAATCTACATTGTCTTAAATAAACAAAGGAAAAACTGCTGCTCAGCCAAGTCTTCAGTGTTATTATTAATAGTCTCCATTTGCATGGGATATTTTAGGCATTTCAAGAGCAAGCAGGACACTAGCCACAAAGATCTCCTGTTTGCCCATGTTGTCTTTCCCATGGTGCATCTGTCTCTCAGGCCAGCTCTTGAGGAAGTCAAGCGAAGCAAACAATATCTGGCTGGCCGTGGAGCCTGCACTGGGGGTTAGAGCTTATCACAGTGCAAGCAAGGGTGCAGTAAAGACAAAGACTGTGCAGACTCCCTGACTTACTCCATCATGCTTTATAACATAGAGATACATTTAAAAAATGGGAGCGTTTTTTAATGAAACAGCCACAGTCTAACCCGACATCACAGTGAAACAAAAAAGACACCCTGCAATGCAGACCTACTGAAAAGAAAAATGTTAGACTATCACAATATATATGTGATAATAAAACAAAAGTGCAACAAAGCAGTTCAGTTTTCTTTGTTCCACTGCATGGCATTTTTCATATCTTAACATTAAATACATAGATGGTTAATGCAGGAGCCCACGGTGACAATTTGGGAGATGTTCAAAGAATCTCCATTTCTCTGAGGGAACTATTTTTATAAGGATGTAGCCCTGCCTGTTCACTAATTAGAACCTCTTGTGAGAAATGGACTGCAGAGAGAGCTCAGAATGTCTTATAGCATGCTATCCGGTATAGCCTGTAAATATGTACTGTAATGTTATTGAATGCTGTAACATGTTCTCTTAGGGGAAAAGTGTATGATTGAAGAAGCTACATTCTCAGTAGAAATTACAATTAAAAATCGCAAAGGCATGTCTTATCTGGTCTTCAAAAGAAAAAAACTGAGCATTCACAGTCTGTACAGTATTATTATATTCACTGTGTGAACAGCATGGACCTGTGTAATTACAGTAGACTGTACGACAATTGTTGTCTTTTCAGAACCTTATTCTATCCATGCATGTTTGATTGCATTGTGATAAGTCAGTACATATACACACCCTCTGAAAATACTTTGTTTAAACAAGTTTGTGGTGTTGCAACAGCCTTCCTACACACGTCACAGTTTGCTATGTTTTCATTTACAGCTGTTAGATAGTCCCACACATGTCCGTCTATTGTCGGATTAAGCTAGGGGTCAAAAGGGGCTTGCTGGTTGTGCACAACTTGCACAACACAGTAGTGGCTAAGCAAAGAGTAGGCTACAAGTGTAAGCAACAATGGAAAGCAGAGACATGCAGAAGATGTAATTCCCAAAAGACAGTTTTTGTAAATAATGAAATTAGTAGTATACCTGGAATTATTATATATATATATATATATATATATATATATATATATATATATATATATATATATACATACATATATATATATATATATATATATATTTGTCTCCAACCCAACATAGACTACTAAATATTAATTAGGGATATTTGGGATATTTTAGTGTTTCACTCGCTGGTTTATTCTGTGACCTATTTGAATATTTGTTTGGTAAATATTTTTGGTCCCCACAAATAATGTGACACATTTCATTCGACTTTTATTGCATACCCAGTATCCAACTCTGGACACATACCTCACACTTGATAATTAACTCAAATACAAAACTAGGTATTCCAACCACGTGCATCGATGACAGCCTGACATCTCTGGCTTACACTCCTCACTTGATGTTGAATATTGTTTGCAGAATGGTGCTCCATTCTGCAACAACAGCAATTTGGACTTCCTAGAGGTCACATGGTGGTGTGGGCATAGATGCACCACTTTGACTAGTCCCAGAGATGCTCTATGAGGTTCAGCTTCAGTGTTGGAATCATGTTAACAGCTGCATAGCACTCCTCCAAGCACGTTGCTGACCGTCATTCCAATGCAGGGTGATCCTGCTCTCAACAATGAACATCACTGACGACCACTGCTGGATGGTCCAACCAACATGTCACCTGGTCCACTGCATGTCTGCAGTGGACCAGTTGCTTGGCATTCAAGGATGTAACTCAACGTTCACTCAAGCCATAATGGTGAAGCCTGATCCAGATGGTCTGATCAGACACATTGGTTCTCATGAAGGCCCTCAAATGTCCCTGGAGTTCTGTTGCAGTGGCATCCCGCCGGTGTAAGGCGTGGGTCCTCAGATACTGGTACTGATGATACTGTCCTGTCTGTGACTCATGAGGCACCACTAAGGCCTTTCGTGCACTGAACCGGTGTGCCAATGTCGAGAAGCCAGTCTGCTTATCACACTTGGAGTTCATGAACAAAATCAGTTTGCATACTTTCTGTCTGGATACAGTCAGCTTACGTCAGTTAACCATGACTATTTCAAATGGCCATAATGGACACTCATTATCCATTGCCTTTTATAGCCCCACACAAACATGTTTGCTTAATAACAGCTACCACTATGTTTGTAAGTGAAAATGTTTATTTCATCAAAGCACCAAACATGTATTTTAGATAATTTAGTGGTACGTAATAACACCATGGAAAAAGAAAATTAAAGCTAGTACATCCGAGGGTCTTCAACAGTGACATTATTGTAAACCAGTGGTACTCAAATACAAATCTTAAAGGGCCATAAATATTTGTTTTCAATGACTCAAAGGTCCATGTATTGAGGTCGGTCAGGCCACATGCAATAATACTGTAATATTCAAAACAAAATGCCCTTTTCATTCAAAACAACAACAAAAACACAAACTAAAATAAAATGTAATTTCCATTTTGACAAATTAAAATAAATAGTTGAATAAAACAACGTTTTTAAGTCTCTAAGTGAGTTACTCTGTTGCTTTGTGTTGTTGTGTCATAGATGTGACAAGAATCCGACTTGCAGCTTGATATGACGATTTCAGTGTATTTATTTTGTTGATCTTACCTCTGAATTTTGAGGAAATGTCTCTTCAAAATTCCTTCATCTCATAATGCCATTTCAAATTGGAAATCTTCATCACAGCTATAGTCTCCTGGCATATTAAGCACATGGGTCTTGTGCTGGTTGGAGGGAGAATGAATGCAAAATTTTCAGTCCATTCTTCCTCGAATTGCAATTTTCACTGTCAACTTCTCTTTTAGCAGGGAACTTGGAAAACACCATTTTCGTGCAATCTAGAGGCTCCTACAGCCGGCAAAATATCAATATGCGAACTGCTCCAAAAACGAAAGTGAAAGTTCAACATTGCACTCACAGCAGTGAGTGACCCAGCTGTCTGTGTATCGTTGGCATGGAGACAAGTCCCGTATACACGTGCTGACCCAACCAAAACACATGGTGAAGGAATAACAGTTCAGGGGCCACAAATAGGCGGCCAGCGGGCCGGATGCGCCTATTGAGGATTATTGCTGTAAACAAACATTGCAATGGGTTCTATATATGCAGGATTGTTTTATCCATCTGCTATCTTCATATGCAGCAGGCAACTTTGATAAAGTAATTTTTCAGAGCTCACAGATCATTGGAGTTGCATGTCTACTGCTGCCTTGATCAGTTAGTTTGTTTGGAATGTTGGTATTTTAGACAGACATTTTTTACCTGCCAGTCCTGCTTGGTCTGCAATAAGTATCATTTTAAGGTGATAATATACTATACTTATGTTGCAATTTTGCATTTTGGAGCATATTATATTACATTTGCATCACTGTCTATATGAATCACGTTGATAAAAATATTTGCTGGCAACTATTTGGCATGCTCATGTAGTATATTCCTTACCTGTGTTGTGTGTTTGGGTGTTTTACCAAAAATCAAAGTTCAATTGATCTGAACTATTCTCATGGAAGTTACTGAACTGGATCAGATATTTCAACTGAGGCCACGGAGGTAATATATCGTCACTTTTAGTTCCTAGTATGGCTCAACATCAAAAAACAATGAATTTCATACTTTTCACAATTAAACTTATAGTATCAGTTTGTTCGTTTAAGACTCTTAGAGTCATATTCAGACTTGGTTGTGGCCTTTTTTGTGTTTGTTTTCTGGTGCTGCTGACACTATACCAGCAAACCTCTGAACCACTCCCCCTGCGCTATCCACCAGCACCACTGTAAATTGCCTCCACTGCACCCCCAGCAGAGTCTGAGCTGGAGCTCCTCCATTCACCTGTTGTTTCAATAAACTCCTTTCAAACTGCTCCCTGCTCTGTTGTCTGCATTTGGGTCCAACACTACAACATGCCATTCATAACACTTAATGGACCTAGCTATGAACTTCAAGGTAATGGACACATGAGCACCTGCCCCATTGCAGTGTCTCGATTTATTTTAAACAAAAAAGTTGGTTTTCTGTAATATTTAATGCTAACTATATGGATGTAGCGCTTGTAACTACACTGTGAATCGTGTGACCTCACCTATGAGGCAGTCCCAGACACCATCGTTACATCCTTACTGCCCACGTCTTTACACCACGTCTTATGTAAAACAGTATTTTGTTTACAATTTGACATTACATTTTGACATTTGACATTCTTCTGCAGGATGTTTAAGTATTGGATGATTTTTTTTTTTTTTTTTTTTTTTTTTTTTTCATGTGGAGAAGTAACTGAAGATAAAGTTGTTATTTAAATGTTCTGACAGAAATGCCCCCAAAAGAAGAGAAAAATGATGATGGGAAGTTTGATAGATAGCTTATACCTGGCAGAGGTGTTATGAGTTTCTTGGCAGAGGGGACCAGGTGGGCTGGTAGCCTGTGCCTCACAAGTGACAGACACCTGATTGAAATGAGTGTAGGAGTGGAAAATATTCTGTATTACCCAGTATTTGGCAAAAAAAAAAGGTTGCTTTCTCTTTTTTTATATATTTCTTTCAAATAAGTGTGAAAAACAAATTTGCAGGTGGACGGAGACACGAGAGAGTAACTGCTAACGCCACATGAGAGTCAGAGTGAGGGAAGAGGTTTTACCAGCCACAGCTATTTTGATTATTTTGAAATGTACCTATCTAATTGATTTGTCATCTTTTTAAGACATAAAGACACTGTAAACTATTAGCACAATGAAGACTGCTAGGTTTGATTCTCAAAAAGCGTAAATTACCCTGACAGCTGAAGGTCTGAACAATCCTCAGGACAAGCTACTATTAATCTAATCAGTCATCTTCCACTACAGCAAGCCTGAGTAAGCCTTTTTTTTTATTTATTCCTTGTGTTACCACAGGCACATCATGATTAGTGGGAGATATTGCTCTTTATTCAGCAAACGAGCAGCAGAAATTAGTTGAAGTCTGTCATTGATATCCTTACATTATTTCCGTTTTTACTATCTGTCTGAGCTCTGGTAATTTGCCTTACTCTGGTGTCGGTGGAGTAGAGGAGAAGAGAGGCGAGGCAGAAAGCTTTAATTGCAGGCGTACTTATGTGTCTTTGTGAATCTTCTCAGAGGTGAGACAATATGGAGGCAGCGTGACAGCTGATTAAACACCAAGCTTTGTCTTAAACTCCTAAAAAACAAAAAACCTTTTTTTTTTTTTTTTCCCCCGAGCACTGACATCGTCCCCCATCTCTGGACGGTACACACTGGTTGGGTGGCGGCTAATGCCCGTGCACCTAGCTAGACGTCACAGACACACTAAAAGCATCAGAAGTGAGCTGGGCATAATTAGAATTGCGATATGTTGTCCTTTCAGGGACATTATGTGATCCATCAAGCACTTGATCCATCGGCTCGGCTCGACACAAACCAGCTTGTTGATGGTTCAGGGGGCTACTTACCCAGACATCTGCTGTGACAATGCTGGGTTAGTAGACACTGGAGTGTAGTGCTGATGCCTGCCCCACACACCATCCATTACCGTTCTGCCCTCTACCTAACTGATGGACCATGTTCGGGGGATAATTTCAAGCCAGATGTTTTTTTTTCAACAGTGAAGAAACTTTGTCATGATGGGAGAGATAAAAGCAAACTGACAGCTTATATTTACTCACTTAGTCTGTCTGGTTTCAGAAGTTCTTGTAAGTTACACTTGCTCTGTATGGATACACATTCTATATGTCTGAAATAAGATCTTAAATATATCTTAAAACAAAAACAAAACTTTGAAAAAATTGATTAATTTACAAGACATACACCCACAGGCAGACAGACGCATAGAGACTCCCTGCATTATAGTTAGATGTTGACTACAGTGTCAGTCTAAAACCATTGACATTATGCAGATGGTTTACAGCTTATTTGTTTAATTTTATGTTGATTATTGAAATATTATTGCTATGGTCTAGTTATATTTTGCAAATCTTGATTAATATGAATGGTACACAAAATGAATGCCAGGTCTTGTGCACCACTGTTGTTGGTACATTGTTCACCTCACACTCTAAGGTAAAGAAGCGAAAGTATCGGTGTAGTAAATCAACACAGCTTATTTCCTTGGAAGTGATTTATCTGATAATATTGAATAAATCATTCATTAACATATTCTTAGAATACACTGAAAAAATAATAATGAAATATAATAAATATTAAATATACAAGCATTGCTGTTTTCAGATAACTTAACCCCTTTAATATATTTACATCAATATTGATAACCTTAGTTACAACCTGGCTCCACTGTTTCAGTGCAATGACTGATGGGTAATCTTGCTTGTCAGATTCCAGCAGGGTGATGAAGCTTTGTTCCGTTCTTCCCTACACAGTTCCCTTTAAACTCAGTACTTTCTGCTCACTGGTTGAAGTCCTGGAACCCAGTGCAATCTTCTCTGCAAATAACGACTAGTTGATCAGTACACAATCCAAGATTAAGAGTCTACAGGGTTGGGTGTACTTGGGCACTGCGGTGCTTTGAGCTAAATGCTAGATTCAGCATGCTAATGTACACATTTATAATGCCAAATGCTAATGTTCAGCACCTACTGTTTCATATTATTTTCCATGTGAAGCCATCGCAAACATTACTTTAGGTCATCTTAAAAGGTGCATAAACGTTTGACCCAAATTTCATGGCAACCCATCCAATAATTGTAGAAATGTGTCAGACAGCCCATCCCACGAGCCACTGCTTTTAGACTGAAGACCACGTTGCCAAAGAACTTGGAGTGATTAGCTAAAGCCCGAAAAAAGTGAAGAGGATTTTCAATAACTAATGGAAATATGATTATGTGCTGTAATAGCTAAATTTAATGAGTTAGAACTGAAAGTCATGATTTGGCAGCATACAGATCCCTTTTAAATTCTTAGTGTTCTGTGTTTTGTAGACAGATAACACATCTTATTCTGGACAGAGATTTATTTATTTATTTATTTTTTTCCCAGGGAAGCACTCGAGTGGGGAAAAAACCCTCCCCCCAAAAAAACATTTTTACTTGACTATAAAGCTCAGTCTATTGCTGTGAATCTGGCCCTGCATAGTCCCACAGAAAGCACAAACTGTCACAGTGGTGAAGTTGCAGAGAGACGGCGCTGCTCTCCAGTCCTGCTGACATGATCGAGACGGGAGCTCCAGAAAGCCTGCATGTCTCGACTCATCATCCGGTGCTATTGCGGGTCATGGGCAGTGGGCATCACCTTGTGCCAAGAAGAGCAGCCCGGCGAACAAAACAGTTGGTGCCATGTGTTGCATGGCGTGATTCATTTGGACATGCCTATCGTCCAACGTCCTCACAGCCAAGCATTTTAAATTGAGTCGTTTCTGAGAGATGGCTCAGACTCCTGTGAGTGAGGCTCTGGTGTGCAGGTCAACAAAGAACACCCTGTATAAACACTGAAAGAAGTTAAAGTTTTGCTAAGACTGTACAGACATAGTGATGATTCTCTACAGGATAAATCTTCTCTTATAATGACACATCTGCATTCTCAAATAAACTAGATTATCGATGGGGGCTTTTAAGGCGATGGCAGTCGTCATCAGAGTCTGCAAGGACTGCTTGTGTTCTTGCCTCACTGTCTGTTTCCACTTAAAGTCTGTGACGTAGTTAAGCAATATTACCCGAGAGGGTGTGCTTTAACGTCATTTGAGCTCAAATTTTGCTCAAATGATGTTAAAGCACACCCTTGAGGGTAATATTGCGATTATACAACTAATACCAACACAAATAAAATGTATAATCAAAGTATATCCATGTTGATTGACATTTTGCTCTCAAATTTTAAAGGTTTTTGCGAGTGTGCGTCGCGTTTCCATGGAAACACATGGGGTCTGACTAATAACTGAAACAAAATCAGTCACGTCAGTAGACTCATATGTGTAATGGAACGTAGTTTACCACTCCAGCAAATAATCCAAACCTTAGTAACGACCTAGCAACAGAAAGGATGTTCTAGTCCCAGATGAGTGAACTCTGAGCTGACGTGAATGTTTTATCGCGGTCTCGGAATTTCCCGAACACCGTAAAATACTAAATAATAGCTGGGGTGTTTATTTGTTTAAGTCACTTAACAGACCAGGCGGCAATTTGTTACAAGCATTTAATTCCTTCCTCTCAAAAATCCGGGATGAAAATGTCACAAACTTTGCTAGCTTCTCGGCGAATTCTCTGGCATCCTTCTGGGCAATAGTTGTCTAAGTGAAGTTGTTACAGCGGAGGAAATGATTTAGCGACCAGTACTCGCTGCAAGCTCCTCATTTCTGCTGTCACTCACGGTGGCGTACATTTGTTTCTCCATTGCCCTGATCATTTTGCGGGACACTCTCTCCTGGCGTGCCCGTTTGCTGATAACTCATCCCCGCATGTTTATCTCAGGCTCCTCGCTAGCCTTCTCCCTCCCTCCACCAGGCAGCCTGGTCCTGTCCTCCTCGGACAGCTCCGTTTTATTTTTTCGCCAATCTCTCACTCTCTTGGGGTCGACAGAGAAACGTCTAGCGGCGGCTTCTCCCGAGTTTTCCTCTACATATTTTATGGCAGAAAGTTTGAATTTCAAGCCGTTCTTTTTTTATTTTTTTGCTCCAGCTCTGACAGTTACTACGTTGCCATGGAGATGGATAAACACAGACTTGGCGGAGTAATATTTTAAGTAATGAGTCAGGCGTGCTGTCATGCTGATTTGAGCACGGTCAAAATGTCTTGTTGACCAATCAGATTGCGTGGTCGGAACTACTTGTTGTATAATTAACATTGTGAAACAGTCACTGTTTGGTTAGGCTGAGGCAAAAACAAAACCCCTACTTGGTTGGTATTGGGAAAAAAGATAAATGAGTATCATACACAGATACAATAATATGAAGCCAAATTGCTTTCATGGATCTGCAAGCACTGCAACTAGACACCCCAAAACAACTTTGAAGGTGGTTTTGAAACCTGCTTAAAAATACAGTGAAGAAGAGGAAGAAGTATAGCATGCGGAAACAACAGAGCTTTCACAACATTCATCCATCTTTGCCCTCGACATCTTAGCCTTTCGTACCCTCAGGTAATTATCTTATTTTTGAAAATAGCGCTTGATAGCTTGAATGGTTACAAGCAATTGCGGTTTATGTTTTGGGACATTTTTTGTCTGTTTCACGTTTTATAATGGGTGTGCACTGCGGAATGTTCATTGCACCACAGTGGATGCCATCGTTGATAGAGTGGAGACGAGCTGGACAATCTTTTCAAAAAATTTATCTTAATCTTGATGAAACAATTTTCACTCCACACACAGTCCACCAGTTGAGTGCAACAGCTTGATCTAAGATGTTGTGGTGGGGACAGGTCCCTGTAAGCACAAGTCTCTGATTTCACTTTGTTTGGCCAGCCTGCTTCCCATCTTGTCCATTTCCTTTTCATGTGAAAAGACATTCGCCGGCAGCAGCCTCAAACCAAGCTGAATTAGAATGGCTCTTATTGCGACTCTCTTAATCCCTAGGCCAGTCCACCTGGTCAGGCTCAGGGACCATGCAAGACACCGAGGGCCACGTTGGTCTCAAAGTGTGCTGATCTTAGTTCTCCAATGATCTTTTTTCTCTAATGATGATGACAGTATTTCTGCCATAAGCAGTACGTGTCTCAGCAGCTAAACAACAACAACAAAAAAATATCACTGTTGAATAAACACCAATTTAGCATGATTAAGAGGAGCTACCAGCAGCTGCATCATCATGTGCTGTTGCCATAGCAGTGTGTACAATGGGACAGTATGTATGTTTGTTTTTTACAAACCAACTGCAAAACACCCCCCAAAAAACAAACATTGGGGATCATCAGTTGGGAAACAATACCATGTCAGTTATGCTGACAGAGATTTTTTTGGCTCTGGTGTGCGTGTTTTCGGTTGTCCCCTGTATCACAAACTCCCTGGGTGCTCTGTTAGTCTCACTGTGCGACCAGAGGGAGGGAGGGACTGGCTGCTGTATTGTTTTGTATTTGTACATAGTCCAATGGGTACTTTTTACACATGCTTAGGTCATGGCAGGCTACTGTTAGTTTACTATAGAAGGAAGCAGAAGTAAGACAAGTAAAAAGTTAAAAAATGTATACAAATAATAAGTCATGTTTTTTTCTTTTCACTATCGTGATGAATACCATACTGTGGACTATATATTATTATACACCTTTTTGTCTCCTAACAATTACATTTTACCTGATCAGTACAACAACATTGTAAAAAAAACCTTTAAAAGCAACTTGAGATCTACAAAACCATGCAAGCCACGCTTGAAATTTCTTCACAAGATATTTTGATGATTCTGATTTATTAAGCTAAACCATCGTACAATTTAAAGAACTACTCTTTATTCAAAGGGTATGAATCTTTTTTTTTTTTTTCCTAAATCATGCATGTCATTGCTTGAATGATTGCTACAAGTTCAGTCATCAAGCAAGGGGAATAAGGCAGGCATTCGAAACAGCCTTTACTTATCTAGTTCAGCTTTAGTGCAGCTGTGAGAGACTTTCTGTAAATCAATTAGAGGAAGAAAAGGTCATCCAGTAGCCTTGGAGAAAAAGAGATAAAAGCCTGATTGGATTGGTTCATGGTCTAATTTCGACCATCACACTTTTCCCTAAGTTATTCAACTGAGCATAGATATATAGAGAAGATGAGTCTATATGCCCATTTCATTCTGTTTCCGAATGCTGCTGATAAAAAGAGCAAACTTATCAAAATGAATAGCAAGCACTCAGATCACTGTGCTCATTTGATGCAGAATGAACTCAAAAGATGAACACTGATCACAATCTATAATGAAGTTTTGTAGGAATAACAACAATATGACACATGAGTTGCTTATCAGTTAAAAACAAGGAAAAAATGGAGTTGGCTGCACATAAAGAAGCCTGCACTCTCAAATAAAACCGGTGTAAGCAGCACATAAAATGTTTCTGAGGCATTAAGTGTCATTTTTATGAGTTCAGTACTGTACATAATTTACAGTTCGGACTTCACACTTAGGCCTACATGTGCCCTGTGTGCTTGTGGTAAGCATTAAATAATTCACCAGAACACAAGATACATTTGCATCACACCCTCTGTTGCTGAAGTTAGAAATGTAGGTATCACCTTAGACTTCACCCTCTGCTTTGACTCACATATCAAAAACATCACAAAAACAGCCTTCTTCCATCTTAAGAACATCTCCAGACTCCGCCCCTCTCTATCTCACTCTGAGACAGAAACACTCATTCATGCCTTTGTTACATCCAGATTGGACTGCTGCAATAGCCTTCTCCTTGATTTACCCAGCAACAGATTAAAAAAAACTTTAGTATGTCCAAAACTCAGCTGCCAGAGTCCTCACAGAGTCCTGGGAACACATCACCCCTACCCTTCAGCAGCTGCACTGGCTTCCAGTCCCATATCGGATCACTTTTAAAGCACTTCTTCTGGTTTTTAAATGCCTTCATGGCCTGGAGCCTCCCTACCTGTCTTCTTCACCCCTACATGCCACCCCATTCACTACATTCCTCTGATGCACATCTCCTCCCTCACAGTTTGCCCCCCACAGTTTGCCTCAGTGCACATCTATTACTTCTTTTAAATCCCAAGACTCACCTTTTTAAATTTGCTTTCCCTGATGATTTGTGATGCTTTTATTATTTATTTTATGTATACTGTATTTGTATACTTCATTGATGTTGTTCTTGTTTTTTCATTCCTGTATTTGCCTATTGACTGCATTGACTGCTGTTTTATTTTGTTATCTTTCTTTAAAGTGCCCTTAGGTGACCTGAAATGTTCTAATAAATAAAATGTATGATACACTTACACCTTGGTACATTCAATCATCACCAAAATGCTGCAGCCCACTGACTGTGTTTGACAAGATCATTTCAGTCTTTCTTTGGACACATTACTTTAATTACATTACATTTTTTTTTATCATTGTAATCAATATATTATAATATTGCTATAATATTGTTATATTATAACTTCAAGCTGTTATATTATAACTTCAACTTTTTTTGTTGTTGTTGATTCTGTCAGCCCCTGTGGGCACAAGAGGTATAAGCACCACTGCTTTGTGACTGAAGACCTTGATAAGGCTAGTGTGAACAATCTGTCTTTTTTGTTTTTAGGTTGCAAAGTGATAAGGTTGATAAGTTGTTCTAACATTTAATAAATGTGCTATTTTATATTTTCCCCCCTGAATTTTTATAAATTATAGAGAAGCTATTTAGAAATGTTTTGAGTCTGAGTATATCCATGATTCCTACACAATGGTGAGGTCAAATGAGTTGAGGGACCACAAGATAAGCGGCAACCAACCGTTTCAGTTGATGGTAGGACAGCAAGTGTCAGTCACAGTACAGCGTCCTATTGTAAAATCTGCCTGCAGGCTTATACCTGCATTAGATGTTTTGTAGTGTGGGCAGTGGGTTTACTAAACATTGAACAATGAGCACACTGGACGTCAGTGTGACATATTTTTAATTGACTAGGCCTCTGGCTCAGGCCCCTGCTAAAGACAAAAAGAATGCCTAAACTGAGTATAACTCAACTCTGCAACTACAAGATCTAAATAAATAATCATAGGAATCATCAACAAAGGTAACACCTGTGAGAGTTCTGCAGAAGTTTATGCATCAGCATTGATGTGACTGTGTTAGAGTAAATTGAAGATAGATCACAACATAAATTAAGATTTTAGTTCTGCCTCACAAAATTTTACAGTTCCAGAGTGACTATCTCCTTTGACATTGGACAGTTGCAGCGCCCCCAAAAATAATAAAAAAAAAAAACATAGCACACATTTCATGTGCCAAGACTGATGCTGATAAAGTGAAGCAGAACGAAGTTGTTCAGGCATGATCGCCAAATTTGGCACTGGGAAAAGAGAAATGACAATACTGAAATGAAGAGAAACCAGTTTGGATATGCCTTGCTGACTGCTCTGCATCTGGGCTCCGTAATGGCAGCTGAGCCATGGTTGCAGGAAGGAGTTATTGTGATAAAAGATTTTTTAACAATTTAAAAAAATGTAGCAATGATATAAGCCTTTTTAGTACATCCTTTAAATGTAATATGCTGTATCCTTTTAATGTGGATAAATATTAGTAAACTGCACAGTCCTTGACTCTGACGGGCTACCTTTGTTCTCAGTTAGAAAAGCTCAAAAATCACTCTGCACCTCCTGTTGTTGTGAGAGCATTATCTACTTTGTTGCCCTGAATGCTCAAAGAAAATGAAGGATTTTCTATCGACAGAGAGAATTAGGACCATTAGGTCTCATTAAGAGATCTGATCAGAGCCTGCCTGTGTGCTTTTCTTGCTTTTCTTTGGGCCTGCGAGGGAGATAGTGAATGCCTGAGGTGATCGTTACAAAGAGAAGCACATTTATTCTTTCTGTCAGCTGCTGAGACACAGTGGATGCTGCCAATGAATCTCTAATTTCTGAGGCCACTGAGATGGGGAAATGCCCCCCCGAAAAAGAAAGAAAGCACCTAGCAAAGCAAGCTTGTGCTACTTCTGCTGTTGGTGTTGTTGTTTGCACCACAAGAAGAAAGAGATAGAGAGTGAGACCAAAGGGAAAGAGGTGGGAACAGACTATCCATTTGATCTTCCGTTTTTGCTGAATTGATCAGCCTCACAGAAAGCCTTTTGAATGCAAAGATATATTGCTTTTGCATGTGGAGCCATATTTATGCATGACTGTGAAAACACAAACATATTGCATTTTGTTTTGTTTTTCTAAGCAAATGTCTTTTGCATGCTCCTCGTTTGCACTGTGCTACACATGAATGTTAAAAGTGGAACCTCACTGTGTGCTGTAGTATTAAACTGACTTTTCAGCTGCCTCTCTTTGCCGCTGTTCTCTTTGCATCCATAGCAGCATTGCTACGCTATAAATAGGGATTCGCAGAAAAGCGGGGTAATAAAAGTGTCAGGATTTTGCAATGAAGAATGATGCCTGTGCTGTTAAGTTTCTCCATTGGGCTGATGTATCATTGAGGTTTAGCTCTCATTATCAACTGGGAAGATTATAGGCCCTAACTCTCTCGGAGGAGAGAACTGTCTGCACTTCTTGGATCAGGTGTAATTCAGCAGCACAGAGACTTGCTGGCAGTTGAATAGGGGCATATCTCTCCTCTGTTCTGTTTCTCTCACCGTCCTTCTTCTCTTTATGTGCTCTCAACACTCTCCCCCTCCCTCTTGCACTTCTTCCTGCCGTCTTTCCCCTCTTGGCCATTTTGCTGCCCCCTATCTCTATCGCCTGCCTTTATTTTTTTCATGCTGTCTGAAAGTTCAAGGCTTTCATTGACTTTGCTGACTCTCACCAGACTCCGAGGACCACTGAGTTGAATCTACCAATCCTGAAGCTGACATCTCTTCTAAATTAAATCTGAGACCTTAGCTGCAGACTGTGATGGCTTTGGTGGTCAATTAAATGAAGGATTTGGTCCTTTATAGCAGGAAACAGAGTTGGATGTAGAAACAGAGTTGGATTATATATATATATATATATATATATATATATAGAGAGAGAGAGAGAGAGAGAGAGAGAGAGAGAGAGACAGATAGATAGATAGATAGATATCTATAATAGTAATAGTTACTGCAATAGCGGTTTTTAATTTTCATCGAGCCAAACCAACAATTCACAGAAATCCATCATCTAGCCGAAGAAACATTCAGGCTAACTCTGAACCAGAAATGGCATGCTCCTGGCAGGAGCATGCCATTTCTGCCATTGACCCACCAAACTCAATAAAATATATCCCCTGGAGAACATTACTGTCAGCACATAATTCCATGACAATCCACCCAGTTGGCTAGTTGCTGACCAAAGTGGCAGTCTGACCAACTAATACTGCAGTCCATACAGACATTCTGCTAGTTTGGCTAAAAATCTCAGGCACATTATTTGTAAGTTGTTAAAACATGGCAGAAATTCCAGTGAAAACCAAATGCTATGCCAGCTGACAATGACTGACAGCAGTTAGTTAAGATAGACTTCCTGATCCAGTCTATTTTGGAATGATAACGGTGCAGCTGAAGTGTAGAATTGAGCCCTTCCTCTTGCCAGGTAATGGAGGCAGGTGAGGTTGAGGTGCACTCAGCTGATCCACTCCCTACCAACAAACCACAACAGCACCATAAAGCAGTGTTCAGAACACAGTCATGGTTGATTCACAGAATAACTAACTGCAATTTGCAGGTTGTTGTGACCAGAATGATTTTGTGAAGTCGCAAATCATACATTTTTAAAGAGATGACCCAGAGTCTGTGCACTTAGAGTCTGTTCTTACACATTGAACACACACACACACACACACACACACACACACACACACACACACACACACACACACACACACACACACACACACACCAGTGACCAGTGAATGCACCTGCAGAGACTGGTACATTTATGCACAGACCACATATCTTCGACAAGTTGGCAGGTAACAAACGGCCTCCAAACACAAATATCATGTCCTGAGAAAAAAAGACATAGTGTCACACATTTTATGTTGAACCACTAAAACTGAGTGCTAAAATCCTGGCTGTCAGCCCAGAGGGGGTTTGTTGAATAATGGTAAACAAGAGAGAGCTATGTGTTTAGGAGAAACAAACAAAACATTTTAATATAGCTAGTGGGGAAAAAAAAAAAAACTCAGCCATGAATCCTCATGCATTAAATGACAAAGCAGATAGGAAGCACTGCTTGCTTTCCTGTAAACCCCCGGAAACAGGAATCTGTGTTAATTGTGAAAATCAATTACACATAACTGCTGGACTGTGAAAGCTAAGAAGTGCATATTTAAACTTGCGCCGTGTTTGGAAATATGTTCTGTCTTTCCATATACTGAAACAGAGCTGCAATTCTGCTGAAAAATCAATGCTTCATTTAGGCTTTCATTCCTGATACCTGCCACTGCACTTGGACTGCTCAACTCTGGAATGCTGCAGAGCATGTGTAATCAAATCTAACCTGCTCATATTGTGTTTGATTCTAAAGAAAGAGCAGGACTTTTTTTTAATATCTGTTCACTTCATGATTTCTAAAAACACATAAAATGAATCAAATACTGCTGTAATTCAACCAATGTGTTATATGATGCTACATATTTCTATTAAGCTGTAGTGCACTTATATGGCACAGAGGCGTCTTTGTTATGGAAACAAAACCATGAAACAAAACAAACTGCAAGAGACAACATAGGCACACACAACAGGACGTATCTTACAGTATAAAGGCACTAAAGGGCCATTGTCAAACACAACATTTAAAGCCTGTGAACCTCAATAGCCAAACAGATTTGTAGAGAAAAAAAAAAAAAACTCCATTCGAATCTGCCATGCTCACAGAGAACCTCAGTAGCTGAGCACTTTAGGATTTGTTCTTAAACCTGCTAACCATTAGCATGTTAACATTGTCATAGTATGTTAACATACTGCCTTTAGCACTTAGTTCAAGCCTTACAGAGCCACCAGGCTTTTTTTCTTAAATAAAGTTGTGTCTTTTTTTACCAAATTGCTACAAACTAACTGATAACCAGAACACCTGCTTCCAGGTACTGTTCCAGCAAAAGGATTGGCACAATTTTGTGTGAGCATAATCTGGTTGGTGAGGGTTGGGTTTTAATAGGAGTTAAACTGCAAGTAACCTGTGCCAATAACATAACATATACAGTAGGAATATAAGGGCACTGATGGATAGGTAAATGAATATAACTAAAAATAATAAATTAAATAAATACTTTTTTTTCTTATATATTAATAAATGTATATTATACAGTAATGGCCACAACACAGCCATCGCATTATGAATAAGACTTGCATGGCAAAAGAAAGGAAAGGAACTCGATTTTCTTGAATTTATGATTTGGAATGAAATACCAAATTGAATTGGGGTTTTTAACTGAATAGCATATGCATTTGTAGTATATGCAGAGTGGTAATGTATCTATTTAAGAATATCTGAGAATAATTAGTGCAATGTGACGATGGTAAAACAAAGTACACTTTGTTTTAGTGCCGTTCCACCAGACTACAGAGCAGCTTCTTTCTTTGGGCTGTAAGACTCTTCTATTCAGCCTTACCACTGTGACATTAACAATAATAATTTAATTTGATGACATAACCAAACAAGACAAGTCCGAACTTAACCTGATGGCAGGCATGGAGGATAACTAAAACTGAAAAGACCTGAGCTCTTTGCTGATGGTTTGTTATTGTTATTATTATTTGTTATTGTTTGTTGTTGCTTATGTAGAGGCAGCAGTATTAAACTGAGACTGTCTCATAACCATTTGAAGGTTCCTTGCAGTATTTTTAAGGAGTACATTTTAATTCCAATCCGAACCAAGATAGAACAGTTATTAAGTCTTTTTTCATTAGTTGAGAAGCTCTTCCATAATCAAACCATTTCTGTCCCCTGCTAATGTGAAGAAAGTTATGTGTGTCTTCGTTTCATCCTGCCTTGATTATTGTAATTTTCTATATTATGCACTTAGATGAAAAGCCCTTAATCATCTACAATACGAGTAAAATTCAGCTGCATTGCATTTCACTTGGACCATGGGAAAAGAACACATTATTTCAGTTTTAGCATTTCAACCCATTTCTTCCAAGATAGAGTTTCAATAAATGAATAATCACTTCACTACACAAGTGTTAAATGGCTAATCCAACTCTTCGATAACACTTAATTAAATGTACATTATTATGTACATAATAAACATATAATAATGATGATAACAATAAAAATAACGTGATTATTACCACTATTATCATTAGTATCATTACTGTTATAATCATAATCATAATCATAATCATAATAATAATAAGAATCATAATAATCATATCATAATCATAATCATAATTGTGTTATTTTTATTGTTATCATTATTATTATTATATGTTTTACTGTTAACTATACTATTATCACTGCCTCTCATGTGGGTGTGTTAAATGCACACTATTTAATTTCTGATGCAGGATTTCATTGAAAAACAAAAGTCATACATATTGTAGGTTCATGGAAGTTGTTGTCTTCAAAGTTAAACAACCATTATTGTTGAAAATCTCTCTTTGTGACTCAGGCAAGTATGTAAATGGTTGAGGTAAAGGTTTAAAGTTCTATTCAAGTGATGTTTGATCATGTTCGCTGCCTTCCTGACTCCTCACTCTCTGATCCATCATCTGATGTTTCCCCAGAAGTACTAGCAACAGGCGACTGAGCGAAACGCAGGTTTTAATGCGGTTTGAACATTGTTGGAAACATTTTGGGTAAAGTTTATGACAAAGGTGTAGTTGTTTTTAGCCATTTTAATGTAGAACTGAACACTGAATGTGAGCTGAATCCCTGCAGCCAGGTTGCTTTGTGAAAGCAGAACAATGGAGGCAGTTGTTGCAGCATATTAATCTTTGCAATGAAATGTTCCATAAATGCATAAGGATATAGTGTTTTGGTGTCCACATACTTTTGACTATACAGTTTATGTAAGAGCAGCACATATTATGCTAATTCCTTAAAAACCTTAAGACTCCCATAGCTCCAGCTGAGCAGATATTCATCAATCCATAATACACTTGATTAATTAAAATGGCTGGGTGCCCATTAAAATCCTTCCCTGGAAATTTGCACAGTTCACGAAGTAGGGAGAATTATTGGAACTTTCTTAGACATTATTGATGATCACCAATCACAGAGATACTGGACAGGCTGTGGGTATGAATTCGCTGAAATACATAAACATGTTTTTACAAGTTATAAATAAAATCCCATTGTACTAGAGTGCACCTGTAAAACATATTGCTTCTATTGGTTTGGATATCAAAAATAATATATCTTTATTCTGTGAAAGTATAACTGTATCAGCTACTGCCATAAATGACATTTCATGTGGAAGTAGTGCAGCTTCTAGTAATTTCAACAAAACATACAGTACAACGGGAGCATGAATATGAGTCTTCATTGTGACCTTTTTAATCATTTGTTTATTTATGTTATATTTAAGGCACAGCACTTTTTATCTCTTCATTATTATACATTTCCACTCTGTAAACCAGCAGCTCTGCGCGGTGTTAGACCTGCTGAAGGTCATTATCACCTGTATTTACATATGAATCTGCCTCTTGTTAAAGTATTTTTAATTGTTGGAGAAAACAAGTTATATTTAGGAAGCTCAGTGAAGTCCCGCTGCATTTGGGTGCTGTTAGCCGGCTCTGCTGAGGAGTCTGTCAGGGGTTGGAGCAGCCAGTGACCTTTCAGACAGCAGCCTCCAGTCACCTCTTCAGCTTTAACTTGGCATGTGAAGACTTTGCTGAAGGCTTCCTGACACCCACCAGCTCTAGCACATCTCTCTTTCCATGCACATGACACACCAAACACACACTTGTTTGCTCACATCAGCTACCACACAATAAAACACAAAGCTTTTCCAACATCCTGCCAACCGTATGCATGCAGCCCCATGCCTCTCAGACACCAGCTCTCTAGGCTGCTCCTCTCTCTCCCCTTTTTCACACAGTCACATGCAAACACACTCAGTGGATCAATCTCCTTGGATTGGATTGATGGCCCACAGGCCTTCTGCTGACTAAGGCGTTGCCAAATATGGTGAGTTATTGGGAAATTATGCTTAGCTGCCACTCTATCCGGGATGGTGATCCACTTTGTCAATCCTGATCTTTAGCTGCTGTCACCGCAGTACCACCCAGCTTGCCTCTGTGACCTGACACTGCTGGTGGAGACAGAGTAGATGTCCCTAATGACAAGATAAATGCATCCCAATGAGCTCACTGACCTCCACAAAGAAACGTTACATTTCCTCAACTAATTTCAGACTGATTTAGGTGCAGGAAATTAGGGCACACATATATTGGTTCATAGGAAAGAAGACAGACGAAACTGTCCAGTTTCTGGCAGAAATGGGCAAAGGAAAAGAAATGCCTTTGTGTGGTCAGGGGTTTAGTGAAACAAAGGCACACCGAATTTGTCTTTCCTTTCATGCCCGGTCATTTCCATATGTCCCCCTTGCTCTCCTACCCATCCATCACATCTCACTCTGGGCAAGACAGCTGTCTGGGGCTGAAGCATATTCACAGTTCAGCAGTCCATCAAATTGCACCAAATACAGTAATTCTTCAGTCAAGCTGGAACAGGGGGTAGATGGGTGGGAGGTGTCAAAGAAGCACAGTCGTTTTGCTATACCCTGCCTGTTTTTATGGCTTGGTCACCTCGTATTTAATGTCCTCTAAAAAGAAAAAGAAAATGTCCTATATAAGTACACATGCAGATAGATGTAGGATCAGTAAATGCAGATTTGAGAGTGAATTCTGTATGACTAGAGTTTGCCTCAGATACGCAAACAGTTACCTTCAAACATCCCAAATAAAAAGTGAGATGAAAATAGGCCTTGAAAACAGGGAAGAACTAAACTGTTATTGACTGTGCAATCCAAAGCCCCATTTACTATGAAATGTCCTTGTTGGCTTATATCGGAGCTGTGAAGTTGGAGGGTAAAAACGCAAACAGGAAAATGGCGGTCAAAACCACACAATAGGTAAGTCAAATCAGTTTTGTTTATATAGCTCCAATTCGCAACAGAAGTGCCACTTTTTATTTAGAGCAAGTCTAGACCATACTTAATTTACAGAGACACAAAAAAAATCCCCTATGAGCATGCAGTGAAAATAAAAGTCTTCTTGTTTGAGACTTGGGTTGCAAGTTGCAAACCAGATTTTTTCACTTTAAAATGGGCTGGGATGATGCAATATACTTTTAGTTCCACAAGATGTGGCAAGTTCCAATCCAAATCCAACTGCATTTATATCATTGATGCTTGGCGCCCAAACTCAGTCAATGTGGAAAAACAATGTGAACCTGTTGTCAAACTTTTAATATGAAGATGCGGACCATCTGTTTATATCCACCTCAAAACAAATAAAAAAAAAAATAAACTACGTGTTTATGTATTTAAATATGTTTAGAGCATATATCACTTTATATATGTGTTCTTATTTGTGTAGCATGACAAAGTTAAATACTTTCATTAGGTTGTGCAACCATGTGTTGTATATTGACAGATACATAATCTTGGGCCTTGAGTACCCACCCCACTAAACTGGTGCCTAATTTCCGTCTTTAGAAACGAAGACTAAGAATCATCGGCATCAGACATCATCCAGGTTTATCAGCTCATCTACTGTTTATCAAGTTAACCAACTATGGATCGCTTTTTTTGATAAAGCACAACAATCAGGATCCTTCCTCCATTCGTTCACAAGCAGAATTCCTACTTGCACCAATACACTCAAAAACTATGACCTCAGGCCTCCTATCTCAATTACATGTTGATTTCATTTACAGAAGTTCAGTGGTGTGTGTGTGTATATATATAATTGTGATGTAATATATATATATATGTATGATCAATATATGATCATAATAACAATAGATGTAATGCTGGTATGGTAATGGTATTGGTAATGCTGAATCAGCTGCACAGGGGTAGAAATTTAGAAGGAGCTTCATTTAACAGAAATGTCTGCTGGCAAGTGTAGATCTTTGCAACAGATGCGTGCAGTGGCTCTAAAACTGGAGAAGCTGCATTTTTCATTTTGCAGCCTGAAGTTGCACTAAGTAGTGAGGTACAATAAGACTAGTGGATAACAGCATTCCTCTAATTCAACACACTCAGGCAACAATGATAGGCGTGTTATCAAGATCAGAATTATTTCATATTGCAACTAGGACATGGGTCATTCCATGCCAACTCACCTAGAATTTAGAACCTTTTCCCAGTTCATGTCATGGATTTTTGTGGAAAAAAAAATAATCATATTTCAATTCTGGCACTAAGGTACATTTCATAATCTTTGTGATTGTATGCGTATTCTTAATCTCAGAAATTGTTTATTTTTCATCCGATTAGGTTGAATTTTGCTCTGAAAATCCAATAACTCCTATGGATATATTGCAACATGAATGAATTAAAGTAGTCATATAGTTAGTTGTAATATCCAAGGGAGGATTTTATATTTTTATTTATATATATATATATATATATATATATATATATATATATATATATATATATATATATATATATATATTATTATTATTATTATTATTATTGCAATATTATATATATAGATATATATTATTATTGTAATATTATATATATAGATATATATTATTATTGTAATATTATATTTAGTGCTTTTATTTCATGGTTAGGTATTTGTACTGTGTTTAAGTATAATGAAGCTGATGCTCTGTGAAATGCTTCTAAACTTAAGAGTCAAGAAGATGCCAAGAAACACAAATACATCTCTATACTACAAAGTCATAGGTTCGGTTTCAGATATCGGGAGGGTAAAATTCTTATTTTTTTTAATATAATTTTTTTTTATTTAACTTTTAGAGACCTCATACATTATGACACATGATGTATCTTTACTACAAAGGAACACTGCCCCCATTTTATGTTTGGCTGATGTTCCAGCATCTTTGGGAGAATATGAACTCTTAATAAGAACGTAGGTTAAATATTGTTTAACCAAAGAGGAAGTTGGTTCCCAGCAGAAATTATACCATCGCTACAATTTCATCATTAGCTAGGCTGCTTCAATCAGTCAATCAGTCAATTTGTTACTCTATTCCCTGGAATTCCACTGTGTGTAAGAAAATTATGCTGATAACGCAAACAAGAATGTCATGGCAACAATCCGCAAGGTTGTGGAGGAGATAAAAGGCTATTGAGACCAAAAGGGAAATCAGATGTGAAGGTGTAAGGATGATTGACGCTGAGCTTGATTCGTCTACTTCGCATGTAGGTAGGTCCAGTAAACACAAGGTGGCTTTTTTGTTGCTATCATTTAGTATGCAACCTCTAACATGCATTCTGACACCATGTTGTGGTATTGGACAAACTAGGCAGCACAAAGATGTACACCAATGAGACAACCTGTAGTGGCTTGGATCCAAGATGTAGAAAACTCATGACAGCAAAAGCTGATTTTAAAGTTTTTCCTGTAAAAGAACACCAGTATAATCTAAAAGACAGTGGACACACAGAGACATATTCCAAATGTCAATTTAAAACATATGGTGCAACCATTTAATTTCCTGCAAATATAACTGTAACCCTCTGAGATGTTTGTTGTGCTGAGCTCTTTCTTGCTTTCTTTTCCTTTTGAGAGATTTATGACTTTTAGGAGAGGCTTGGGTTTGAGTGAGCCTTTGTTCTCTCCAGGACATGTTGATTCTTCACGCGAGAGTGCCTAGTTTACCCACTCAGCGAGCACACAAGTGCACTTTATTTAATGCATGGAGGTGGCACATAGCCAGCTGCTGCACAATTTTATATTATGGCAGGCTTCACTCAAATCCCCTCTATTAAAGGCTGCCAGCTTCCAATTCTGCACTTATTCATTATGTTGTGATCAACTGGTGGCGATCCTCTTCACAGTGGCTGGTCTCTTTTCTCTTGCAAGACAGACTTAAGCTTCCTCATGAATGAAATGAAAAGCAAATTATATGATAGATGAATACACCTTATTAATGGGGATTTATACCTTTTCATGCTGGTATTATTTGCATTCCCTATTGTATATAATCCTAAGTACTGTGTTGTCTGGGCCATTAACTCCTGGTAGCTTTTCCGATGACAAAATGGTCCCAGGCAAAAGGCTTGACAATTCGTAGATCCCTATACAGCTTGAGCAGATAGGGCACATGAGGACTCCTCCTGGATCTGTTGAAGCTCACTCAACTTTAGTCATTAGCCTTGTCAGACTCCATGCCCATGCCAAAGTAATATAAAGGAGATGTCTTATTCTATGGTTCCCACAGAAAGCATAATGAATTTTCCACACTTCAACATTACATTCAAACTCGATGCAGTAATAGATGCGAATGAATATGCCCCTATAATGTGATTATGTGAAATTCAGGTTTCTCTGGAAGTTTGAAATATTCAACTTGTCTGTGGTACTTCACAGATTCTTGTGTGGGGAGGAAAGTTGGGTGCAGAGCCAGACCTACTGGTGGAGTAAACACCCAGAGTCCCATCTGATTCTATACTCTGATCTATGGCTTTTCGGAAGGGGAGGTTAGAAATTACTTTTAAACTTTTAAGATTAAAAAGTGCAGCTATCTTTACTCCTGCAACCTGATTAAAGCAGCAATCTACTAATTCAATAGGTTCATGGTCACTGTCAGTGAGATGGAAATTTGGTTGTCATCTGCGTAATTATGTCATGTCATGTCATTGTCTGTAACCGCTTTATCCCTTTTTCAAGGGGTCACGGGGTTTGTTGCTGGAGACAACCTTCAGATCACTAGCCAACTTGCTCTACCCGCTGAGCTACAGCCGCCACGCATAATTATGTAAGAAACTTTATAATTTGATTTGACCCAACGGGAACAAGTAAAGATTGACCAAATGAGATCCTAAGATGTACCCTTGTGGAACCCTACAGGTCATGTCTATCTACTCAGACAGTTAGCAATTTAGACACAATTTTAACCACTTAAAGAACAGTTCTCGAGAGTCGCACACAGTTTTATATTCAACAGAAATGTATGATCTACAATGTCAAAAATGGCACTGAAATGAAATTAAGAGTACCAACATAGAGATTTTGCCTTAGTAATTGTTCAGGCCAATGTCATTCAGCACCTTTCTGAGCGTAGTCTCAGTGCTATGACAGGGCTGAGATCCTGGAGAAAGGTATGGACACATTTCTTAATCTTTACAAAAAGGACTGGGTTGTTGGTAAACAACCTTTCCAATAACTTTACCCAAGAATGTAAGGTTTGAAATCAGCAGATAGTTGCTCGGATATTTCTTCTTTCGAGCAAGTTCAATGACTGCAAATTTTTTAAGCTTTCGGAAAAAGGTCAGATTGGAGAATGTGGTATTTTAAATTAAATTGGGTCATGATTACTAATTTGCATCTGGATGATTGCCGTGGTGAAGCTTCTTTGTTTGGCATTGGGTGGGTTGATATTATAGACTGACGCCTTCAATTTTGTCATGAAAGTCATTAACTCCTTGCATTTGAATAGACCACAATAACTACCTGCTTCCAGCCAACAATAACAGTGTCTAGCATTTAGCAACTACGAAGATTAAGGTTGAAATGCAAGAGGCCAATTGGACTCTTCTTTTTCTTTGCTAAAACTGTGTGATAAACTGAAAGAAATAATTTCAATCACTTTCATTCACCAGAACTAGACTAGAAGATGACAGAGCAAACTGACATCAAACATGGACAAAACAGCATTTCAAAGAATAAACATCCAATTATTTTTTCAATACCAGAAAGGTAGGGTGTTGCATGTCTTTCATTGTGAAATGAGAAGCTACTTGTCATGCAAAGAAACAAACAAAGAGACAGCAATGTGGACAATGAATACAGATTACATCTGAAATATTAGCACAGTTAATTAACTTCAAATCATGGAGAAGTAAACAGTACAGCAGCTTTGGAATATCAGCCCCGGGCTTCAAATGAATATGTCAAACTGACAGTCATTTTTTACCATTTCAAAAGTAATGGAAACATTTAAAACTGGCATCAGAAATGACTGGAATTATAAATTGTTTTATATAAAGGAGATCATGCTGGGAAATGAAACAGCAAAACAAACACAGCAACACCACCTGAGACTTATAACTTAAAGTTAGCAAAGTTAACCCACTTTCCTCCCAGTCGTTTATATGACTCACATACAAGAACATCTAAATGACGAGCATTTAAACATATATGAAAGAGAGGGAGGAAAACACTCTGGATTATGAGAGTTGGCGAGTCATTCCCTCTAATGTTTTATTAATGCTGCTTTTCTGCCTGAGGGGTAAATGTTTCTTTTCTAGTGCCACACATCCACTTTTTGAAATCAATCATTCTGCTCACTAATGACAGATCATCGGTGCTGGCAGGCTAGCAACATCTTTTCAACATTTTACACTCTGATCCAAAACCACAGATTAAAAGAGAATAGCATCAATGGACCTATGAACCTTTTCTGTTTTGGGACGGTGATGAGGAACATCAAATTGTATCGAGTCATTTTTTTTTACACACAGATCCCGCAAGACTCGCAGTTATGCTGGCTTTGCTTTTTTACACTAAACCAAACACCATCTTTATAATGCTGCCCCAGCGTGTGATGTTAGAAAGCATGCCAGCGTCCCAGGAGCAAAAGAGGCATGACATATAACACAACAGTGTGTGTAACAGCATGGGTCCTGTCATGCTGGCTCACCCTTTTTTCACAGACTTAGATTTTGCTCTGTTACTATGTCCACTGTTGGCTTAAGGGCAGAGCAACACTGTCCACCTCTTCCAAGTTCTTACCTTTTCTACAGAATGGAACGTCATTCTCGCTTTGAACAGGCTGAGGAAAAAGGGCTTCTGAATACAATAGGTTTTCTCTGTATTATGCTGCAACCTAATTGCCAGAACAAGTGCTGGCAATGTATGTAACATTTCTTTATGTTCTAACTTTACGTTCTTTAGGTTGAATTTTTAATCGTATCTTGATACAACATTGTTCTTATTATGGTTAGGTTTAGGCACAAAAAACACTCTATGAATCTCCATTAGGACCAAATATGTTTTGGTTTGAAATACCTGTTTTCGTCGCCTCAAAGAAAGCTGGAGATATCACAAGGCCTCGTTAAAATCCCCTGGTATTGTTGATACAAACATTACTGAACATTATGACCACATACTTCATTTTGTGTTGGTCCCCATTCCTGCCAGAAAAGCCCAGATCCGTGGAGGCATGGACTCCACTAGACCCCTGAAGGTGTGTTGTGGTATCTGGCACCAAGATGTTAGCAGCAGATCCTTTAAATCATGTTAGTAACAAGGTGGGGCCCACACGGATCGGGCTTATTTTTCCAAATTATCCCACAGATACTCGATTGGATTGAAATCTTGGGAATTTGGAGGCCAGGTCAACAAATCAAACTCGTTGTTGTGCTCCTCAAACCATTCCTGAACCATTTTTGCTTTGTGTCATGGTGCATTATCCTGCTGAAAGAGGCCACAGCCATCAGGAAATACCGTTTCCATGAAAGGGTGTACATGGTCTGCAACAATGCTTAGGTAGGTGGTACGTGTCAGAGCAACATCCACATGGATGGCAGGACCCAAGGTTTCCCAGCAGAACATTGCCCAAAGCACACTGCCTCTGCCAGCTTGCCTTTAATCGTTGTGCAACCTGGTGCCATGTGTTCCCCAGGTAAGCGACACACACGCCCCCGGACATCCACATGATGTAAAAGAAAACGTGATTCATCAGATCAGGCTACCCTTCCTCCATTGCTTCGTTTTGATGCTCACGTGCCCATTGCCGGCGCTTTCAGTGGTAGACAAGAGCTACAGTTTTGAAAATGTTCTGACCCAGTCGTCTAGCCATCACAGTTTGGCCCTTGTCAGACTTGCTCAAATCCGTATGCTTGCCCATTTTTCCTGCTTCTAACACATCAACTTTGAGGACATGTTCACTTGCTGCCTAATATATCCCACCCACTAATCTTTATGAAGGACATGTGAGGAAAAGTCACTAGATTTTTTTTTTTAAATGAATGTCTGAATTATCTGCTGACTTTTGAGAGACTTGATAATTCTGCTGGTACGCCTCCCATCAGATATATGTAGGGCTGAAAACTGTTTTACTGTCTCATAAACTTACACCAAGATTTTTGGGGACTTTTTATGTGTAAGTGATCAATGTGAACAACAGTTGCCAATGTTTGAACAAATTTCTGATAGGATAATACGTGAACTCACTAAAAAAATGATCCCTCACTGACTTCCCACCCATGCACATGTCCAAGAAGCTGAATCACAATGTTTGTTTACAGTAACTTCCAGGTAGAAAACCCATGCACTAGCTTACATTGAATTCAATTGTCTTTTTGCCTGATATTATTTCAGAATGCTTACATCACCATGTGTATTTGTTGCTGTCATATCTCATTAATAACAACACTTTCAACAACATTATTTGGAGACCTAATTTACTTGTCACAACAGAAATGTGAGGTAGGTCGGACCAATATGTGTTAGTATGTATCTTTGAACATTACATTTATAGCTGAAAAATAACAACAGAAAAAAAATATTTGCCGATTTCCCATGCTGTATCTCTGTAATGGAAATCAATGCATATCTTTCAAAAACTACTGTTACTGTTACCTCAACATCACAGTGAATCGGGTTAATTTTATTTGTTGCATGACCAAGACAGAGGAACTGCTCCTGCATCCCGAATCTTTGCGGGATACAAATTGACCCATGTACACTTTCAGATTCAAACTTGATTGTTGTAGATGGTGCAGTTAAGATTATGGCTGAGGAGACTCTGGAGCATGTCCATGGACAAAAATGAAAGCAGCCACTTTCATTGGCATAGATGATTTCAGTCAAAACAAAAAAACATCATTTTTTGCTAAATACATTTTAAAGACATACATACAGGCCCCGGTGGAAGAATTTTAGATGGCACAACATTGTTATTGGCAAGTTAATATAGGTTTGAAGCAGTTTGGTCCAGTATCATTTTTATGTCAGATTTCTATGTAGCATTCACTTTTCACTCAGTTTTCATAATCTTTTATATGTACATAGCTTTATGAAAAGGTAACTTTTAGGTATCGTTAAAGTAAAATGAAACTGATTCTTGTCAGCTCCATTTTGTGAGTTCTGTCATAAAACACATCTTTTCTCTGTGGTGTTATCTGCTTTATTGGCTAGATAAACTGCATCTATTTTTAGACTAGTCAGTTCCTGTTAAAATCCCACAGCCCTCCTGCTGATTTATATATTTATTTTTTGGAATTTAAATCTCTTTTCGATATTCTGTAAATAGAGGTGGGCAGGTACCATGGCAACAGAAAAAAATCTTGGTCATTTGCTTGCATAATGAAAGCTTGCCCTGAAACCAGCTCTGTACTGGAGTATATTCAGGCTAAACCTGTCTGGCAGACTTCCCTGGCTCTGTTCATGCACCAAACAACAGTGCAGAAAGTGAATAGCCACAGAGCTAACCTTGACCGCAGCTGCCACTGTGGGCGGCTGATGGAGGAGCGGGGGAGTGGAAGAGGAAGAGGTCATGAACTGCCCCTCTGGTACTAAATGGATAATTCAACTCTATTCCACTAAAACACCTACCAGAGCCAGGAGGCAGTAGAGTTTGTACAATTCCTCATGCCATCAACAACATAACAAGTTCCATCACCTCTTGGAATAAAGGAATAAAATGGTGAGCAACCTCAACATAAACACCTCCTACCCCACTTTCTTTCCTATTACTTATTTTTACTGTTTCCCGCCTGTAGCTTGATACAATCCATCATTTTCTGCTGTGGCTGAGTCTCCTCAGGTTCCATGAGTGCTCAGTGCACCATATGGTTTTCCTGACCAAACATTTCTCCTCTGTTAATACAACTCTCTCTGCCCCTGTTCCTTTTGACCTCTTGTTATTAATAGACAAGATACAGAGCAACCGCTTAGGGAAATGCTATATAAAATGAACGCAAATGCTGTGTGAACAGAAGATAATGGGATATCTTCTTGTATCCTTCCTGGACTTTTTATGTGTTTTCAATGAGTTTTCATGGCACCTTCAGATTACACACTTGGAAAACAAAATGTACTGTTTTCGAGCCTTTGCTCCCAAATTGATTCTTAGTGGTTTGGGAATGATAGATATACATGTATTTTAAGTTGCTCAAAAAAAGAAATAAACAAATACAATTGTAAAAGAAATGGTCTCTTAAGGAACTCTTTATCCAGCTATGGGTAGGATGAAAAAGAAGCAGATCATTGTGAATTATTGATAGAAGCATTCTCAAAGAAGACAAAATGTTTATTAAGTTGTAACTGAAGAGATCCTGAGTGTGTGGGATGAGTTCTTTTAGTTTGCAGATGTAGAGTAAGTCTTGAACTGCATTCCAGCATATTTACATGTATAGTGCTGCTCTGATTAATTAATTAATTAGACTTAAATATGTTATTAACTTTTTAATTAATTGCCAACTATTTTGATCATTGATTCAAAAAGTCAAAATGCTCTGACTTTTTTCTTTATTCCTCTATGGCAGTAAAAGCTGAATGTGTTTGGGCTTTGTGGACAAAATAGTTAGGACAGATCATCATGAACATTTTTCACAATTTTCTGAAATTTTATAGCCAAAACGACAAACAATTTAATTAGGAAGAATAATGCACAGATTAACTGTCAATGAAAATTGTCACTAGTTGCAACCCTACTACTGCTGCTACTGTTCATACCTGTGTTGGGCAGTACAGCATTAATGTCAAATAAGTAACAAAATAAAAAAATAAAAAATAAAAAAATTGAAATTCACTCTGATCTTTTGGGGACTTGCATTGTTTGTAGTCTCATTAGAAGTTGGATAAAGTGGTTATCATGTTGGCCTTCATGGTGGTGGACAAACTGGGTCTGGGACGTATTAGCGAACACATTCCTACTCTCAACTCATCAATTACAGCAGCTAGGTCCGTGGCCTTAAGCTTCAAAATACGCACTCAATCTACACCTCTATGTCAGTTTTGGATGTGTGGGGTTTTGGTCAGAGTTGGGAGTGTCTCATTGTGAGGACAGGACTTGTTAAGTGCTATGGGCAGTAACCAAGGCTAAGTCAGCTGTTTATGGTCAGTAAAGACCGCAAAGATGTTGGCTGGCTGCTTGTAATGCTACAAGTGTTGAGTATTTGTGTTTGATGTGGTGACTTTGGAGTCAGAGGGCCTAGATGTGTTTATAATAACAAAATAAGGATTAAAATAACAATGATAACACAGTGTGACAGTGTTAGAGGGGATTGCTAATGGTGATGAACCTACACATGTGTATCACCTAAATCTGCAGCTCCCTTCAGAGTTATGGAGCTTTGCAGTGTGTTTCAGCTCATTAGCTGTCATACTAGGCACAACTAACTGTTATGATTTACTGTCACCGTGTTGTTTTCAGCCACAGGGGGAAGTTGTTATCACAAGAAGACACAACTCAAGATTTGCTGTACACTACCTGCTCAGCACCCAACCAATTATGGGACTTCCTCCAGGTGACTCCTAATGAATCATGAGGATGCTTCGGAACACCTGGATATGAAAATTGAAAAACAATCTGTTATGACTCACCAACATTATATGATGCTTAATGTAACTTATTAATTCTGCTGATGACCGACGCTGTTCTCTTTGGAAATGAGTCACACTAGCACATGTTTTGTTCTTATACATGTGATAGTTTGTATGCATTTGATGCACCTGTATCTGAAGGTCATTTCACTTTGTCATTGAAAAGATGGATGCTATAGAGCACATTTGAGCAACACAGTGAAAATAATCATTGCATGTCTCTGAACATATGCACCGCTCAGTGCTCATGACACATTCTTACCTGCAAGGATTAGTCACCCTACCATTTATCCGTTATTCTCGTCTGTTGTTTCATCCTGTTTTAATGGCAGGATTATTTTTCTACTGTGAGCTCTTTGGAAATATATGTTCATCCTTGGCTTGCTGTAAGACCTACAGCAAGATAATAATGGGTTGATCTTCTCTGCGTAGCTGAGTCTATGTTGCTGTGACAAAGCCCTGATAACCATTCAGCAATCCTCAGGTGCTGGTATTATCAAAAGTGACATGGATTGCAGCAGAGACAATCAATATTCCAGTGATCTCCAACATGTGGACTCACTATCTCTCCAACTACCTAAATGGCAAAAAAAAAACAGCAACCAAAATGTGCAATAAAGTCAGACTGAGGCGCAAAGGCAACCAGATGCAGAATGTGCCGAAACATTAATTTAGGAAAACCATTAAACCGCCTTAAAAGACCTTACTGAGGCATCTTGTTGTCTTCGGTGCCTCCAAGGGGTAAACATACCCTGTAAGCAGTGAAACAGTTTTGTTAAGATGCTCACTTTTGTTGTAAAGTCAAATGAAGGATAAAGAAACAATCCGTCTCATGTAGCTCATTAGAGGAGAGATGAGCCAGGCGCTCCCAGCAGAGTAAGACCCATCAGCTGTCAAACACCTGCTTTCCATTTCTGCGAGACAGGCAGACAGGGAGCTCACAAAGCTGAGTGCAAACAGTCTGTACTGTAAAATATCCAAAACAACATCAAGAGGGATATGCCACATCATTACAACTAGAACCCATTCCACAAGTACACGACAATATGATAGCAGCTCAGAGCCTTTGTTGAGATTTAAAACACCTTCCCAGCCTTATAAACCAAAGGAAAACACCTGATAAAGGTTTGATTTTCAAACAGTAAAAGTCTAAATGAGCAGCGAGGATGCACTTTTGTTCTATCCTCTGACTCAAATCCCCTTTCTTTGGAATGACACACATTTCAGCTCCTCTGCAGTTTTCTTGTTCTTCTTCATTAACCCCAGAAAAGGTCAGGCACAGTGAGGAATTCATTAAGTCTATTTGATCCACACTAGAGGTGGAAAGATGAATTGCCCATCAAGCTTATGCCTGTCCCAGGAGAACTGTAAAGGGATATCCCGCCACTTGGTCTTTTTGACCAATCGCATAATTTTCACATTAGAGTAGTTGAGATGCTACAGACTTCAACAAATGTGCACTTAGTACTATTCTAGCCTGCTATTAGTTCACTTTTATCTGGTGACCTGTGCATATATAACATTACTGAGGTAACTGTACAATTATTTATACAATTACAGATTTACAACTTAAAAATAACATAAAAGATACAATCAAAATAGATTTATGTTTAGTGTTATACTTAGATATACATGGCACTTCAGTCATTTCAGTAGGCTCCTATATCTAATGAAGCCTAGTTTACTTCTCCAGCAACAGCCCAAAGGGCGGATAGTTCACATCACTGTTGGGTGGGGGGCAAGAGCAATTCCTTCAGGGGACACCCCTGAATGTTGTTAAGGACAACCCGGGACATTTTCTAGCTACATACTCTGTTCTACCAGCACCACCAGCACCATGCTGAGAGACTCCACGGAGACAGGTCAGTTGTGTGAGGTGCTGGTTGATTGGCAGTGGACCAAACCATTGTGAGGCACATGGAGGGGGCATCCAATCTCTAGAAACTTAGAAACACATTGTGCTGCATCTTTTATTAGCACAAGTGTTTTCATCGCATATTACAATATACTTTCAAATGATATGTTTTAACTCATAAAGGTTATTGAGGGGAACAAATCTCTCTATTCTTAGAAAGGGGATTCCGAACTCCCCTGTCCCCCTGTGATTTCCCGCCTATGAGCAGGCCGACACTTAGCCACAAAGGAGCAACAGAGACCATTTTTAGTTCCTGTTTAGTCAGCCAGCTCATGTCTATCCTAACTGAATAAATACCATGTATATAAACACAAAACTGCCATGCTAGTTCAACCTTGTGATCCTTGCTGGAAAAAAAAGTAAAATATCATATGTATCAAGCTAGTAGGACTGTACTGTACTGTGCTTTCACCCTGGCACCTTATGTAAATAATATAAAGGCTTTACTCCAACTCTGGCAGTAACAATATTGGAGTTATATTCTAATAAGCAAGGTGTGCTGTCATACTGATTTAAGCATGTACTAACTGTCTGACAGGTATTGGAATGTTTTCAGCACAGATTGAGATGTAGCATGGATGACCATGGACTCTTAATGCTTACACTTCTAACTATAACTATTTGCTATATAAAGATATACTGGAGTAAAGATATCCTGAGCAGATAATGATGCCACACTCCCTCCCTGTGTGTTATTATTATTATTATTATTATTATTATTATTATTATTATTATTATTATTATTATTATTAAGCTTTTCTGTTTTTTTTGTTTTGGAGCGAGTGCATGTTAATGTATGTGAGCCCCCTCCCATCCCAGCTGTTGGATTGGCCCCTCTGACTCATGCCACTGACAAAAACTTATGTGGGAAACCCCAGACTTAGACCACCAAATATGTTCATGCAAATGTGGTCTTGACTCTGCTAGCTACTGGAGCAAATGATAGCAAAGGTGTACATCCTTTTGCTTGTCTAATGTGCCTACATCGTCACTTGACATGGTCCATAAAGAATAACTTTATTCCGTCATCTGCTGTGTTGAGGGGAGGATTCGTCAGTCCTGCTAAGAATGACAGAGGTAGAGATGGAGGGTGGGAATAGGTTGCGAAGGGAGAGGGGAGGTTTGGCTGACATGCCAGTTTGTTTTGGTCTGTTGGGACCTCACCACGTGGTCCAAACAGCAGAGAGGCCCGCATGTAAACCAAAGCCTAAAATGCAGCCTCCAATCACCAACAAAACCTATAAACAAAGGAAAATGTGCCAAACCCAGAGGTCCAGTAAAGCACAGCTGGTTGTCATAGCTCTCCAGCTTTGAAACTCCCTTCTCCTATCGGCTGAAAAGAGCACCTGAATGTGAGCTTAGCCATGAGCTCCCAAGAGTTTAAGCATAGCTGAACGCCTGAGACTTACCACGGACCCAAGTAACACATTGTTTTCGCTTGTGCAGCTGTAACTAAAAGGGAGCAACCAAACGTTTGGATTTTACCTTTGCCTAGGCCACAGTCTTCAACCACTCTAATAGAGCCTCAGGCCGCTGCTGAGCCCCATTTTCTTCACCGACCGACTCTGTTGGTTTCTCTGCCTGAACGCAGAGAACAGCCACCATCAGCCTGCTCGCAGGACGCTGAAGTGGCAATGCCATTAATCCATGTAGAGGAACGAGCTGGATTAACAATGCAGATGGATACACACTAACCGCCATGAGTGCGGTCACAAGTGAGGCTTAATTAGTGTCTGGGCAGATACTAGATATTAACAGAATGTATTGAATGCTTTAGGCTATATTTGTGAGTCTTGCTGTTAGTTTAACACTGTAAAACACTGTGTTTGTTGTTTGCCTTTCTTTGTGCTCATCACAAGATTAATTGAGCCTCTCCACTTTCTGGACCTAAGTGTTAGCTTTGCAAGCATGTAAGCACACAATAAACTGCATTTCTATCAAAGAACAATGAGCAGTAGCAGGCGGTTTAAGATTTTTAGCCGGCCGCTGATTGATAGAAAGGCAAGTATTGTGTCTCTCCATGACTCCTCCTCGCTGCGCTCCGACTTCGCTTCTTTTTTTCTCCTCTCTACTCAGCTACACACACGCACCTATGTGCATCCATAAACACTCCTTGTGAACAGATTGTTTGTCATTAACTTGCCGCGCCATTGTTCACTCATGCTTGAGATGCTTTAGTGTTTTGTTTAGATTCTGTAGCTGTAGTTAGAGCATGTATATGTACCAATCAATTAAGAATTATCGATTTTTGATCAATTTGCTGTTTTTAATTAAACACTATCATATTGCACAGAGCAATTTTCTTTGATTATTCGTGCATGTGTTTTGTGGTAACAGCTGGTTCTGTTGGTCAGTGCTCAGAATCATTTCCTTCACTTTTGTAACATTTTAATATATAACCTATACATTTGACAATTCAACTCCTTGTTGACTGCTTGTACTAAAATTAAACCTTCAATGAACAGACACTTTGTCTTCATTCAGCATTGATTCAACTTTTTTATGGTCATACACCTAACTAGCAGTAATTAGTTTTGAGACTTCCACATCGACTGACACATCCAGCTCAGTTCTTAAGATACACTGAATAATATTTCAGCTCCTTCAGTGCTTGAGTTTGATATTCAGTTGCTTTTACCAATTTAATTTCAACTGAACCTCAGCTTTGCTCAGAGCCTACAATTCAATCCGCACTTCAACTTCTTCAGGATATGTATGCTTTTGAACTTTCTCCAAGGCTATGTTCACATAGCAGGAAAATCTGTTTTGTCTCTCCATCACATTTGTAAGAAGCAGAGTCTGCACCAGTATTAAAAAGAGATTGGATTTTTTCTTTGGTTCTAGACATCCTCAGCAAATCTGCATGGGTTGTTATGCTGACGACATAGGTGTCAGTAACTCTGTACGCTGGTGACCTGGCTTTTTAATTCAGAATGACCACACTGTCAACGCTGGATTATTTAATGAAGGAGTATGGTTTAGATTGATTGATTGACTGAAGAGAATAAGTCAATAAATCAATGACTGATTGATTGATTCTGCTCACCTGCTCTGAGCCACTTGGATGTACTTTTGTCTCTGAATTTGATGTGAAGTGACACAAAAGACACTTTGAAATCCAACACAAGTGGCCGGACTGCGAGGCATCTGTGGTAATCCAAATCGAATTACATTCCAAACCGCCTCTAAATGTGGTGTGGATCTGATTTGCAAAAAATGCATTTCATGTGACCTTGTGAAATTAATCTGGATTCAGTGTGGATATGTCAAAAAACAGATTTGTGCTCTCAGTCTGATCATAGCTTGTGTAGTTTTAGATACAGCATAAATGTGTGGAACCTTTGTGATATACAGCCTACATCCACCCACCCTCAACCTCCAAGAAAATTAACTGTGAATCTGGTACACAGTTTCACTTTTTATTTATAACATCAGGAAAAACCCCAAAATCCAACATTTTTCAACAGTGAGAAAATGTGTAAAGTGCAATTACTCTCTGTTACACCTTACTTCTGGCTAAATTCAACTCTTAAATCACACACGGCTTCGCTTAAGAGGAAAGCTCATTTTGTCAGAGAAGTAAATGATCTTCTCGCTTCCCTGGTTTTCCCTTGTTTCACCAAGCAAGGGACTCACTCTTAATCTCTTCATGAAATGAGACTATAAACAATGAGAAATTCACCAGACATCTCCTATTCCATTCCACTGGAAAAGGTTGAAGTTAGCCTTGGGCAAAGCTGTTAGTGCTTCATGCTCCAGCAATCTGGCAACTACTTCTGTTGGGGAAACCTTCATGCAAGGGTGAGAGAGGTTGTGTGTCTTGCCAGGCGGCATGATGTGTTTTTTTTCTGTCTTTCTTCTCTTTCTCGCTTTTGTTTTGAAAATCAATCCTTAGTTTTTTGTTGTACAGAGAAGAAAGGTGGAATGAGATTGTTTCAATTGTGGTAGAGGCACATTTGAGACAACTCTCTTTGTGACTAGTTGCATTTACATGGACCCTAATATTGCAATCATGATCAGAATAATCAACCTCCCGGAAGGAAAATGCCTCATGTAAACACCTCTATAGGAAGAGGCTGATCTGATTCGGCTCAGTCAAACAGCATAATTCATTTTTAGTTGATCAAGAGAGGTGGCGTAAACCTTTCTGCATGCATTCAGAGCTGATCTGTGGCTGATGTTGTGGAACTAAAAAATGTTAGGATTGTTGAAAGGCTCGAAACAACAAGTTGTTCAAAGAAGTGTTTGAACAACTTGTTGGAATACACCAAAACAGAAAGGCCAACATTCTTCCCAGGACACAATGTGGTTTATATTAAAAATACATTAACAGGCAGAACGAATGCATACATCAAATTAATGAATAGAAATGTCTAAATCAAGCTGGAAAAAAAACAAATAAAAAACATATATTTCTGGCAGATTAGACACTTCACAGATGGAACCACTTGATCCTAAGCCACCATGTCACAAAATGTATATTCTGATCAAATGCTTTGGTACATGTAAACACACATCATAGTAGTTGTCTTTATTTAGTGTCCATGTAAGCAGCTCATTTGGAATCTCTAGTCAGATTACAATTGGACTGCGTTCAGTCACTGTCAAATTTGATTTAGTGTGAATGCCTGAAAGCCAAGAATATGTAATCCATGTGTGTTTACATCAGATTAGGTGGCTCATGAACAAGATGATTCATATACATTGTAGTGCATTCCATTCATGTAGTTTTAAAAAATGATAAAGATTTTTTTTCTTTGGATTGAACTAATCTGATAATAAATTCAAAATCAATCTCCTTGGCGATTACATTTGCCCGTGTTCAATTGAGGCTATCAAGGTTTTAGCCAACGTTGTTTCTAAAACAATAGAAATAGGTGTAACAGGTTAAATACCCCACTTACTCTAAACTTCTCAGAATAGCACTATACAGTGTGTAGCCATCTTTCCCCCTCTTCTCCCTCAACAGGCCTCCTGCAGGGGATCTCTCTGCTCATTAACCTCTGTGCTCCAGCGCACCCCAGGGCTCCTTTTTTTTGGGTGCATTTGCCTTTTTAATGTTACTCAGGGTCTGCATGCAGAGCCATTTCACTGCTTGACCAGCTGCCTCCTTTCACTCCTTCTGAACTTCTTAAGCACATTTCTGCCTCCCTCTCTCTGCCTCTGTCCTCTGATACAAGTCTTCTATCGTGCTGGTTTAAGAGTCCTCTTGTTCTCCTCTGCAAACCACCAGAGGGTATCCTTTAAATCTGCGCTGTCCTAGCCCATTAAATCAAATACATGCCCCCCTTTGCTTCTTATTCAAAGAGGAGATCTCACAGACACTTTGTGAATGTCACATGCCAAGATTTTCCATCAAAACAAGTATGTTATGGAAAGAAAACATTGCAGTTTGGGCCGCCAGCTGAAATGACCAAACTAAATGATAGTTACTTGTCTAATTGATGGTTCACTAACAGTTACAGTATGTCCAATTACAAATCTGATTTATATAGAGTCTTTGAAGATAGCATGACAAGGAAATTAAATCCAATCCAATAAGAAGTATAAAGTCATGAAAAATATCATTCTGCACTGATGTCGCTCCAATAGCTTTTTGTCAACCATTTTTTTTTTTATGAAGTTCATGAAACAAATCAGTGCAGACAGAACAACAAAAGCAAGCAAGCAAACAAACAAAAACATATAAAGTATACAGTAAGTGTTTAAGCATGTTTGGGTATTTTTTATTAGTGACAGTGTCATGTATTAATGTGTGCAGTTGGGAGTATGGCTCCTTGTCCAAACCCTGCTTTTTGGAAACTGGGGTCCCTCAAGGCTCAGTACCAGGATGACATCTGTTTTCACTATATACTAGATCACTAGGCTCTGCATTACATCAAATGGATTCTCTTACCACAGTTATGCAACACCCAACTGTTCCTCTCTTTTCAAAACCCATGTTGCAACGCGCATCTCAGAATGTCTGTCAGATATCTCCGCTTGGGCAACTGCACATCTCCTCAAGCTCAACCTTAGTAAAACTGAACTCCTCTTCATCTTGGGGAAAGGCTGCTCTCAGATGAACCTGTCAGTCACTGTCAGGGACGTCACAGTATCGCCTTCATCGACTACGAGGAACCTGGGTGTAATCCTCGACACCAGACTACCCTGCACCCCCAACATCACCGGGGTAGCCCAATCCTGCAGATTTACCCTCTACAACATCTGCAGGATCTGATCCTTCCTCACAAATGCCGCAATGCAACTCCTGGTCCAAACACTGGCCATCTCCCACCCGGACTACTGCAACTCGCTCTTGGCTGGACTCCCAGCCTCTGTGACTAAACCGTTGCAACGTATCCAGAACACTGCAGTGCGCCTCGTTTTCAAGCTACCCAAATTCTCCCATGTGACCCCCCCCCCCCCCCCCCCCGTGACCTCCACTGGCTTCCTGTTGTGGCCCACATCTGATTCAAGAGAATGGTGCTGGCCTTCAAGGCACCCATCTACCTCCAGACACTGGTCAGACCACATGCCCCAGCGCGAGCTCTTTGCTCTACTATATCAGCTAGCCGGCTGAAGTCGCGTCTCGTGTGGAACTAACTTCCGACCAATGTCAGGACAGCAGAATCACTCGCTATCTTTTGCAAAGGACTCAGGACTCACTTGTATATACATACACAAACACACATATGCATATATACAAGGCCTGGGGTGATTACAGTCATTCAGTCTCACTATTATACTATAATAATGATGATAATAATAATACTATTGATGATATGACAATGATAGTAATAATACTAATAACTATAATAGTAAAAAAAACAAAAACAACAACAACAACAATAATAATAATAATAATAATAATAATAATAATAATAATAACAATAATAGAAAACTAAAAAGAGATGATGATTCTTATAGGCAAATTAATATAGTATAATAACAGCTATAATGATAATGATAAAACAATTGAGGTGTAGAGCTACACTGGGCCCTCGGAGAGTTGAGCAAACCCCCAGCCCCCCGCAGCACAACCAGGGACCCAAGAGGAGACAGGCAGGGTGGGACAGCAAAGGGCCAGAAGGCAGGATAAGGCTAATCCTATGTGACTATGGGTGTTTATTCTTCCAGAAGGTCTGGCTCTGAGCAGCTTAGGAGTGGCCCTAACTCAGCAAACTTCTTTTCTTTTGTTTTGATAGAAGGACTCCTCGCAAGCAAAATTATGTATCGTGAATTGAAAGTGGAAACAGACATTCCTCCCCAAGAGTTTCCAAGTGTTTTTGTTGTTGGTGCTACTGACATGACAACTGGATCCTCAGAGTAGCATCTACCAACACCATTTAGTCTATAATAGAGACATGAAAGCCGATAGAAATGGTGCCAGTCTGCCAGCCTGACTAAATCACCAGTATGCTTTCATTTTCCTGGGAGATTGCGTGCCTGTTGGCAAACAGAATTGCAAAGTAAAAGTGAGGTTTATACGGAACCAGTCTAAATGCTGATGGTGTCATTCTGTGACCATTACATCGTACTATCAGCATTTACCTCATAACAATATTTTAAAATGAAATCCTTGGCATTTGCCAGTTTTACAAACATATCTGTGAACAATAAAATGATCACGTAAGGAAAACTGAGGTATAATAAGTGAGTAATTAATCTCACTCTCATGTGTTTTGACATCATATATTTGCTACAAGAGTATCACACAAGCGTGCAATTAATTTTCTGGAGGGAATGCAGGATCTTTAGCACAGAATAGCAAAGCAGCCGCAGAGTTTGAGTCTAATGAAGCAAAAACTACACAGCTATCCATTTGTGTTCCATTTTAATGAAATGACTAAACACTGCCTTGGGCTTGGTTGTCAGCAGAGCAGTAAAGAATGCATTACACTGACAATAAGGCTTTTGTGTCTCTACTCATCACACCCCATGTAGCCGCGGCATGTCACTGCATTAAAGTATTTTTTAAAATCCAATGTGATGAAATTGTTCTCAATATCCTACCCTGAGGTTGCACAATAAGAACATTTGAGAAGCCCTTTGTTCTACATTATTGTCTGTCGTCTTCAAAGACAAGCGTGATGAGCAGTCATGCAGTCAGTTGAAATCCAGTGCAACACCTTCTCAGACATGCTCAACAATTTTGTAAGACAGTGGAAATGTACAGCAAGTATCTGCCATCTCCTGTTTTACATTCTGAAATGTCACAGTGAAATACTTATTTAATTACTGCACAGAGTTATTTCTAGTGCTAATATAGAAATATAAACTGTATCATGAACTTTAGACAACTTCCTCTCTCTCTAAGTTCTTTTCTCCTTCACTTCTTTCTCTCTCTCTCCAATCTCACTGTCTTATTATTTTGCTCCCATTTCTGATTCAGTTGACACCACATCACAGGCATCCACTTTTGTCGTTTCCGTCCTTATCCTCAACAGACGTTCTTCCATTCCTCTTCTTCGTGCCACCTTTACTTTCCTTCCCTCCTCTGTGTCAATCCCACTTCCTAGGCCCCAGACTGCGGCTGCCGCATCGCATTCTAATGATAACGAGGTAGAAGTAGAGACACACACCCCTACATGGTCCTTCAGCGATGATTTTTGCAATTCTAACTTTGTCTTATCATCTGCCTTTTCCCCACAGTATCTCTGTAAAGTTGCTCAGAGTTTACCCTTACTGTTACATAACCTGTTCCCACCAATACAAGTCTGTGGTGCAATCCAATTCATTTACCCCCATCGCTCGCCTTGTCCCTCTACCTCACACACCCCCGACTCTCTTGTTCTTCTTACCGATGATGATTCTGCCTCATGTGTTTCACCTGGGCTACGAGCATTATTCACATTCTTTCACTTTGAAAAAACGTTCTTACCTGCAGGTCTTTGCAGTAGTTTTTCAGCTGACTTGACTGTAATGAGGTTTACCATGGAAGTCCGGGATTGTAGCTTTGTGAGGCTGTACTTGTAGACAACATTGTTTCAAGCCAAATGCTAATGCTAGCATTGTATCATGCTCACAGGGACAATGCTAATGTTCTGTCAGCTTAGTAAGTGTTATGTTTACTGTTCACCATCTTACTTTAGCGTGTTAGCATGCTAACATTTGCTAATTAGTACAAAACACAGTACAGCTGAGGCTGATGGGAATGATGTCATTAGTTTTCATTAGTTTCATGAACTAAAGTACCAAAATACAATCCACTCGATAACTGTGTGGACATTTATCTCTAAGACACAGATATCAGTATCATGGCAGCCAAACCGTCAACTATATAGGTCGACTGTGAAAGCAGCTTGTAACATAATATTTCTTGATCAGTGGCAAACTAAAAAAGTATACTTCATGATGGCATGAGGGGAAAGGTTGAGAGAATCAACAAAATCAGTCTGATTCATCATTTGGGGAATGACAAATGTCGAAAACATCTTTGGTAATTCATCCAAAAGCTGTTGCGGTATTTCAAGCTGGATCAAAGTAGTTAAACAATATACAAACTAACACTGCCACCATGCTACTGGCATTGATCCTGTTCTGAAGTACTTTAGCTTTCAACAGGAGATCTCTCAGAGCACCATTTTTCATCGACAATCTGGTTAAAAACCTGATTAGAAGGTTTAACCAAACTGCTTGTTGATAGTTCTGTTGGCCTTAGCAGAGACCCAGTCATGATGACATTAGGGCTGTGTGTTTGGTTACTCCCTGTGGATGCCTGGAATCTAATTATGTTCAGCTCTGCACTCGCAAAACATTGCCGGGACATTTCTCCCCTGTCACATTATGGTGCTTTCTGGGATTTCATCTCTTCCTGGAGAAAAACACAGATGGCACATTGGACCTGATGTGTTCAGAACTAAATGGGCCATAAACATTTCGGTCTGACCTCTTGCAAGAGTGCACATCCCTAAAAGAGAAAAATGCATGTCACCGTTGTTGAGGATTCACAAAGCTTTTCTCGCTTCCCCTGTGTCTCTCTATGAGGCAGTCAAGGAATGAATTTGTATACAAGACGCAGTTCTCATCAAGGAAGCTTTGTCTGAGTCAATAAGCCTTGTGCTAGCACGATATCAAGTTCTAGTAGTCAAAGTAATTTGCTGTTACATATTGTGACTCTACAGGGGGATTTAAAAATGGACATATGGACAGAGGCTGTGAGACTGTGAAAGTCAATGCAATTAGTTAATTTCCTTATTGAGGCCATCAACAGCTCATCAGCATGACTTTTCATTACAACATGCTCAGCAGGATAAAACTAACAAAGGCACTGGAGTGAGCATTAACGGCACCTGTCACTTCAACAGCTTTGAATGTGACTGCTAAATGTTCGGTAGAACACTGAGAGCGCATTTACACAGATGAGCTTGATCCCAAATTTCAGTATGGAACAAAGGTGACATATTCACGTGTGGCGTAGTGACGACTGAAGCATGATTAGTGTTTTTATGGTTACATTTAGGCAGGAGATGTCATGCCTGGCAGCAGACAAAATAGCAAAATAGCATAGTGAGAGTGATGTTATGGTCTGCCTAACGGTAACTGTAAAGCAGCACAATGTGTTAGTCTATTCATGACAAATAGTATGCTGTGTTTTCATACACAGAGCAGGATCTTGCATCAAATCTTGTCTATCTCTTGGAATTCTTAAACGATCTTTTCCAACAAGTGCTTCAAGCCACTTAGAAATAACATATTTTCAGTCAGCTGATGCTGTGCATACAAAGATGTCCATTGTGCTCCTTTCATTCTGGGTTGTTTAAAGCCTGTTTTCTCATCTGAATTTAATCTTTTTACAACTATAATATGACTGATTTATTACATTACACTGTTTTCTTTGTACTGTGTCTTTATCTTGCCCTTTTACCCCAGAAGTCCAAACCAAACCCACACATATTGTATCGTGCACTTCATTCCCTGAGAAACTGTTCTAAATGTATGATTATGCAGTTAAAAAGATAGCAGAACATATGGATACCATATGGATAACTGTCTCCAAAGTGCCTTTCAACAGAGAATGTGCATTTAATTATAACAAGTGTGTCAGTTGGAGTTTAAATACACACTTCTACATATACAATGCTGATGCATCTATTACAGAGTCCGTCTTCTACATTCTTAGACAGACTTATACTGTACATATTGACATTTGAGTCCATCATTAGTTTCAGTGATAAATCTTAAGGAGTCAATGACTCTGTATCCCTTTCCAGAATAAAAAAAAATAAATAATGAATTAAAACTTTGAGAATAATGTTCAGCTGTCTGCATTAAAAAAGTAAGACGTTTTGACAATGGTTCACAACAAGGGTTACATGTCAATAAAGTGAAGCATCGCAGGCAGCGTCACACAGTACAGTAAACGATCTGTGTAATAGCTGGGATGGCAAAAAGAGGGCTTGTAAAAACTACCAGGGGCCAAGATGGAGTCCCTTTTTCTGCCTCTCCTTTTCTCTGTTTCCAGTCAATCAGCACTGACTGATCCCCGCCTCCCTTCATATTATTGAGTCTAAATTGGTAGACTGAATATATCCTTGCACTTTATGTAATTAGGACATTTTCCAAAGGTTAGCAGCACTTCAAAAAGCCTGTCGATAATTGTCCTCACCTGGACAGCGAAAGCATTTCATCTGGCTGATGAAATAATGATTTCAGCCCCCTTAACAGCCCTTACAAGAAAGCTTGAGTAGAAGAGGGCTTGAATGCTCACAATTACACCAGGCAAGGCTTCATGTGATGTTCAGATTGTAGGCAGCCAAATGACTTTGCTAGTAAACCCCAGTTTAGTCACAGCTTCCTCTAATGTCACTTAGAAAAACAAATATCATCTCACCCAAGCCCATTGTTAGGACAGCTAGGAGGGGTTCCATCCTAAACTAGCTGGTGTCCACAAACATTCAATGTGTTGACCAGAATGGAAGGTCCTCTCTACTCTCTTAAAGCTTCCTAACAAGTAGAATAATTTAGTCAACTGTGCTATAAAAAAGGATTTCCTTATCACAGAAACCAATTATGGCAGAAGCTCGGATGACGTTCACCATGGAAACTTGCACACACCACACTTTTAACACAGAATGATAGCTGAAGCACATCACTCACAGACGAGATTAAAGCAGGAAGTCTAACATGCGCTATGTCTTCTTTTGCATACTAAGATGAAGGGATATTTTTAACCTACTTAGAAGACTGACTGAATGATTAGTGAGACACAGAGAACGGTTGAAGGACCTACTGTTAACTGACTAAATAAGAGATATTGAAAAATTCAGTGTTACACATGTATGGAATCACTAAATCTGCATGCATTTTTTAGGGATGGCAGTTTCAGTCAATTGGTCCACGACTTAAAAGTCAAACAACAATCCAATGGATTGCCAATACATTTTGTAAAGACATTCATGGTCCCTAGAGGATGACTACTAATGACAACATTTTGGGCTTTTAGCGAAATGTCTTGATAAGTATCAGGCTTTTCCATACACCCATGCTGGCTTGGTTTGACTCGGTTTGACTCGCCACGTGAACCCAGTGGAGCAGGGATTTGCATTTCCATTACAAGCTACTCGCTTGAAGTTGTGTCAGAGTGGTCAAAGGAGCGGCTCCTTACTCCCCACAGCGTTGTGAAAGAATAGCCATCTTGCTTATTTGGTAATAAAGAATACCATTTCCTATAAATTCCTCACAATATGAGTCCATTATTATTAAGTTATGAAGGCATTCATGAAGTTACAAAACTGGAAAAATGTTAGGTTTTCATCAGCAGTAATTTCTCAGTACAAAAGTACTGACTGCTGAACATACTGAGACTTTGGTCCTGGTGTTCCTAATCACATTTTCTGTGGTTGTGTCTGTTTTTTTTGTGGTACACAACTAACAACTCTGTCCATGGTCCCGAAACAACAGCTAAGCACAATCACTGTTCGCATTTTGTTGTTTGTGTTTTTTTTTATCCACATATAAAGCTCAAACGGAGGGGCAAAAAATACAAATAGCTAACCCTAGCTAAGCTTAAACATGAGAGCGTGATGAAGCAAGAAGGCTGAATAGAGATTGCAAATACTGCTTATAATATAATTTGCTGCTACCTCCAGTGACTCACATGCAGGTTGCTGGAACCAGATGTAGGGATTCATTTATATGGTTAATGTTATTTTCCCGATAACGTATCTCATTTAATACCAGCTGTTACCTGGTAATAATATCAAGCTCTTGTGTGCCATTGCAGCCTATGACAAACAAGTCAAGTGGGGTGATATAATTTTAGCAAACCCTCGTCTGATTTTAATCAAACATAAAGGAGAAGCAGGGTGACATGAGCATCCCAGTCAAGTCCTTCTTGCTCCCTAATTTTAACACTTGTCTGGTCCATGAATTTCCAAAATAAACTAAATGATGGACTCTCTGTTTAGTTATGGAGAGAGTCACAGTATATCTTTATGTTCATGTTCTATATTTTAAATGACAGAGCATTAGCATAGCTTACTGGTTGATATACATAATCTTATTTTATTCCATTTCCATTTCGTACCTACACTTTATATTAATACGACTCTCATTGTCCCATTATGTAATGTATATTTAATGAAAATTCTAATATACACAATCATGTCATGTGCACATATGATTTGGTGACAGTTCCTTCGAAGACTTGCACTCCTTGCTTTGTTGAATTCTAGTAATATTCATTCAAATGGTGTAAATGATCAAACTAGATTTTTCAAATGGCAGATGTCAAACCCAGTTAATAATGTTGGATTAATTGCACCATCAAAATAATATCCACTAATAAATGTGCTTCCATATCATTGGTATCTAATGACACTTCTTTTCATTTGCAAGATTCATCATTCAGTCCCCAGCTGCACACTGTCCGCTGGCACAAAAGACGGAATACTGCGCATGAGACCCTGAACTCATGAACCTGTTTCAAGTTCTGTATGTCTTCTTGGCTGCCTCTCTGTCTGCTTCTTTAAGGTTCTTCCTTGCTCTCAGCCAGAATTTGTCTTCATTTTGATATATTTTGTTCTCCATCCTCATTTGCCCTCCTCCTTTTTTTTAACGGGTTGGGTGAAAAAGAACTTAGGAAAGTCAGGAGTTTGTGCCCATTGCCCTGTGGCACAGTCCAGTCTTAAATCTATTTTTGTAGTTGCACACTAGGGCCTTTTATTAAATTCGCTTTTTAAAAACTGAGGGAACAGCTGTGGGGAGCTGTATATATTCTAAGCTATATTACAATTTCCAGATAAGTTGAACTAATGAAATGTAGCTAAACAGCTTCAAAGCCCAGTTTGAAATGTTAGCTCCTTCCCACAAATTGTATGAAATAAACAACTTACCCACTCAAGGCATGAAAATCTGAAACTATACTTGTGCAATCAGGAAATCTGTGTCATTTAACTGCCGGAGAACACGTATATGATTCTGAACACACATAGCCACTTAGCTCATGCACCATTTAATATATGGTTAATGTGGAGTGGCACATAAGTGTTTCAACAAGTCTTTTTCTGTCCAGTGTGTTTCAGTGGATGCTTGGCAAACAAGCACCTGATGCTCTGAAAGAAGGCACTTCTGGCGGCAGGGCACAGAGTGTTTTCATGTCGACGTTTTTGAAAAGTAATCAAACTCAATTCTCTTTAAGTGAACTAGCTGCAAATGAACTCAGGTTTCTTTGTCTTTATATAGTGTAAGTGCAACTGGAAGAAAACAGCTGTCTCTGCTCCGTGGCAGATCTGATGGCACTGTGCGTCTGAGCACTTTTTACATCAGCAATCCTTTAGAAGTCAGACCACTTAAACTACGTTGTATTATACTCACAGAGAGACAGACAACTGGAAACATGTAAAACAAAGCATCCAGAACATGTAAATGAACAAACGAGACAACACAAAATCTGTCTGCTGAAATACAGACGGCTTAAGACGCTGTGCATTCAGTATAAAGATTTTTGGATGGAACCAGGGTGGAGACGTGACACAACAACAGTGCAGCCAAATCTCGATGTAGTCTAGTATGGTTGCCATTCATGCGTCACTATTGTATATATTTATCATTCGCATACCATTGTAAGTGCTACCGCTTCCATACCATATTGTTTGTTTGTTTGTTTATCATGGTAATTAGTGAGCTTGAGAGGTGTCGGTAGCATTTGGTACAGCTGGCCCCCCCGTTTTCAGTTTATGCTTAGCTACTGTTGGATGTGTATGCATATAAAATATGTGTCCATATTTAAATAAATAATGTTTATTGTTTATTTGTTTTGTTTATTGTTTATTTGTAGGGAACAGTGCATATTAATTAAGACTGACATTCAACATACATACATGTCACTCTGTTGAAAAGCAACAAAGGACATTTCTGAAAATGTCAGACTGTTTGATGCAATGCAGATCAACGCATTGGCATTGAATTTGAGGACTATATTGCAAATCCTTACAAATTAATATAATTCCAAGGATACTGGGATGACAAAAGCTAAGCACCATGCAGGTTTTTGGTGCTGATCTTCCACTCCCAGACGGTTTTTGGAGATGGCCAAAACAAAACCCCCAGAACAGAGGCAAATTGGTGCTTGCTCCCATGAGCGACTGTGGCCCAATTCTACTCTGGCCACTTCATCGTCCTCCTAACCCGCTCTCACTCTGTTTGCATGGGGGTTTGTATGGAGTTTCATCCCAAAGTTTCCACAAGTTCCATTCCTAACCAGTTAGCCTTAAGGTCGAGTGGATTTTATGACCTTCAAGTCCACATTGTTGCAAGCTTTCAAACCTTGGAGTGCGACTCCACAGTGGATTGGATTGAAATTGGCCCTCTGTGAGAACTATTCAAAGACAGGATCCAGGAGATCACCAATATATGCCTGCTTGTAATGCCTGCTGGATATCTAGCAGGTTAAATATCTGACTGAGTTGCAAAAAACATATTATTTTCTTTTAATCCCTTATCAGCAAATTGGACAGCATCATTAGATCATGTAGTGTGTGGCCCCTGTTGCTAGTCCGTCACTGTGTCCAAAACAAAATTGCAAGACTCATGATTACATGACAGAGAGCTGTATAATGTGGACAGCACAGCAATCTGACGACTTAGAAAGCCGTGTAGTCTGACCAAGGCATTGGTCCATGTGGAACACTAACCCCGAGATTCCACCAGACACGTGTCCACTGCATTCCAGCTCCAGACAGCTGAAATTGCGAGACTGAGGAGTTCCTGCGGTAATTACATAATCAGTTAGACAACAACAAGTATTCTCAACTGAAGGATCAGAAGAGGTACTTCTATTTGTCGCTATTTTTGCTGGTTTCAGCAGGGAATGTTTTACTTTGAAAATGTACCGGATGTTATGTTGTTGTTGTTTCGGTGTGTGACTTCCTGTTTGCTATGTGCTGAATTTGGCTGAATTGCTGCATCGTGCTCTGGCAAGTCCTGTGTATTAGATTTCTCAACGGACCCGCAGGTTCGGGCCGGGTTCGTGGTGAAGAGGAAGTCTGGCTGCCTGCTTCATGGGGAGGGGCAGACGCAGAACTGATGCCGCTGCGTGACGTATACTATACGCGAGGATGCGTATGGAGTACTGACAGCAACGGCCTCTTTCGCAGCTGGATCCATAGGTTTGTTTTATAGTGTTATATATTGTGGAGTTTTCTTTCTGGTATTTCTATTTTGGGAGATATTCTGACATGAGTATGAGGCATAGTTAAAATTCACTACTGATCTGCAAATTCTATCCCTTTATCATTTTGTATATGTATATATTACATACATTATATTGCCAAATATTCCCATCCAAATAAATGAAATCAGGTGTTCCAATCACTTCCATGGCCACAGGTGTATAAAAGCAATCACCTAGGCATGCAGACTGTTTCTACAAACATTTGTGAAAGAATGGGTCGCTCTCAGGAGCTCAGTGAATTCCAGCGTGGTACTGTGATAGGATGCCACCTGTGCAACAAGTCCAGTCGTGAAAGTTCCTCGCTCCTAAATATTCCACAGTCAACTGTCAGCGGTATTATAACAAGTGGAAGAAATTGGGAACGACAGCAACTCAGCCACAAAGTGGTAGGCCACGTAAATGATGGAGATGGAGCGGGGTCAGCGGATGCTGAGGTGTATAGTGTGCAGAGGTTGCCAACTTTCTGCAGAGTTAATCTCTACAGACCTCCAAACTTCATGTAGCCTTCAGATTAGCTCAAGAACAGTGCATAGAGAGTTTCATGGAATGGGTTTCCATGGTCGAGCAGCTGCATCCAAGCCATGCATCAGCAAGTGCAATGCAAAGTGTCGGATGCAGTGGTGAATCGCATGCCACCACTGGACTATAGAGCAGTGGAGACGCATTCTCTGGAGTGACGAATCGTGCTTCTCCATCTGGCAATCTGATGGACGAGTCTGGGTTTGGCGGTTGCCAGGAGAACAGTACTTGTCTGACTGCATTGTGCCAAGTGTAAAGTTTGGTGGAGGGGGGATTATGGTGTGGGGTTGTTTTTCAGGAGCTGGGCTTGGCCCCTTAGTTCCAATGAAAAGAACTCTGAATGCTTCAGCATACCAAGAGATGTTGGACAATATCATGCTCCCAACTTTGTGGGAACAGTTTGAGGATGGCCCCTTCCTGTTCCAACATGACTGTGCACCAGTGCACAAAGCAAGGTCCATAAAGACATGGATGAGAGAGTTTGGTGTGGATGACCTTGACTGTCCTGCACAGAGTCCTGACCTCAACCCATAGAACACCTTTGGGATGAATTAGAAATTAGAAAAAATGTCACTTAAGTTCATATGCGAGTCAAGGTAGGTGAGAAAATACTTTTGGCAATATAGTGTGTGTGTTTGTGTGTGTGTGTGTGTGTGCGTGTGTGTATACATGAAAGCTTTAAAAAAAACTGAGGCCCATCCAGATATTCCAAGCGCACCCATTAATGACGTTCTGTATCTGCCACTGATGTGGACCAAGTGTGAGGACATCTTTTAAAAATAAAGATGCTTGAATATTTTACATCATATGACCGTGTTCATTGACACATGCCTGAGTTTAAATCTGATGGTAAAAGATAATACATTATGAGCAAATTAATAGCCATTTTAAAGGTCCCATATTATGGTCATTTCTGCTTCTTGACATGGTTCCTTGATGTCTAAATGGAATGTTAGTAACATGCTTTGGTCAAAAAAAGCTGAAGCATTGAGCACAGCAGGGTTCTTGAAACACCAGTTTCACAGCCCTGCTCCAGGTGGCCTGTTTCAGTGCCTTTCCCTTTAAATGCTAATGAGCTACTGCGCGCCGCCCACGGTGCCGCCCACCTCCTCCTGCCTGCGGAAGACGTGAGGACGGCATCATGTGACCATGGCAACGGCGGAGTTTCTGGGAGTAATGGCTGCCGGACAACAGACTGCGGTCCGACCCAGAACAACAAGGGGCTCCAGAAGAAAGTAAGCAGCCAAGAATGAACATTGATGTTTCTCAGTGGTCAGTAGTTAAGTTTGTTACCTCGACATTACTTTTATGTTACTGCAGATAACGAAAGTTTTACGGGCTTACTGGCCGTCTGCCCGCGTTGTTACAGCTAACAGCCCTCTTCTCCTCGAGTGTTTACATCATAAAGCTTAGCCAAACCTCGACTGGTGTTTACTGCTGTTAAGTTGTAGTAACGCGGATGCAATTTAGCAAAAGCAGTTGCAAGAGAAAAGTGTAACCCCATATTATTATTTACCTTTATGTAGCCAGGTAAGTTGATTGAGAACCTGCTCTTATTTGCAGTGACGACCTGTAATTAGCTACTGCCAGCAATTTTCAACTGTAGTTTTCAGTATGCCACAGCCTGAACCAGCATATAGCGCATCGGTCACGTGACCATACGTGGCATACGTAGGAAAACATACGAAAATATCGTGCATTACTTTTCGTAGTTTTTAGTACGAAAGCTGAATGAGAGCAGCCTGGCCACAGTTGCCTCCAATCACCTGTCTACCAGCAGAATTGTTTTTTAACCATTTAAAACGGTTTATAAGCTTTATATATATTATCAAAGAAACAATGTGACATGATTAGTGATCATAGTTTCCAATGAATAATAAAAAATCGGCATAAAAACAGGTGTTCCTGTGTCTATTGTAAACAAATGCCTACAGAACCTGAGAATATCTGCTGTTTGGAAATACCACAATTAAGTGTAAACACTGGGCAAACAAGGTTGTCATTTTGCTCTCTTTTCTCTAATCTATTGTCACTCACTTACCTTTCATAATTTCTAGGTTACACGAAGACTGCGGCAGCTTCCTGATACACCATCATGCATGGTGGACCACCCTGGCCTGTAACCTGTCTGCCTGAATGTATCTGCACTGCAGAATGCACTGAACATTTATCGGGCAGACTATGAATCTTTACGTCTGAGGGGAATAGTGCAGTCAGCTTTTAGTCACATAAATACTATTCATTTATCGTAAAAGTGTTATGATTAAAAGTACATAACTGCTTCTTCTATCTTACATTGTTTATAGTTTATTATCTTTTACTTATTACCATGAAAATTACATATCAAACAATGAAAACACAGAACAGTTAGGAAAGATGTTTTAATTGTAAGAAACATTTGTAAACATGTGTTGACATGAATGAAATAATAAGAAGAAAATACATATCTGAAGTGAAACAGTTTGACTTTATATATTAACTTCAATATCAATATGAAAATAATAACAAAGAAAGTATCTAGTTGCCATGGGTGTAAACATTCAGTGCTGACTTTATATTGAATTGTGTTTAGCCAATATAGCCTACATAAGCTTTGTAAGGTGGTGTTGGTGCTCTCTGGGGAGGAGAGTGAGAGTTGTGCTGCCCGTCTGTGTGGTCTGAGAGGTCTTCAGGGTTTATGAGTTTCAGCACCTCCTTCACATATGGGGCAGGGTCCTGGAAAAAACCTTCTGGAAGATCAGGTCCAACAGAGTATCACCGCAGTCTGCAGTGCAATAAACAAATGCATGTTTACAGGAAAACTGCAGTAGAACCAAAAAGCCTTGTGCTGCAGTGTTGTAAAGTGTCTCTTATTTCTCCTAATTACTTCTCATTCATACATTCTCATTATTTATTTTGAAAACCATCTTAAAAGAATTCAGATTTTAAGTGTTTGTTTTCAACCTTTTGAGTGATGTCTGTGTGTCCATGTTTATTTTAATTTGAGAGGTTCAAATAAAAGATTGTAAAACTTACAGAATGTCGTGTCTGTCTTCACTGGTTTGGCTCTGCACTCTCCCTTCCAGGACTTTGGAAAGCTCAGTTTGAAAAGAGGATCCCCTGATGATGTGGTGGCTTGCCCTCTATCAGCATTCTTATTGTGATGCAGTGCAGCCAGTCAGAGTCTTGAACAGTAAAAAGACAAACATGAAAACAATTGCAAGAAATGGGCAAATGTTCTCAACAAGTAATCACAGTTCAATTTACCTGCACAGCATTCCCAGATATGGATAGGAGTAACACATGACAGCACTGTTACAGTATAATTCAAGCACTAAAGACTGCAACGCCTTACATTACTCTAATCCGACCACTTTATTTCAGTAACGAGTAATCTAGCGTTAATATTTCCAAACCAGTAATCACATTGAAGTTATTTATTGAAGTCACTGTGCGTTACAATTATTGTCATTTTCATTCGTAAAAATATATATTTTTGCTTTCTTCTTGTCTCTGGGAGTGATGTCACGTACGTCTCAAGTCACGTTTTAGCCATGAGGATAACTCACGTGTACACCACGCAGCAACACAAAAATGGAGGGAGGAGAGAGATGCGTGTTTCCTAGCTGGAAATATACTCATTATGCTGAGTTATTTAAAACAAAAAAAGCACAAATGCTTGGTCAAGGGCCCAGCCCGGCCCGGGCAGAGAATCTAAACTCTATGTAGCAGTCAACAGTACCCTCGTATTGCCCCGGCCTATGCCAACATATTCCAGCTTAGAAAACATTTTCAAATGCATTATTTCACAAAATCCTGAAAGCTTAGACCCGGCGGAGGGTGTGTGTATGTACTGCTTGACTGACCGCGCCTCTGGGTTTGCATGTGGAGACCGTGTTGATCGCGAACTAGGGGCTCGCGGTTAGCATTAGCTTGAAAGCTCACGGTTAGCGTTAGCTGGTACTATGTGACACTGCTTGGTTAGTTCGTGTAAAATTGCTAAATAAACACAGCTAAATACTTGTACATGCAGACATTTCCCTGGGACACGCATTACATAGTGTGCAAGATCAGAAACGTACTACACACAATGATTCTGCTTTAGCACTAACGTTAACTTGTGTGGTCAGGGAAGCTAACGTTAGCGGTTAGCCGCTAACCTTAGCTTGTTCTCAATGGCAAAACACACAGTACATCAGGCACGGGTTCAGCCTAATCTACAGAAACACACAGCACATTATTTGTATACTTACATGTCCTTGGTCTACATGTATTCCTTTGAGTAAAAGTCTGCCGACCACTCATGCCTTGTACTGGCCCAAGTTGGTGAAACAGTCAGTGTCAAAGTGGTTCGCACACACCAACAGTTTTTTGCCAACTTCAAAAATAAATCATAAAAATAAATTCAATCCATTGTCCTCTGCAGCTGGGAGACGATGGAGTGTGTTGTGCTGGTCCTTGCAGCCAACAACAGAGCATTTTTCCTTGAGTTTGGCCATGGTGATTTCAGTAGCGTAATGGCGGATCTCCGAGACGGTAGCTGTACCTGGTGGGTGGAGACACCGTGCGATGAAGGGAGGGGCAGTGGGGTAGCCATATGCAAATGTGCGGCCGTCAACGTCGACAGCCGCAGCAAATTTGACTCGTGTATCTGGAAACTGCAGGCAAGACCCCTTTAGAAACCTGTATCTCACTCAAAAAAGCATGGATAGTCTTTTTTCAAAGTTTCTCGGCGTGTGGCAGCACCATAGACCCACAATAACACCCCAAATCCCAGAAAAAGTCAGTTTTTCATAATATGGGACCTTTAAAAGACTAATGAGACAATTCTAGCAAATGGGTAATGGGTCATTATATTGCAGGGTGATTATTCAGTGGAATTCAATTTAAGGGAATTCAGCTCAGAGATTCATTACACTCATAGTTAGTCCTCTGTGTGCAATTGCACTGCCATGCATGATGAGAAAAATACCTAAATTCAATGAGGTGACCAGAGGTTCAAACAGGGTCAACGCAGAGAGAAAAATGCTCCCTGCCACGTGCAGGGAGGTCCGCCTCACACAACAGTGGCCTCAGCAGCATGTTCATCTGCCAGTGAGTATAATGTGTTGGAGTAATATGAAAATCCAGTTAATGTTTTTCATCTACTGCATTTCCCTTGCTAACTAGCTGAAGAGCTAATGGCGGGAGAAACATCACTTCAACCTTGAGGCAGCAAACATGCAGTATTTTGCATATACTAATGACCAGATGGAGTCAGACATGACTTCAAAGTAGGAGTATTGATGAAAAAGCCTCAATTGATTCAAACACATTATCTGTGCGGGCTTGGCATGGTTTTTAATTATGACCCCCAATACACCTCTTCACCTGGAGTCTAAATCCAGACACTAAATACAACAAAGGCATGCATTAACGTACGTAAAATAAACGTCCTCTAAACTAACTGTCAAGCTGAGGGCTGATTTATTTATCTAAATTCCTTTATTCTCGTCTTTATTGGATTGTAATTAGCATGTAGCCTAATGATGATTCTTGAGGGTTATAACTGTGGCCGTATTTTTAATTAACTCGTAAGAAAAGGAGTATCTGGCTCTAAAGCTGTCAGAGAGCAGGAGGAAATTGAGCTAAATTGTGTCCATTCTACACAGGTTAATGGTTTATGGTGTATGGATAATAGAGTTTTACCTGTAGAGCAATCAACCTGAAACTTGTTTCTCTGCAGAGAAAAATGTATGAAAAAAGCCGATGTGCAGATGGCACTGATTTGTTTCTGAGCTCTATCTTTTTTTGTTATCCTCCTTTGGAGTTTCTAGGCTTCTATTTTCAGTGAAAAATGTTGAAAGAAACTCAGAAACAAGCTTCCCCAAATATTCAAAAAAAGTCATGCAAACAAGCTCAATTACGTTTTCTGCAAAGCTCAAGTCGATCCTCAGTCTGCCAAATATAAACAAGATTTTGTTTTAATCGCTCTATGGCGACATTAGCTATGATAATGTTTATATTCCTACCATCGAGTACAGTGAGGGTTCATACTTTTTTCCTGTGAATTTAGGAGTCAACGTGTTCTTCAGTTGAGTTAAAATCCTCTCATACAGTTAAACATAGTTGGCATTTAAAAGGTCCAGCATGTAGGATTTAGGTTAATGGAACCAGGGATATAATATGCATAGTTATGATTTCATCATCTAAAACTAAGAATCATTGTGCTTTAATTCCCTTAGCATTAGCCCTCTACAAAGGGAGTGGGTCCTCTTCCACAGAGACCACCATGTTGCATGTTTCTACAGTGACCCACAATGGACCAACCAAACAATGGCTCTAGAGAGGGCCTTTTCGCATCATTTTTTGCAAGATTTACAGACAGCTTAGGTTCTACATGCTTAGAAGGGGGCAGGGTACTCAGTTTTTTTTTTGATAAAATCAAACTACCTCAACAGATGAGGTTTTGTTTACACCCCTATTTGTTTGTTTGTTGGTTGGTTGGTTTGTCAGTAGGATCACAGCAAATCTACAAAAAAAGGTTTTTCACTAAACTTTGATGGAGGATGGGTCCCGGCCCAGAATAGACTGCATTAACTTTTGGTGCAAGGACAGATTCAGGTATTTCTTCTCACTTTATTTAACATTGTGAAATGGTGCAAATTTCAACATTTTCATTAATTTCTCTGGGAATAATGCATTGACCCTGTTGAAATAAAATCTGCAATATTTGGGAGGCTAGTATATACAAGTGAGTACAAAAAGGGGACTGAGAAATGGGTTTTACTAAGTGCCAATCTCCTTGTTTTTTCTTTACGGTCTACAGCTAAACCATTTTGTTTTAGTGTCATCACTCTAATCAACTGTGCTTCCAGACACAGCAGGCAGCTTTTGCACAGAAAAACACAGATTAACTTAATTTCACCCGCACAAATGACAGACAGATACATTTAGCAAATAGTGTGTAAACATCATGAAGCTTCCTCAGCTTGGAGATTTTATTTAATATTGTCTTTTATTTCAAAAAAGAGCCAGAATAGCCAGAAACACTCCAAATGAATGTTAATGTTGCTCTTTGTCTGCTGGATGAATCACACATTTTTCTGTGAGGACAAAGAAGTGACACTGCAGACACTGCAAAAAAATGTACATCAACATGCTGTGCAGCAAGTGTGATGTTTGTCTTTGCCTTTCAGAGGAAAAGAACTGCGTTTGCAACTATCATGGAATATGAACATGGCTGAAAAGCTGCTTTTTAATTTATTCATAACCATGCATAATGGTAAAATAAATATGACCATTGTTTTATTATTATTTAGGATATATACCGTTTGGGTGAGCCTGTCCTCCATATATGTTGACTGTGAAAGTATATCCATATTTACGTTTCTTGAAGTAGTTATTACAGCAGCAAAGGATGAAGTTGAGTAGCATAAAAACTTTACAGTCTTTATAGGAAGGCGTGAAACAAGCACAGGACATTCATTCAAACTGCTCTTCGTCCCATGTAAAATCAGATGTCAACAGTGAGTTATTTTAACTCATGGAACATAAGCTACTAAAGTAATGTGGTGATGTTTGCAACAGAAGTTACAGAAGAAACATGTTTTGTTTTTTTTAAGCGAAACCACAAACTTTTCCTAAACCTAACCAACTCGGTTAGGTTTAGGCAAACTTCTTGATGTTTGACTACACCTAACCAAACTGTGGGGGATCAGTGATTTATGTCGTTTTGGGAGTCACTGGCAATCTACCTGTTCACTTGTTTAAGTATGAGGATGTCTTGGCAAATAAGGAATCAACCCTGCAAATGACCCTCTAAGTGTTCTGTAAATTTGGTCCAACAGTTTGAGTACAAATACAGAATTTATGTTGTTTTTTAAAACTATCTCTTCATCAGTCTTCATCCTGCAAAAATGTGAGGTGAAATAAAAGGGAAAAAAAGAAAAGAAAAAATAGAATATATCTATATGATGGGACATACAGTCATGACCTCAGTATTTGTAATCCTTCAAAGACCATGTCACTTTTCACAGTCTGCATGTGATAGCATCACAGCCGGTTGCCTGTTTGTATCTGTGCCGTCTCAAGATGGAAACCAAGCTCTGCTAGGATGAAACTAATCCATGCAATTTTTAAATGCAATTATTTATTACCAGAGGATGTGAAATGTGTAACAACGACATTTTTTTTATTTATTGTGCAGGGAATATGCAGATTCTCTCCCTAAGAGTGTTAAATACCTGAAAATTAAGTTGAGCTAAATGACAATTGGCAAAGCTCCTTGAGTGTAATACCCCCGGATCAGACTGAATTAAAAAGGGATTTTCCTACAACTCTCTGTGAAGGAATTCTTCACATCGCCACTTTCATCTGCGTCTATGTGTACAGTCTGTTCTGCTGTCGGAGCATGAAACTGAAGCTATATCCTCAGAATGGAGGAGCACTTTTCCAGACTGAGGGACACACGTTGCCAGCTTTGTCTTGCCTACAAGCCAAGAATGCTAATTGGGCTATTAAAAGGCTGTCCATCCCTGGCAAAAAAGGAAACAGTCCGTATATGAACTGCTTATTGGATCACTATATCATATGTCTGGGGGAAACATACTGTACATCTATCACAAATGGGATGTGGGATGACTTTATCAATTCATGGTAATATGGGATGACAGTAGTGTCACACATGTCACATGCAAAATGTTGACTCTTGCAGTTCACTACAGTTTGTTCCTGGTGATAAGAAACATGAATGATTTATGCCATTTGTCTTTGTCTTTCTTTATCACGTTTAGCCACTATTGCAACTGATGATGAATTGGTGGATGCCATATGACATATAAAATATAATAAATCAACGATTATAGCTGGAACAATTGCTGCATTTATGAGTGTGTGTGCACAAGCAGCAAACACACACAGATGCTCTCCACACAACTCACATCAGGCCCCACGCAATTACAGACAGGGTGACATGATGTGAGAGGAAGCACTCTCACTGCGGGATCCATGGTACAATTAATGAAGTGATGACATTATATATTTATTTACAAGTCATTAGGATTCAGGGCCTGAGGAGTCATACCCTCTCTCTGCCAAGGCTCTCTAAGGAGCATTTATTCTGTTTGGTCTACATAACAAAGAGAAAAATTAAAAGCTGGCATAGAAGCCCTCCAGCTTAAAACACACTAAGCTTCAAGTTTGCACTGTTGATGGAGAAGCTTTAACCATGAAGTGGTAATTTTGTGACTGAATGTTTATAGATTTAATTAAATTACAAGACCAGACAAAAAAGCCCAAAGGCAAAGTGCTATAGTGTTTAACAGAAGCCGGCTGTGGCTATTGTTTAGACAATCAGCTGGAAATCCTATTTGAGGTTCAATTTTGCTTTAAATTCTGCATAATATGCTGACTAGTAAAGAAATCCGAGGGTTTATTAAGTAATGGTTGCATTAAAGAACAATTCTAAAATGTGGGATCCTGGAAAAGAAATATAAGAGAAACATGAAGATGAATAGTGTGTGTGTGTGTGTGTATGTGTGTGCATATTCAGGTGTTCTATAATTAATGTTTGCACGTATGTGCTGTATTAAAAGCCTTCCCGCTCCTCTCACAACCCAGAGGTGATGAAATGGCATGGAAGACCGCCATCATTATGTTATGTCATCAATTAGTCTCATCAATTAATTTGGCGATATAACATGCCCTCCGACTATACTGAGAGCTCATTCTCAGAGTGCCCTTGCCCGTATGTATCCTCTGTGACAAAAGCCAAAGTGTTGCCAAGCCCTGATATTGCCTTGCGGAAGGTCGTGCTAAACGAAGGGGCTTGTACAAGTACTGACACTTTTCACATCTTACAATGTAATAGCCTCCCCCACTCTCAAACACAACAGGTCTGCACCACAGTGAAACTGATAGGAAAAGACCAGATCATGATTTGATGATGAAAGGCATTCCCTATGCTTTCCTTTTCATATGATGTGCTTGCCGCTTTTGCTTGCCGTTACCGCGGATGTATGTTTACGCCCAGCTTGAAGGCAATGTGGAGATGTTAATTAGCTGTGTCAGAGTGTCGTACACCCGTATTGACTTGTGATATAACTATGATCAGTGGTGCAAGTACACTGCATAAAGCTGGTTTTTCAGTCAGCATATACCCACTCCTCCTGATGATCATCTTCATTACATTGTTTGTGGCTACTGTATTGTCGGCAACTGGACATGTTTCAGTTTCTTGAAGACATTTCACGTCTCATCCAAGAGAAGCTTTTTCAGTTCTAACTAACTGGAGAGGAGTTGCAGGCTTTTAATCTCTGTGTGGGAGTGTCCAAACAGAGTTGTTAAGGACACTTATTTTAATGAAATACATACTAATTAGACAGTGTAATGGTTATAGAAAAAATACCCTATCCACATATAGATTGGTTTCCTATAAGCCTTGCTTTAACTATGCTATTCATTCTGCGTCCAGGCTTGATTGTTACCTTGGAAAACAAAAATCAGTAAGTGCGTCCGAAATTGCACACCTAAAACATGAAGACACATTGTTTTCCTGAGATCAGGATTTCTAGGTCAAATTGTTGTTTTGCCCTGCACAGTAGGCTGCTAGCAGTTGTGACAGCAACATCAACATTCCAGCAGGAAGGTTGTTGAAAAATTGCCAAAGTTGCCATTTCCAAAAAACGCAACTTATGTGACTAATGTTCTTATTTTACACCAAAGCAAAACCTAAACCTAACCAAAATGCAACCATTTCATGTAATAGTCCCAAACTCATCATATTTAAAATGTTTCACAGCAAGATTTCTCGTTAAAGTCTGACAGGCTGGGCACACTGGATGCGTGTGCAGCGCTGCTGTGTGACGTTAACTCTCGCTTTATATTTCGGTGTCCTTTATTTTTCTGCATGAATGAGACATGATTCTCACGTGTGGCTCCTGTGTCGTGTTATCTAGAAATTCGGAGTCTCTGCTATTTCAACTGCTACATGCGCATGATTCTTGGCTCGATTCTCGGCTCGATTCTGTATCTTTAGAACATGTCACAGAAAGGAAGGGAATGCATGCAACTCTAACTTTGCAAGTGAATTACCTTTTTCGCCCCTTGGGGGTGGCGGTGGCTCAGATGGTAGTCTAATTGGAGGGTTGGTGGTTTTATCCCCAAATTATTCCTGATGGTTGTTCCATTGGTGTGTGAGCATAGTGGGGTGTTCTGGCAAGGAAGCGCTGAATTGCTCCTGATGAGCAGATTGGAACCTTGTAATGGCAGCCTCTGCCATCAGTGTATGAGTGTGTGTACGAATGGGTGAATGAGGCAAGTGTTGCAAAGTGCATTGAGTGGTTGATAGATCAGCAAAGGGCTATATAAATGCAAGTCCAGTTAACATTCTCAAAAGTTGAATGAAAGTTAAGTAATATTCCTCATTATTCCGAAACATGACATAGGCCTGTTCGATTGTCTAATATTAGTTTGAACTGTGGCCCATTGTCCGTCTACCAGAGGGCCTCTGGCCAGGTGTTGCAGGGGGTTACTGGGTCAGCACGACGCTCAGGGGAACAGCAGTAAGTGCGAATGATAGCAGAAATAGGTCAATGGTGAGAGAGAGTGGCAAATTGAAAGTGACACTGAACCCCCAATGGAGCAGGAGAGCATGAGAAACATATATATGCTGTATAATTTATGGAGCATCTCAAGTTGCCTGTCAAAAAATGTACTAAAATGCCATGTCTGTCATGTTGTGTATAAACAAAAGGTTGCATTTTTATTTACTTCAGTGTCAAGACTATACATTAGGCTGTCTAGTCATAGTAACCTCCTGCTGTGCTGAAATTTTACTGTACTGGGGTAAACATGGCAGGATAATACCATCACAGGCAACATCCAGATTCACTGGTCCAGCTTGAAAGCTATAGAGCTGTGGTTCCCAAATTGTTTTGTGTGAAATACTGCAAAAGCTCAATGAGATGAGCTTGAACACACCTTTCATCAACCATCTTTACATTTGTAAATCTTTCATAACATTTATCATTGGGCTTGCTAACCTCTACTTGAGGGAATACAACTGACATTGGTAAATATTGTTACAATTTTGTAATATACAATATAGTGTAGATGTGTTTTTGTTTTTTCAGTGGGTTTAGTCAAGTTTACATGTGTACATTGGGAGAGAGAACATGTTCATAACGCTAAAATTCTCATCCTGATAATCTGTCACATCATATCCTTATCAAATTAAAGTGTTTCTTATTCGCATATCTGTCAGGTACTGAGTTATGTTATCATTCAGATGGCTTTGTGTTTCTGTTAAAAAAAATTACATATTTCTTTTAGCGGTTTTTGGTCTCTACCAACTCTTAAGGGAAACAGTACATATCTGTGAAGCTGCTAAATTCTAAACTGTGTTTGTCTGCGGTTTGTGAAGGGCAGGTAGTATATGGTAGTTATTACAGACCTTTGTCAAAGAAAATAGCTGACTTCTGTTGTCAGTTAGGTGCTGGGGCAGCTAAACAAAGAGCTAAAACGCACTATAAAGTCTGCAAGACTAAAAGGAGATACAAATTCAAGTGATAATCCTTTGTATGTGCAATTTCTTTCATGTATTACATTGTTCTCAAATTATTGTTTGTTGCATTAAGTGTGTGACAAAACAGCATTATGATGAATTATTTTAGTGCTGCAGATATATCCGGGCCTACTTGTTCTGTCTCGGAAAAAAAACATGTTGGTTTGGAATAGACCCCAACAAATGTCACATCATCATGATTTTCATAGTTTTTTCAGTGACAATAGAAAGTGCGATGTAATAAAAAGATAAATAAAAAAATCATTACCACTTCTCATGAATCATATTGCAATATCTGTCAGAATAATAACAATAATTAATGCTGATGAAGGTTCTCTGTCATACAGGTCATGGTAATAGTGCTGTATCGTAGGCAACTGAACTTGTTTCAGTTTCTTGAAAAACATTTCACGACTCATCCAAGAGTTTTCTTCAGTTCTAACTAATTGGAAGGGAATTGCACAATAATTAATTTAACCATACCATACAGCCCTAACACGTGATCAATCACATTTATTTACTTTTTATTTCTTCAAATCATCTAAGCACAAATTATGTCAACATACAGACAACTCCTCGGGGTAAAGGTGCCCCTGGTTAGTGGGAACAAGTAACAAATTAAACTTTAAAAAAAAAAAATGCTATCTTTAGTGCGTGCATCCATTCTCATGGGTTGGGGGGCCAAAACCTAACCTAGCATTCATTGCATAAGAAGTGGGGTACACCGTGAACTGTGTGCCAACCTCTATGGCGCTCACTCTGCTTTTCTCACCCATTCTTTCCTCTGCAGCTTATTTCCACCACTTTCTCACCATTACAAAAAAACAGACAAGTATAGCTTCAAAGAGAAGAGATGGCTAATGTGAACTGTCAAGTCAGCTCATGGATCAAGTCAGCCATAAGCAGTTAAGCTGATGCTTAGGAAAGAAAACAAAAACGACATAAGCACAATGTAGAATTAATGAATAGTAGCACTGCTAAGGCTGTCTTTACAAACACATTATGTTATGGTTATTGATATTGCTCTGAAAATAAAGCCATTGTCAATTTTATGCAAGAAGAAACCACATATCACATTAAGCATATTTAGAGTCACAGCAACTTTAGATGACACAATGGGGAGGCAGTAGCTCAGTCTGTAGAGACTTGGCTTGGGGACTGGAGGGTGGTCGGTTCAAGTCCAGCTACAGACCACAATATGGAAGTGGACTGGTAGCTGAAGAGGTGCCAGTCCACTTCCTAGGTTACTGCCGAGGTGCCCCTTGAGCAAGGCACCATGCTCCCCGGGCTGACATAGCAGCCCACTCGCTTGTGTGTGTTATGTTAGAATGTGCAGCTAGTGATGGGTTAAATGAAGAGGACAAATTTCAGGTGCGTTTCATGTCTGAAAAATAAAGATTCTTCTTCTTCTCTTCAATGCAGTTTAGTAGGCATTGCATGGTGAGTCAAAATAACACCTGTTTTAATTATCCAATGAACTGGGAAAGCTTGCACTTGTATAGGTTGGGCAGATGAGTGTTTAAGCATCATAAAGTATTTATCTATTCTCGTCTAATATCTCAGAAATCCTGTTCTCTCATAGAGGGAATTTAAGATGTCAACTTTAATGTTGGCAAGTAGTCGTGCATGGTGATTATCTATTTGTCTCAGCCACTGCAAAGGGACACAAGTGAAGGTGCATGAGCAGAGTCACAGTGCTGCAAAAGTTCAGTAATAATGATAAGAGCACTGGAGAAAGTACTGAAGTGGGCAGAACACTGTCGCACACTGCCATACACAATTTCAGTGTTACATACCGCTGATCAAGTAGTTGAGAATAAATACAATAACACCTTTTGAGAAGTTTTTCTTCCAATGTATATGTTACCATTTGTTTTGTTTTTTTGTTTTTTTTTTGCAGCAAGCTATTTTGATTATATCCTCAACAAGACAAAGGAGTCTTTATATTATTTTAATTAGAAACCGACCTATGCTGGATTTTAGGGGCCAGTGCCAACACTGATATTGGGGAGTAAAAACGTATTATATAGATATATGAGCCAGTAGTGTTATTCACACAGAGTATATACACCCAATGTGTGTTTCCCACACATTTTTTTATTTGTGGCGGTCCGCCACAATATCAACATTGGCCACCACACAATTTTCTATTTTTGGAGCTGCATGTCACGTTCTCACTCACTCAAGACAGCGCACCTGTCAATGAATAACATGATGTTATATACTCCGATACAGTGGATGGCAGTGTGGTTTTTATTATACCGGCTAAACCAATGAAAAAGAGGAGGACTATTTAACGCTCATTGGCTTGACCGTAACTTCCTCTAAAATAAAACGTCTAAAACGGTAATTAAAGCCTCACAAAATTACACTACATTTTATCCACATCCAAGTTAGCCTGCTTAACAAGAAGTTAGCCGACTCGGTCGGCGGAAGTTTCAAGTGCGCATGCTCTATGGCACCCTAGCTGGACAGCTACTACCACAATTAAAGTCTGACCCTCTGGGAAACACTGTACACAAACACACATTTTTGCAATGATCAAGTTATAATAAAGTTATATTGTTAATTACAATTTCAAAAACAAGTTTTTATATTGGCTAAGATTAAACAACATATACACCAATATGATATATCTGAGGTAGGCCAATACTGGCCAACCAATATATTAAGCGGGCCCTTATTTTAATGATACAATAGGTTTGTGTTGTGCTTTGTTTTACTGTTTAGTTTTTAAGGTGGCTTATAATACTAACATGTATATTATATATGCAATACTATAATAATAACACACGCACTGCTTCAAACAAGCTACATCCGAAGGAAACTGCATTTATACCAATTCTGATGTCCATCCTCATGAGAAAACCGCAAACTTCCACTGGTAGTAGCAGTTGACAGGAGCAAAGTAGGAAGTCAGGTGACAGAGTAAAGAGCAACCATAGATTGAGCTAGGGTTTTGGATGAATGGATCAAAGTGAGGTTACCACAGGTTACCAGTGTTTGTGGAACGTGTGAAACCAAAAGTCAGTGGTGAGCTGAGGTGAGGTGAGACGTGTACGTGACGTAACTTTAATGAAACTAACGTACCTATTTTAACCCAAACCTTCACTAAGTGGTGACGTTTGTAGGCACATTCCCTCATGTTTGTAAATTGGTTGAGGAACACTTAAGAAACACCTTTCGATATAATGACAACTTCTTAAAACTACAAACTCAATAATAACATGTAGTAAAATCCATAACTCTCTGACAATGTCAACAGAATCTCAACATTCTTACCTTTTAGGCCTTGGCTCTACATTGGAGTAAAAATGTAATCTATGGTTGTCATCCAAATGCAAACATTCAGTGATTGAAGATTGTTGCCTTGTGTAAATTTTCAGCTCATAAAGTAGCATCCAGTACACTTTCCAAGAATCCTCCTCGAGAAAGAAAGCCAAAAACATTAATTGTATAAAGGTATTGGCAAAACTATGAATGTACTGATTGATAAAAAATGTAGTGACGTGTCAGAAGTTGAAATGCACAAATATTGAAAATGTGTTTAGAATATTTGCAAAAGGTTAATATACTATTTAAAACTACCATGTATTATTATGCATTATCAGCTTGTTACATATTCTAGTGACATGTGCACACCAATTATACTTATAAGTGTTTTGAAGAGTTACACGGATGGCATATAATAGCCCCTAATTCTACCTTTATTCAGGTTGTTGGATAATCCGATAAGCACTGTGTTTGAAGCAAACTGAGGCCTAGAGTCTCAGCAATGGCTCCGGTGAGGAGGAGACAAATCTGATGTGTAAATCAGAACTGCAGAAAATTTAACATGCTTCATGCCATCAAGCCCTCAGCATTGGGTAAACTACCCAACTGCCCCTAGACAGCCATTGACTTTTTTTTTTTTTTCTTATCAAAGAACACCATTGCTTATCATTTGTGCAGATTCTAGCGGTAGATCGTGATACCCATCAAAACCCTGAAAATGTCTTAATGGAAAATTAACAGGCCGTGTATCTCCTTTTACTACCTTGGATGCCTGATAACAAAAATCTGCAACACATGTCGATATATATTTTAATACCATGTCAAATAGCCCAGAAACATGTTAACTGACCAGCATTAATTAAAACGGTTGCATCATATTCCTCATTTGGCCCCTACCACTTTAGAAGGAAAAGTTAAAAGATAAGTGTAGAGACCTTGAGCAAATTACTGAGCGAGTCAGAGAACGACATCATGAGGGACATGAGGGTGGGTGTGAGTCTGATTAGACAAGCTCAGAGAGGGGTTTTCACGTTCAGCATGAAGGCCGTTAATTACCGCTACAGTTCAAAACAATCTCTCTCTCCCGCTGTGTTCCTCCCTTCCTCTACGCCATCAACCACATGCTCTGTCACATGGCAGGCCCTTCATCAGGCTCAGGGGCTCGCGTTACGCATCACATCCCCAGATTGGTGCAGATCACCCTCTCAGTCTGTAATTATTTATCATAATCCCGTAGACACAATCACTGTTGTAGGAAGCTACTGATTGAGTCCTTAAAACTATGTTGCACCTGTGTGGTGGTGCACGGTGCTGTTTGTAGGATACATTGAAGGATGCCATCAGTCACTTACTAGTCTTTGTAGGATTGCCGTACATAATGCTGAAACATATTGGTCATTATTATTGGAGAAGCACATGTTATTTAGGTTACTCGGAACCTTGACCTAACTATAAATTTGTTGGACACAATTAGGGAAGCCATCAGGCATTTAGTGTATGGCCCTTGTAGAATTGCTGTACATAATGTTGAAACCCATTCTTCATTATTAGTAAAGAAGTACATGTGTGCTCATCGCGACCTTGAAATAACACATTTGATCTGAGTGTTGTTGCGAGGGGTTTAAAATGCCAACTTGAATCATTCAGTGCTGTCATCGCAGTTTTTGAGAAAAGTCGTTTCCTCTAACCTTAGGTCAAACAAGAATGTCAACTCCATCATAAAGAATCTATCAATTCGATTCTAAAAAAAAAAAATCTATAAAGTTACCAACTACAGCTGTACTCTCAGAATGGTTGAGGTCGCAAAAACACAGGTAGAGCTGACGTAAAAACACGGATGGTGGTGCCTGCTCAGGCCAATGAGAGCTGACCAATCAGAGCAGAACTTAAAGACACGGGCACCTAAACAGAGTGTTCAGAAAGAAGGTGCAGTAGTAATAAAGTATGAGAAAAATAAGTTGTTTTTTGAATACTAGCCGTTTTTAGACAGAGCACCAAGCCGCCAATTTGCCCGGCCTTTTGGCGGCTCTGTTTTGGTCCGCCGATTTTCCGCCTCAGAGGGTACACTTATTTCCGCCTCGACTGCTATCTCAAACCGAGGCGGAAATGTGCCGGCCCGTGGGTGAGATGGGCAGAGGTGTCAATGACCTGCACTATTTTGCGACCCACAACCGGGGAGTTTTAAAACCAGGAAACAGTTGATCAAAGCAGTCAGTCCATCACTTCATCCGTGGACATTAAGATGATCAACTGGACAGCCGCTGAGATCCAGGAGATGCTAGTGTCTCCTGGATATCCGCGGCTGTTTGGTTGTGTTAACGTGTTGTTGTAGCGCAAGCTAAGAACGTTCGCTACTTTCCAATTAAAAGCCCCACGTTAAGAACCCAGTTCTAAACTACAATGGACTGCAATGTAAAGCTCTTATTTTGAAGACAAATTCTATGTCACTGTTCACAGCCCAACTTCGAGCTTCACGTCACGTGACATGTTTACGCCTACCTCAGAGGCGGCTTTTGGAAAAGGAGGAATATTACGCCTCCGTTTTAGAAAGCCAGGCCGGCACATTGCCGCCCTTACCTTGGAGCAAATGTGCCGCCTTTTCTATCTAAAAAGGGCTTCTAAAACCCAAAATAAATGTATGAGCCTGAAAATAAGCATAATATGCACAATAGCTGTTCAGTTATTTATAATGATGCATTTTTATTTACTTTATGTGAGATAAAGAAACACTAGCAGGCTACTGAGTCTGAGAGCTTAACTGGCTACCATTTGTCCTATACTTGAGTCCTGTATGACAAAAGAAGCAAGAGATTGCAGCAAACCCCCCCTCATCTCTCCTGTCACCCGCTCAATCTTCTCCCATCCGGAGAGAGGCTCAGGTCAAACATGACGAAGAACCACTTACTGCAAATCCACTTTCTTTCCACCGTGTCACTGCTCTCATCAAATGTATTTCAAGACTACAGCCTTTGTCACCCACACAATGCACATTCAAAGATGTAGGGTTTTACATTTTAATTTCCACTACAAATTTTGTACAGTATTAGCACTTAAAGTTTACATACATGTATACATGTGACACTGCAAGCACTAGTCAATAAACACAGCAATTGATAAATACATTTTACTTTCAGACAGTGGGAGTTATTTTGGGCATCTTGTGTTCAGTTTGTTTTCTGCATAGACATTGTTAGGTGACACAGTTGAATAATCAGGACAAAAGACGCAACCGCAGTAGAAAATAAAGTGCTCTTTGATAAACATTGAACAAGGCATAATCATTTAAGGAATGAAGTCAACTACAAGAAATAATTAATTGCCAATCAGAAATTCTGTTGTGTGCACTACCAATGTATCCTGATTCCAGACCTCTGAATCAAGGCACATTTCACAGATTTCTGTATTTCTAATAGAATGAAATAACAGAATGGATAAAGCAGGGCAATTCAGGGAGATTACTAATATCGACTAGAAGCTAAAGATTAGGCCTTGGAGCAACCTGATGAAACATTTAGCACGTAGAGTTTAACATTTTGAACTAAAGATTTTCTTATAGTTTCTCATAAATTAGATGATAGCTTGACTCTGTGCAAATGTAACAAAATCTTAACTATAAAATTACCATACTAAGTCAATTTTGGAATTTGAATTAAGCGACTGTCTTGTTACAAGCTGATTCTGAGAAAAGTATTCTAGTGTGCCGGTACTAACCTGTATCTGTGGGATTATCAAGAAAAAAGCAATGAATCAGATAAATAAATCATGATTTTGTCATGATTGTTTCACGGTGGTTATGTTTTTTTTGTTTTGTTTTTTTTTCCTGGTATATGACAATCATTAAATGAAGTAATACTGATGCTCATATTTTGTTCCAGAGGAAAAGATAAATTGCAGCTCAAACAGCAGTTTCATATCTGTGCCAGGGAGGCATGGCAGCCATCCTCTTGGAGCCTGACCATTTTAATGCAGTCCTCTAATTGATCAGCATTCATTCCTCATCCACACTGGATTTACTAAGACACAGCCAACGGCTTCCATAAGGCTGCCAGACCTAAAGAGAAATGGCCGGAGGAGCTCTGCCATCCACCATCCACAGTGGGAGGTTCCAGACGCCATCACCACACAGGCTGTTTACTAATCAAGATTTACGCTGTTTGTTGGTATATATCAATAAATCACTTCTGAGTGCATGTGAATGACCGTGAATCTCAAACAGGTGTAGGTCTCTAATTGCATCCCACAGGGCTGAAGCAAACATAGTATATACCATGATTCTACCTCCCAGGGTTTAAAATTAGACTATGGGGGAACAAATGGTTTGTTTTTAATTGCTATATAACCATAGCTTCAAGTGAGATTTTCATTTTTAGGCAGCCGTGATAGCAGGAAGAGATCATCCTGAGTGCCAGAGGCAAGACTGTGGATTCATCAGCGTTGTATTAAACTGTTGTTTGATGTCAGTGTTTTGAAAAAGCTAATTTCTTCCAAGTCCCTGCTGAGAGAAAAAAAGAGGTGTCTTCTAACTCAGAGATGAAATGATCCAACAACTAAACTAAATGTGCCTCGAAAGACATCGTCCTTGAAATAGGGTGAAATGTGACATTCCCTGAGGTTTAGCCGACACCTTTTTAGGATGGATGGAAGCGAATATTATATGTGTCTAATAGAGAGAGAGATATCCTGCCAAGGTCACAAAGTGGTACCAAGATATCTGTAATAGCCAGAAGGACCCTTAGAAGAGAGGAGGAGGTGCAGGAGCTGAGGAGATGGTTTAAGTTCCTGTCCTTGGGGAAATCTCCATCCATCTGGGGAGTCGCTGAAAGCGCAGCCAATTCACATGCTCTAACAGGCTCTTAATTTGGGGAAACATATGCCACCACTTAGGCCTTTTGGAATCTGTTCATATAGCAGAAATTGGTTGTTATGGTGGACATTAGCTGGTAGACTAGATGAGGCATAAATAATGTTATTCAAAAGTGACACACATATATCACCCTCCTGAACGCACTTTCTCTTGTTTTAATCTCACTTGATGTACAGTATTTACACTGTATTATTGCCTATGACACTAAGTTTTGGATATAACAATATTGCATTTTAAAGACCACTATTTAAAGTGATAATGTCTAAAGATTTTCATCTCAATAAATATCTGTTGAGTCACTATCGTTTGCTGAATGAGGTAACACAGTGATGATTGAACCAATGGCCCACTGATGAAAGCTCTTGCATTTGCTGTAATACCAAAGATGTACACTTCGTGTTGGTGGCGACTTTCCCAGAAAATATCACAAGTGGCGCACAGTTAGTGACGTGTTCACCCAGCTGTGGTCGGTCGGCCAGAGAGAGTAGGTGGTTTGCATCATAATGACTAAAAGTAGTTTGCCTACTGTTAGACAATGAATAAATATGTACTAGGGTTGGGCAGATGGCTGACGGCCATGGACTACTAATCCCTGATCATCGGCAACATCGTGATTTAAAACGCTCCCCACTAGAGAGCACAACCAAGTGGGAATTCCAGAGTTGCCGTAGGGCAAGAATTGTTGTTTGTGATATATGGGGAGAGGAAATGAAAGAAGCATGTTGCTGCTCATGGCACTAACATTATGTCTCCATGTCCCGTTTATTACTGTCCTATTAAACCAGCTCAGTTAGGCGAATCCAAGACACTCAGTTACATTTGTGGCAGCAGTGTTTATTTTCCTGCAACCGTTTTTTATTCGGTCAATAGTTCTATATTTGGGGATTCAATTCATAGAGTATTACTGAGACAAATCCCTGTATGTTCCATGAAACCATAGCATCTTTGATGATGAAAGCACTCAGATCTCTTACTTAGGTAAATGATATAGAAATACCACAATATACAACGGCTCCCTTCAGGGGTGGAAGGATCCTGGTGGTCACTTTAACCCCCGACACAAGCTCTCTCTGCCGCGTACTGGTCTGAATAGGGCTACCATCTTAACACTGATTATTCACACCCAGCCACTGAAGCGATAGCGCCACAGTGTCAACTTTGCAGTTTGCTCTTTGCAGTTGCCACGAGCCTTAACTCCATCCTGCTGTTACACACCACAGTAGTGGGAGAAGTTTTCTACTATAGTGGCAGCCCCAGAGGGAGCACGGAAAAATGTGGAGTGGGCTCTTTCAGTAATTTCAGTCCCAGCCCCCACCATGCGCATGAGAGCCTGAGGAGCAGATATGGTCCGAATCGTGAATCCACCCACACTTCATGTCACTCTCCATAACACAAGAACTGTGAGCATGCTATCTACGCAACATGCATGTGCACAAAGACCTACACACAGTCCTGCACACATTCACAGAGAATGGAAAACTTCATATTATAAGATGGAGTAGATTACAGAATCAATATATTGTAGATAACAGGTATTTGATATCCCTACATTCATTTTACACTTATTTTAGCGTGCTTCCAGTCACGTTCCCACAGTAATGAGCTATTATCTCCTCTCAATGTTGCATCTAAGGTTTGAGTATGAGTGGGAGCTTTGGCGTGTTGGCACGCTCTTTGTCTGCCTCTTGATAGAACACTTTCCACTCGGCTGAATTACCCACTCCATGATGACTCGATGCAGCAGAGCAAAAAATGATGCTCCCCAGACTCCCGCGTATTCAGATTCTTTCAAATGGATTCCTCAGGCCCCCCTCATGCTGCAGACCAAGGCGGCAGCAGGAATGTAGCCTGTTATGGATCAAGGCTGTTTGATATCCAGCTGATAAGAAAATATCAGCTGTGACTGGATTCTTTTTGTTACAGATTTTCAGTGTACGACAGAATGTGTGTGCATGTATATATGTACATGTGTGAAAAACACTCATTGAATTTGATAGAAAACCCTTGGTTGGTTGCCTATCAAAATGTTTGAGAGGCAACCAACTACATGCTCAAAATTAAAATGCTGAAATCTACTCTTGCTTAGGCATTATTCGATCCTCATTAAGTCTCTGAACGTGTTAATGGATGACTCTGGAAATTCAGTTTATTTGAGGATATAACCGTCACTAGAATGAATGAAATTACAAGTTAACTGTAGTGAGAAATGAGATCACTCTATTACCAAGCAGATTAACAGGAAAAATTTTGATTTAGATTACTTTAATTTCATTTTTTGCATAACTAGGTATGGAGAAAATAATTTATTAAATTGTTTTACTTCTGTTGTGAGACTCTCCCCTCTATGTGTCATTGATTTGTTTGACCCGTCACCTGTCTCCCTCTCCTATCAACACTTCACTGCTCTGGGTGCCCATCACACTGTGGGTAGGCAGGGGAGGAGAGACCACACTTCCCCTGATCTTTGAACTTGTGTTGACAACTCAGCCACTTCCAGTTGCAGGGGTCGCTCATATGTGTCGTGCATGGCATGGGGATGACATGAGAAGTAATATCACAGGGATATATTGAAAGGCTGCTTCTGAGTCTATATTGACATTCTACCCACAGGAAAATAAGACATGACAGACAGTGTCCTAAACATGCTGATATTGTTCTGCTATTCTCGTTTATGTATATTTACAATGTGGATGAAACGTCACATCAACAACACAATCAAACACAGCTCCGTAGATTTTCATGTCTCTCACTAATCCTAATCATTTTGTACGCTGCAACCTTTCCACAGCAATAGATCTACAATGTACAGTAAACTATGATGAACTTGTTGCTGCGATGAAACAGAGGAAACATTATGTATGTGTTTGAATGTCAAATGCCAGCTTTGTCACATCTCACCTCATCTTTTTCCTCATGAGTGACGGGAAGCAAAGCACGAAGGTCATAAAAGAAGCCTCTAAAAATAAAACAGCCCAGAGATAGTCAAGTGATGCATTCCACATCTGGGGCCCAATTGTACAAGGACAGAATCCCACCAGAACTTTTTGTCCTGTGTATGCCTGCCTGTCTAGTCACCCGCCACCTTGATGATAAGCAATAATGTAAATCGAAAGCTTGATTGGGGTTAGTTGCACATGAGCAACTTTTATAACAATTGGCAGGCCAGAAATGACAGGGTACATCCTCTGTCAAGTATCAATGTTCCAACATGTTCTCACTTCCAACACATAAAAAACGGCAGCTTGGTCAGTTCTACCAACAGCTCTTGCATTAGTTTTGCATGTGAAACGAAAAAAAAACAAACAATTCCACAGTAAAGTTAGCGATAATACATCATTTGCAACGTCCAATAACACTTTCAAAATAAAGGTTCCACGGTCACGTTAGCAATAACACGTGACCAGTTAGACTTTCGAATAAAGCCTGCTGTTATTATCACAAACTATGACTGTTTACATTGGTATGAAACGGTTGTGTTTTGGTTAGATTAAGACAGCATAACTGCCCGGTACAGTTTAGAAAAAGATCATTCTAAAAATGAACAAATCACTCTTTACACTTGGTCACAACCACTGTGGGAGGATTTGTAATATTTTGGAAGCAGATAACTATGATCATCATTCCCTAGTAACTTTACTATTTATTTTTGAAAGTCTCGTGAGAATAGTTTCCAGGCAGTTACCCCTCATGCAGTCAAGCAATGAGAGAGTGGAGCCAGAGAGTTTTTTGACCTCTAGCTGTCGAACGATTCTCGTTTTAGTAATTATAACTTTTGGAATGGATAATTTTTCTGTGCCACATTTTCTTTTTGTTGAAGTAAAATGTTTTGTTTCTTGTTATTTTATCTTGATATGGATGAAGACAAAGGGAATTATCGGAGCAAAGGCTGTATTCACTGGAAACCTACCAGCATTAGACAACACACAGATTTCTTGTGTAATGCTGGAAGTTTGGGGCTGATAATGATGTCATAAACAACAACATAAAATTGTATGCCCATCTGTGGAGTATCGTGACAACCAACACCGTCGTGATCAGAGGGGAAAATTATAAAGATTAGTTTACACACCTCTGGCTTTAGGGGAAACATATGAAATGACAGCAAAAACACTTGCCTTCGTGTGACCACTGCATCCCCAGGCATATACTTCTAAGCATTGGCTTCACATGAATTCCCCGTCAGTGATGGCTAAAACTAAAGCTCCTTAAACGCAGAGATAGGCTGCAGAAGCGAAGAATCTTTACTAGCCGGATTATCTCCCTTGTAGCAGCCTGCTCTACAAATGCTTTTCTATCTGGTAAACCATGTAGCTCTAAATTCAATTAGGGCCACATAAACATTTTCATGTGTGGCAAGTGAGCTGTGAAAGGGCAGCAAACAGGCTCAGGCTGCAGCTGGGAGAGACGAGCACGGCTTCAGAGGAACAGCAGAGGGAAGAGATTTGAGATGCTGCAGGAGATGCGCTGTAATATTTAGCATGCACTGAACTCGCTGCTTTGTGAGAGTCCAAAAGCGTGGCTGTGTCTCTTTATCACTCAGCGGATGTCTGCTACTGTCATGTTTCCATCCATCTATCTGACTCGGTGTGCCTCCCCCCTGCCTGCTCTCATCTCACACAAACACAGACAGACAGACAGACACAGAGCAAACTCCATATTTATTCATTTCAATCACAATCACAGAATCTTTTCATCTGCCAAATAGCATGACATCTGTGCAGGATTTGTCCAGTGGCATCAATCCAGCTACACTTTTACAACATGCAGCACATTCATCTTTTAGATAGTAAGCGCATCGAAGCCATACTCAGCTCAATGTGGCCACAGCTCCAAAGTAAGGCTAATGAATAATCAGTGGTCTCTCCCTCTCGCTCCACTTCTCCTTCTGTCCTGTCCTGCAGCTCATATTACACCTCATTATTCTTTAGGCTACCCACTCCCTCTAGTGATGGACAAAGGCACTGCCTGAGGAGCAGCCGGCAGGCAGGCAGGCGGCAAATGTGGGACCACGGGAGTGAGAGGAAGAGTCAGCCTCCTCGCTACAGGCTGGATGCCGTGCCAGACTGCCGGTGGGAAACACAGTGGTGGACTGAGAGGAACACTTGTGTGACAAGAACGCAGAACAGTCACTTCTGCATAAAAATGACCAACCGAGTGCAAATGTTATACTCAGTTTCAGGAAATGTGGTGGTCTAAAGTGCTAAGAGGCACAAGTAAAGAAAAAGCGTGCAGGAACAAGCAGAGGAAAGACAAATACACACAGATGCACACAAATCCACTTGATTAAACTGCTCTCCGCTGTGAAAAAGCATGTTCATTTGTATTTAAGTGGCGCAACGTGATAATTACCTGGGCTGGGTTTCTTCAGAGCAGCGTGCTACTTTGTGGGTTCCCAACAAGGCCTAGTTTCCCTCAGTCCCCCCTTCCCTCATCCATCTCACTAGTCTGGATGATGTAGCGATGCCTTCACTCGTGGCCCTACCTCAGCGAATGTTAATAATCATACACAGCTTCCACTTTCCTATTTATATTCCCAGCACTTATCAGTGGAATATCTTCCTCGAAAGATAAACACTGTGAGCAAGAAAGAGTATGTATCCATGTGTTCAGAAGAGAGAGGACTAGCCCACTTATGAATTGCTGAATTTATAGATACATTATGAATATAATAGGTCACTCACAGCTACATGTGCTGAGCAAATTACTAGGTGATTCAGAATTGAATGTGCTCAACTGAAAAGAACTCATAAAATAAAGTTGCTACAGAGTGCTCTCCATGCAACAAATCACTGCTTCAATTTGAGTTGTCTCATTTAAATTCCATTATGTCTTTACACTTTGTGTCATGTTTAAAATCAGACTGGCACTGGAATGAGATCTGTCCCCTTCAAGATAATTGATACAGCCAGAGTCTGGGCAGACCACACGGTGAAAATGGGGCATTATTTATAATTCATGCATTTTTATATAACTGACTTACTTCTGAAGATTACACAATGACATATCCATTGTTAAAGACAGAGCCATGGTCAAGCAGACTACACTTGTAGGCACTGTTATATTGAAGGCGAGATAAGATGAACAGACATGATGAAATACCCACCATGTCTCATATCTGAGACATGCTCGGCAGTTTATTGTCAAATCGCTGCACTGGTACTGTGTGTTTAGTGATAATTCCGGGTGTTTCCAGAGTAAATATTATTCCACTGATGTTGGCATTTTACAGGTTTGGTCCATTTTTTCTGTTGTGATTCTGCTTCTCTCCCCGTTGAAAAGGTCAAGCTCTGGGATAGTGTGTGATAATTAAAAGGGCTTTGGCATATGGCCACCATCACTAACATGCTGTGTGAGTCAATGGGAGCCCTCTGTACCTCGTGAGTAAAGAATTGAAAAAAAAAAAATACATCATTGTGGATGGGAATGCACCTCTCAGCAATATGGAAGATTTAGTGTTGGGTTAAGTTCAGCCCACGCTCATCTGGAAAAATTCCCATCTTCCGGCGGCTGCCTGTATGTGATCTACGCGTAGCTCAAAAGTCCTAAAATGTATAAAATATCCTGCAATTCAGAAACTATTATAGCTATTATAATTATATGTTTCAAGGTTCAAAAGTAGTGTGACTTAAAACATCTCAGAAAGACACTGACAGAGATGGACAGCAGGAGGATCCATCAACTGCGGCATTTATCAGCGTTACAAGAGCAAGAGGACGGGCTGACCAAGAAAGTTGAGCTGGCCACGACAGAGGCTTAGAGGATATGCTCTGCGGCAAAATTCAAGCATTAAAGACTATGACTGAATCCTGAAAAGTGGCAGTTACTAAACTTAGCCAGGATATCATTCATCAAGCTGAGGCAACTTACATGAGAGCAGTTAAACATGACGTGGGAAGCCTCCAGAATGATGCACTAAGCCTCTGCTAAACATTGGCTGAGATGGAGGATAGGTCGTGGAAATGCAACATCCGAATGGTGGGCCTAGCTGAGTCAGCAGAGGGTGAAAACGCCATTCGGTTTCTGCAAGAAAATCTACCGTTGTGAAACCCTCCCTGCATGCTCTTCTACCAACTACTACGTTACTAGGACAGAGAGAAAATTCACAACAGAGTCAGAGCCCTCTCCTCAGTGCCTACACACAAGACAACAACGAGGGTCAGTCCGTAACATCTAGGCTCCTGATTTTCCCAGACTACAGCAACAAAACTGCCCAGAGGAGGAGAGCCTTTGACACAGTGAGAAAACAGATTGCTAACAGAGGTTTACGCCCGTTTCTGAGATATCCAGCAATTGAAATCTATTATTTGACAGGCAGGAATCCAGTATAAAGATGTAAGATGTGATGTGATCCAATTTTTCTGGTTGTTGTTAGGACTCAAGCAGCAGCATTCTGAATCAGCAGCAGCTGTCTGGTGGATTCTTTTAGAGAGTCCTGTAAAGACACCGTTACAGCAGTTGAGTCTGCTGAAGATAAATACATGTCCAAATTCTGCCGAAACATAATTCTTTTAATCCTAGATATATTCTTGCTGACTTTATAATTGTCTTGGTGAGGCTGCCAATAGACACAAAGTAGTCTCTATTATTTTGATAGGATTTAAACCAATTTAGTGCTGTACCAGAGAATCCCACCCAGTTTTCCAGTTGGTCCAGTAGTATATTGTCGACCGTGTCAACACAACACTGAGATCCAGTGATACTAAGATGGAAAATTTACCACAAAAGTGGTCTCAGTGCTGTGATATGGTCGAAATCCCGATTGGAAGACATCAAAACAGCCATTTATTATTACCTAATTGTTCATCTGTTGAAAAACAAGCTTTTTCTATGATTTTACTTCCATACATGTTGGCCTATAATCAATCATTATCATTCAACTTTAAGTCATGTGTGGAAAAAAAAAATGATGGGCACAGCGCTTAGGTTGGGTTAGACCTTCTTTATTTCATAAACCTTTATCTTGAAATGTTTCTGATTACTACACTGACTCTGACTAGAGATGTATGTCATAGTTGAAACCACACTTTTTTAAGGGTTTTTATTATATGTATCTATTTTTCTTTCTAACCTAAGAGGAAACATTTTATCTCTTGCGGATGGAATATTTTGTTCTGGTTTTGATGTGTTTGTCGTCAACGCCCTGCTGTTCGTATGGAGACTGTTATATCACATTTTTTATTTGGTGTGTGAAAGCTGTACGTGGTATTCTTCTGTGTACATGATTACACAAGCTCAAGTATAAATGAACCCTTTAATGTGATGTTGTGGAATGTCCGGGATCTAAACTCACAGGTTAAATGCAGTATTTGGAATTTCTTAAACGTAAGCAGATTTCAATTGCTCTGATTCAGGAAATACATTTGAATTCCAATGGCATTCATAGATTGTGACTATCAGGTGTGTGGCATAAATTTGGACAAATCAACAAGTGTTACACTGACTGAAAGCAAGGAATTTTCCTGTGGCATTAACACATTTATTTCTGATGTACACATTATTGTCCCACGGCATCTTTGTAATCCATTGACTAGGAATTATACCCTTTTCTTCCACCAGACATACTCCAAAAATGTATCATATATTTGTTTCTCCTCACTTGAACTTTTATTAGCACCGCTGATATTATTAATATTTTAATATCAGACCACACCCCAGTGATATATAGTTTTCAAATCCTGCAGCTCCCATACTCATACACAGAGGTGGCATTACATTACATCACTCCAGAATTTGAAGTTCTTGACACAACTGAAAAATAATATTAAAACATTCTTATAAATTAATTCAGAGAAAGCAACATCTTTCCAAACACTTTGGGAAACTACCAAATGCTTTATAAGGAGAGAATCCATCTCATTTGCCTCAATTAAAGGCATCCCGAAATCTCAGAATCACGCAGTTAGAAAGTGAAATACCGACACTAGACTCCATCTGAAGCATCACTTCTCCAACCAGGTACAACTCTCTTGTTTTGAAATTTGAATGAAATGATTTGCTTAAGATGAAGGCTGAATTCATAATCCACGGTACTAAAGTCACATATTACAACCAAAGTGAAAAAAGCCTCCTAATGTGAATGTACATTTCCTACCATTGGTGCAATTGAGAGTCCACCAGGACCTGTTACCTTTGACCCAGATGAAATAAATGATACCTTTGCATTGTTCTACTCTCACCTCTACACAGCTGAACCCACTCCAGATCTGACTGCCCTTTAATCATATCTGTCAGAACTCAGTTTACCCTTGCTGACTACTGATGACACAGAATGCCTTGAGGTTTCTTCGCGACCAAATTCCATTTCTTATATCTGTATTGCTTAAAATACTTAAACTGTCTTTGAAATGCAACAGCTACAGACCAATATCACTCATTACAACATAACTGAAGCTTTTGGCAAAAGTTTTAGCGAGAAGACTGGAGCTGCATGTGGGCAAGCTAATTTATCACAACCAAACAGTTTTTTTAAAGGGGAGTCTTGCATCAGACAACACTAGTTTCTTTACATCATGCAGGCAAGAAGCCTTTTTACAGGCTGGGTTGGGATGACTTGGGATGTCTCTGCTGCTCTTTGCACTATCACTCACACGCCAAAATTTCACTGATTAGTAAACATGGTACAAAACACAAAATGTATCATCATGCAGATGATCTATTACTCTATTTCACTGATATTTCCATCTCTTTACCCCGAATAAATACAAGTCTTTACCCGATTATTAAATTCTCTGGTTATAAAAACAACTGGGGTAAATCTCTCCTGGTTCCCCTTAACATTGACTTTTACATACTTTGGTTTAAATATAACCAAATAATCTGATATGTATTGCACCTAAACTATGAGAAATTCAAACTGGACATTTCAGCCGGCGGTCGGCACAACTGCTCATATTTTCTTCATGTTTAAAAAAAAGATATAAACAGAAGTATACATCTAAATGAACAATAGTTTTTAAAAGTACAAATCATTTTTGTTTTCTGTGTTACACAGTGGTCAGGCTTACAGAGATTACGCTACTTGTCCACCGTCACTATCATGATTTTGTTTTTTAAAAAGTCACTCTGGCGATGGAGTGGCAGTGGCCCAGGGGCTGTCAGTTTGAGATCCCTTGGCTAAAAGAAGCTAAAAAGCTTCCCCCTTCACATTATAGTCATTTGATTCATTTCAGTTTTCAAAAATATTAATATATTCAGGTTTATATTATCCTTAAACCACTAGAAAATACAGAAGCCAAAAAGTCTCACTGTGGCTGTTTATTTGTCACTGTAGCCTGAAGGTATATGACAGACCAGGAATGAAACTGAGCAACATTGATTGTAAAGGCCCACTATCAGTCTCTCTGACAGGACTGGGGCAGCACAGTGGCTACCTTCACTGAGAATTATTGGGATTTAGGAGGTTTAAGCTTCTTCTGTGGGGAAGCAGAAGTACTAGGAGGTGTCAAGTTCCGGATGACTATATGCACTTTTGTTCAATATGAAACAGCAATATGAGTGCATATTCAAGCGGCTCTCTTCACTACAACTACAACAGAAAGGTGATAAAGCTCTACATTAAAAAAGAACAAGCCCTCGATGATGCTGCCTTTAATGTGCTGCTCTCAGCACGACGAGGCACACTGCAGAAAATCACTGTGCTGTTGATGGAGGCAAAAAGAGGCTTGCAAGCTGGAGCACGTAAAAAGTGTCAGACTAGGGGTATTTATTTAGTTACATGCCTGTTACCACTCATTACTCAACATTATTGCTTGTATTCAGGACAACCGAACTCAAGACACAAAGACTAAAGCGCAGAAACAAACAGGGGAAGTGGGAAAATGAGCGATGAGGTATGTGGGGCCACTTGTAGGATGACTTTATTACAGCAGCAAAAAAAAGACATTATTTAACAGTCAAGGTGAATGTAAAGTAAAGGTTTTTCTTTTCGTTATGCATGCTGTGTGTGATTATGTCCATTTGCAGATTGTTCTTCCTACAGTGTTATCCACTGGGGAAATGAATAAAGACAGAACTTTTTGAGCTTGAGCTCCGATCCTTGCCTCTTCAGTTAAATTAGCCAAAGCTGACAACTCTTAATTCATTGTACTTCATTTGGTTTTCATGTGATAGTGGCAGCTCACATCCATTAGTGGAAACACACATTAAAGCACACAGAATATGTAGACAAATGCATAAACACCCTCACATTCGCACATAGCACACATCTTGGCCATTGATCAGTACAAATGTGACAGCAAGAGACAAGTCCAATCTAATTTCCAGAATCTTGCAGTCAAACCTGGCAACAAACAGCAAATGACAAATGCATCCCTTATCATCTCTACAGATAGAAACACACTGGCCAGCAACAGAGAGCAACAGCCTTCATCTGTACATTAGCTACACAAACTTGATTACAGGTGGCAACAGCTTGTTGTCTGTTAGATCAAGGTGCCAACTCTCAAACACGCTCGAAAACAGTTATCAGCTGTACCAACATATCAGACAAACATTATTTGGCAGATACTTTCCCCTTGATTGTTGAAAGAGTGAGCAGAAACATGGAAACTCCTGTAGTATAATCAACAGCAACAGTACTGTGAAAAATGCTATTTCTGTCTACTACTAAAACAATCTACTCAACGTCCACTCGTTTGCCTCTTCTTCTCCTCTTGTTGGTTTTATTGTACAGTTTTCATCAGCAGAAGACTACACAGTTGTCAAGAAACCTTCAGTTTCATATTTTCTATTATTCTTGCAGCCTGAACATGAACAGACAAGGTAGTAATTACTACATTTGTTAGCGGAGTGGAGAAATGCACAGAGACAATGCACATGAAGTCAGATCCTCTGGACTGTCGTGGAAGGTCTGACCTCATTTCTTCAAAAAGAAATCAAAAGTCCAGCAGCATTAAACAACTTAAACAAATCGTCCACAGGCTGGCAACCACGAGAGATGGAGAATATCTCATTTTTTACCTCACGTCACATATAACTTATAGAAAAACAATTAATACATGTGAAAATTGTTACCCATTTTAAAATTCCAGCTTGACAAGTCAACAGCAGTCCCGAGTCCACTTGACTCACTTGTTCTGTAGCTTTCATGAGCAGGACCTTCACATTGGCCTTCATACTCTGTAGATTACAGTATCTTCTTCTGAGCAGGATGATGTGAAGGCACTGTACGTTCTGTTGCAGTGGAGGCTCCACGCTTGCAGAAAACACCAATAAAAGTGCATGAGGATAAATAATTCATCGATATCCATGACCACTCACACCGCCTTTTATAAGGCAGACTCATATTAGTACCTTACCTGTCAAGCAGTTCAAACAACTCTTATTGCGTCATTAAAATTTTAAAAGCAGCTCAGCGTGGAGGCTGGGTAAATAAGAGACAATTACTGTGTTTGATAGAAATGTAATGCAGTCCCTTTTCAAAAGAAGTGAGCGCAGACCTTGGGGGGGAGGAAAATGACTTATAGCTGGTTGAGGGATGATTTATTTAAAGGGCACTTTTCAAGCCGAGTTCCACGCCGCATACTATGGACAGTCAGGAGTTCAGTCACGTATGGTGGCTGCTTAAGTATTTTGGGCAGCTTGAGAGGGGCATTAACAGGGAATAGAAATCCAAAATCATGAGCATCTATCTCCCACTGGCATCAGTGAAAGACACTTACACAATCTGTTTGGTAATGGGGGGATGTTTAAGCAGGTTATTAGCATTAAAATCCAAATAGAAAGAAAGAAGCAGACCTGATTGTAAGGTTAATGCAGCGTGGACCCATTTTACAGCCACTTTCAATCTCTCATAGATAAACCAGTAGATCACTTTAATTAGACAATGTGTTAATTGACTGCAGGTCCCGGGGTGAGATGTGTCAACACTAGTCCCCATCAATGACAACCTCCTCCAGGCACGACACCACTCACTCCAACCGAGAGTGAGACGTGATACTGAGAATGATTGAGGGCGTGTGTGTGTGTGTGTGTGTGTGGGTGTGTGTGTGTGTGTGTGTGTGTGTGTGTGTGTGTTTGTGTGTGTGTTTGTGTGTGTGCATGTTAGTGTCTGTCAGTTATTATTCTTTTACATGAACATGCAACTCTGTGTCTGCCTGTTTGCATGTGAACAAGTATGTTTTCAGATCCCTATGATTTTCTGACCTAGTGAATATACTGCATATCAATGTGTGGGAGGGACGGGGCCAGCTGAAGGAGGACAGGGAGAAGGAGCAAAAAGCAAATAGAGAGCAAGGCAGGGAGAGAGAAACACAGCATGCGGTCTAGCGCTTCACTGTGGTCCGACATCATTACGTGCTCATCGCCTGGCCGCTTTCCATGGCTTGCCTGTGTTTGGGAAATGGCAGATCACATCAACATTACAAAGTATCGCACTTGGCTCTGAAAAAAAAAGGTGGAGAAGGTCAAGATGCACTGTGCCTCTGGGATTTGGAGGATTGAAACTGAAAGCTCAATATTCCTCGAGTCAATCTATAGGTGTTCAAACTGTGCCCAGCAAGAGGATGACAATGGGAGGAAGCAGGCGAGGTGGTACCCAGCATTCTCTGGGTACCCAAGATAGAGAAGAGGCATTTAATAGAATAGAAATGAAGCTAAATTAAATCTGACACTGGGGTGTACCAATGTAATTAACACACATATTCTCCACACTCTCTTCTTCCGACCTCACATTCTTTCTCGCACACATATAATGTCAGCACCCTTGTACTGCCGAACAGGATCAGTGGCCAAGCGTATGATTATCCTCAACTCTCTGAAGTCGTAGCGAGGTGGCTTCCATCAGCGCCTCAGCCAACGTGGCAATCATACAGGAAACATAATGAGGCCATTAAGTTTGGCGAACGCAGCCTTAAAGCCTCTTGTCCAACCGGCTGGTTTTCAACTATGCACGTGCTCATACCTTCATAGCTTTTAGCAGCCTGATGTGATCAGAGATCAGCAGCATGCTGCAGCAGCAGGTGCAATGCATTCTGATTGGATGGCTTTCTGAATGGCATCATTAATGTGATAGCGTTTCTGTGCCGAGCGCTAAGGAGAGTTTTAACATTATGTGACACGTTTAAGTGCATCTGGTGACCTTTAACAGGAGTTATAAATTTTGTCTTAAATTATGCTGACCCAGTTAATTTCAGGTAAAAGGGAAGAGCTGGATTTTTGAATGCTGTATGTGTTTGTCTAATATTATTATAAGGAATCTGATAGATACTCACGCATGTTTGCAAAGATCAATTAAATGTGATGATCTTCAAACACTTGTGACATATATATGTGAGTGAAACAGGAAATTGTACTGTTTAAAAACAAACTCTTTCCGAAAGGATTTAACTGCACTGAAACTATAAACTTATTGGGAAATTAATAACTAGAAATGATCTCAAGGATCTTTTTTCTGTAGTATAACTATTTATAATTATAATTAAATTATAACAGAAAAGCTGTTTTTATATCAGCTGGTGTTGCACAACAAATCCACTACAAATCTCTGATAGGCCAATTTCTGCCCATAATATCAGCCAACCAATACACTATAATGTTGGTTTTGATTCTGCAAGGCTGAAATGTTCTCTATATTTTAAGATATCCAGAAAAGCAAATACAACCTACAAAACAAAATGTGACTAATGCTACACATGCAATTTTGAATGCTTCGACATACAATGTAAGCATTTGGTGACATAACATACTTTCAAAACCACACTGCACGGAATCAAGAGGTCAAGAGAGAACCTCAGTCCAGCCCCGACTGTTCAGTTACCGCAGCAAGTGTTAAAGCACCGGAGGCCAGTCAAAACGGATTCTCCATTCATGTTTCATGACACATGGCTTCTCGCCACGACATCATACTTTCACTGTAAAAAAACAAAAGATGGGAAACAAATTTGTAGACACTAATTAGAGGAAGGGGGAGGAGGAGGAGAGATCAGGGACAAAGAGATAAGGCCCACTGGAAGGGCTTCATTATTTATGATATTCTCATTTTTATCCCCTCTTTCTTCTTTCAGAACAGAGGGCCACCAGGGTAGCTGGAGAGAGAAGAAAAGACACAACTTTATAATGTATTACCATCAGTAATTTAGGCTGAGGGGTGAGATGGGTTGATGGAAAGTTTGCCGGAACAAGACCTGCCTCTACATCCTAAATCATAACCCCCTCGCTGCAGAGACCACGGTTGGAAATGCTACACACGGCTCTGTCCTTGTCGCTGGTTCTCTGGCCTCTTTCTACACGACGGATGGTGCATGTAATGACCACAACATGCAAATAGCAGCAAGTCGGGTAGATCAAGTATTCTACAACAACATTTTTGTAGGATTTCGGACTCTTTCACAAATAGAATCATTAATCAACTCCTGTTTCAAAAAGAATCCTGCAAAACTGCGATTATTGTATTTGCTTTACATGCCTGAGATTTGTGTGTTTCTGCTGCATGACTTTTTTCCCCTCCACATATTGCCCATGAGAGTCGGCATGTGTTCTCAAAAGGGATTTGGGAATTTCAAACACACACAGCTCTATTTATGACTCGCCAGATACAGCTGACCTGTCTCTGCATGTGTTCTCACTTTAAAGGCTTTAAAGACCACTCGAGTCTAGCCTATACCGAAGCCGTCTTATGTTAATTTTCCCTCAAAGCTGACAACTCTTACAGACCGAACAGATGAAGGGACATCAAAGACGGCGCCTTGTGCCGTAGTTGGTGAAAAAACCTCTAAGAGTGTACATATAATGTTCGTCGGACGACAAGCCAATGCCCGGTCCAGAGCTAGAGACTAAATATGCTGATGTTTATGGTCACAGTTTTCTTGGGGGAACAAATTCATTGTGATGATGCTGTCAGGAGGAAATCTCAAGGTTCCCTTAGAAGAGATGAATGTTTCTAAGATCACACTATAAAAGGCACGGCCTAAGCTATCCATTTTGTGTTCAAGCTGTCAGTCACAATGCCATTATGCTCATGTCTGCTGAGGTTGAGGGGGTTACACAGCCTCGAAGATACTTCAGGAACAAACTTGTCACTTTGCTGAAAGTATGCTTCATTGGAATTATGCCTATATCTAAGGTTAGGGCTTCGACAGAACCTGTGTGACCCTGAAGCACAAGACATGAAGACACATACGACAACAGACAGAGAGAGGTAGGGCAGCGGGGGGCAGAGACAGCAAGTTGGACAGGTACAGAGAGAAAGTGAGAGTGCATTAGCCCTGTGTACATGCCTCAAAGGACACACCATTCCCCTACAGGGAACCCACAGCAGCGTCAAAGTCTCCCAGAGGTAGTCACAGTACAAGACACAACCAGCCAATCTGGCTGAAATAGCACTGATAGAAAAAATCTCCAGACCAAAGAGGCTTATGGTGGATGTCACAGCCAATAAAAAAAACAAAAAACAGCATACCAGTCAGCCTGCTGAGATTCATTAACATTTATATCTTGACCATCTAGTCCAGAAGAATGAAATGGTTGAACACAGGGTGTTCAGCATTCAAATTTGAGGTCAGTGGAACAGGGCAAATAACTGCCACCATGCAATAAGTCTTTCAGTCATTCCAGATGGGTAACTTACTACCAATTCAAATAGTACCAACAAGTTCTCCAACCTAAGCTTTGTCATTGCCTTCTAAAACTGACTTTTGAGGGCATTTTCTGAAGGATGGCTGGCTTGGCTGAGGACAGGGAACATCTGTGGCTATGGTTAAAAAGAGAATTCCTTAGTTGAGGTTGGGGAAAAATTGCATACATGGTGTAAACCAGGGATCCTACACTGCTGACCCTGGTTCACATTCATCAAAAATTCCTCCACGGAGTAAAACAGCAGTCATTTTTGGCATTTGTAGACAGTGGATCAATTTCAAATATGTCTGGGAGTAGTTTTATTCAGTCTGTGGGAGTAATGGACAGGAAGGAGCTGTTTGATGAACAGCTGCAGGTGACAGGATGCACACATCCAACTTATCAGAGAGGAAGCAACTCCTTTTCCCTGATTACTGTTATCAGGTTACTTGTTATGGAATTGAAATCCAACATTTTGCCAAACAGGCGCGTTAGCCTTTCGCTTTGACAACGATCCTCTGCCATCGTCTTGTCAATCAGCTCTCCTAACTCTCTCCTCGCTAAATGTTAAATATGACACCTGTCATGCTGCAACTCTGTTGCCAGACACAATAGACACCTTCGGTTGAAACGTCTCTCCATCTCATTCTCTCTCACCCCTTTTCTCCTTTAGACTCCCCCCTACTCAGAAGCCATACCCTGGACTGCACACATTAAAACATGTCACTGCCACTCTAACAAATATCCAAACATGCTGAAACACGGTTATTTCACATATACTGTTAAATGATATTGTTATATGATGTTATTGTCTGTATTATCTGACCGTGTTTGACCATTTTATCTTCCTGGTTGTTTAATGTTGTTGTTGCTGTTGTTGTTGTTGTTGTTCTGTTCTGTGTGCACTTACTTGATTGTTTTGTAAATGTTGACAACAATACAATAAAAAAAAGCTAAACCAAAGTGGGGGCAGTTGCCAAGTACTATTAACCGTGCAAGCCCAACCCACATTCTAACATTGGAATAAAAGACTACCACAGCAAGCCAAGCGCAAGGTTTGAATTAGTTATTTATTAGGAAATCAGATTTGCAATGTTAAAGACTAATGTGCATACAGTTACTTCTGTCTTCTCATTATTCTTGTTAATATGAAGAAAATATGAGCTAAAGGTGCTGCCAGGTGTCTGGCCAGACATAAAGTACACTGTATTTAATTTGTTGGTTCAGTGCAAGGTTTCAGTAAGTAATTCAAGAGTAGGGAAAAAAGATTTGCATTGACTGTTAAAAACTAATGATAAAAATGTAAACAAGCTGCTGTTTGCATCTGTTTTATTATTATGTTAATAAAGGGAAAATAAAAAGAAATCAAGGTGTTCACAAACCAAAGTCGACTGTTGGTAGAAAACAGAATGCAAACAACACTGGAAACTATGCGGTAATTGCTTAAGATTGGACAATTGTTGTCATGGTCAAGATGAGGGGAACATTGGGCTCAAAGTTAAAAGAAACAAACACAGACTTATGGCAAGCAGATGAGATACTGTCATCTCTAACCTTTACAAAGTAGTGTCCTCCAGTGTTTCACTTTGACACAAGGGGTGGCTACTTTGTTAAGGTCAGTGAACAATCATGGTTATGGTTGAAAAAAGTGCTGGGTCTTGGGGGAGTTGTTGTCAAGGACTTTATTGTTAAAGTTTGTGTAAGATTGTGGTCATAGTTAAAAATAAACCAAAGTTGACTTCCTGTAACTTGGTTACAGGAAAGTAATACCATCATAAAACAAGCATCATCGTGGTCAAAAGAACATCTTAGTGAGGGATACTTTTAAAATAAGAATTATATCAGGGGTTTTCCTTGTATTTTAGGCCAAAGACCTCTTAAGCTGACAGAGAGACAGAGCAGGAACAACGTACTACTTACAGCAGGCATGTGATTGTACAGCTGAATATGCAACTTCATTTTATGCAATATACTCTAAGTCTTAGAGTATATTGCATAAAATGAAGTTGCATATTCAGCTGTACAATCACATGTAGGGTGACCTATAGTGTCGTGTTTTAAAAAGTCAACAGCACTTGTAGCATGGCTACGTGTTAGGCACATTAGCCTCAGCTTCTGAGATTTCTTTCTGAGGTGTAGAATATATCAGACTGAGAAACCTTATAAAACAATTCATTGTGGCTCACAAGAATATCCTTACACCGAGGATAATGATAGAGATTACTGGCCATATTTGTTTCAGTACTTCACATATGATTAGGTACTGACAAAAACTGAGGTTATCGTTAGGATACCTTGCTCGCTTTTTAATTAATCTTTGAAATAATTAATTAAATAATAAAATGGGGTTGCGAGCCACATGTTGAAGACCCAGAAAATTGTACGTTTCAGGTAATACTGTGGTCAAGGTGAAACGATCCAATGTCGACTATTGAGACTGGGTGGAAATATATTCTTCCTTCTCAAGACGTTTGTAGCATAATAACACTGTCACGCTAATGTTGCATCATTATGCAACAGGCAGGAGACACTGGGAGGGTTTGCTGTACAACGTATGCTCCCAAGTGGTATAGAACCAGAGGAATTTTGTTCTATGGTGTAGGTCCTAACCACCAAATCATAAAAATGCCTCAGGTGCTTTGAAGTGTCAGCCTGTTCACACTCCCAATGAAATACAGCAGCCTGGTTAGTTGCTCTACTTTCCTTCCGGAGAATAGGGTTTGTGTCCCGTTTAGGACCAATAGCCAGGAGTGATTTTATTTTAAAGTATTTACAGAAAGAAAGAAGAAAGAAAGTTAACGGCATACGTCATAGTTCACGTGACTTACATTTGTGAGGACTACTCACTAGTGCTAGTGTGACGTGGTCACAGCACTGACCTTGTGTGATATGAGATATGTCACTTACGTTAAAAGACTAAATTCAGTTTATTTTAGAGAACAATCTTTTCCTAAGCTTAACCAAGTCCAAAGGTAATTCTGTATGTCATGATATGAAAACAGCAAACTGTAAATTCTATTATTGCTAATGTAACTGTGCTTCCTGTGCAAAACTGACAGTAGAAGGATAGGCAGAGCGTCATAGTTTGAAGCTTAGGGCCACTGACCAGGCTGCCACATTTGAGGGCAGTCTCTGAAGTCCAGTCAGGTGAAAAATGAAATCCACAAAATGTGCACGGTTCAGTGAATATACAGTCAAGATTGAGATGGTCATTCTCTAACTTGACTACTACTGCAGTTAAGTTAGAGAACTTTAAGCTCAATTTCTTTGACCTACCACTCCATTCATCACCATAACAAGCACCACTGGCAAATGAAGATTAAGTGGCAGATCTCCTCTCGTGAGGCCACGCCTGGCTTTCTCTTCATTCTGCCACAGAAGAAGACTTTAAATAAGAGGCCTCGATCTTCAAGATAATTGTTAAAGATTTAAAGCTGAAGGGTAACGGTATTCAATAACCTCCTCATCCTCTCCATCCAGCAAAAAATCATACAGTCACACACACACACACATACATAACTACGCACACACACACAAACATGTTCCCTACACAGCGCCTCAGTCTTCACTGCGGGTTAAAAAACAAGTTCATGCACCGTGTCATAATCAGCTCAGACAAGACTGAATATGCGGGATTTTTTTTCAAATGGAATAAAGCGTGGGGAGCAGCCACAACAACAAATTAAGCCTGTGAAAGCACAAAGAAGAGCCCATCGGCTCCATGTGAGCTTACATGGTTGTGTAAATTACTTTGATTCATTTTGTCTCATTATTCTCTTCCTATGAGGGTCCTCTTGTGCAGGAGAGGCCAGATTTTCATCCTATTCATAGCAGAGAGGGCATGAATATGGTCGGTGTCATTTAAGGGACTTAAGCGGGTTAAAGCGGCAGGTTGCTCCTGTGCTTGAGGTGGACAGTTAAGTTGTGACATTCAAAAGATGCATGTTGTCCTTTCCGAACCCACAGAGGAAGGCAACTTTTATTAAGATGAATTTAATAGCAGTAATAATAATCGGATAATTTTGATGATTTATGAGTTTTAAATTGAGCATCTAGTATTCTTTTTGAATGTTGTTTCAGAAATGTGGCAAATAAATGTTTGAATTAAACTGAATTATTTTGAATGATAAATTGAGTGGTGAGAATAACAAAAAAACAAAAAAGAAAATGTTTACCTCAGTTTCTCAATTGTATGCCGGAACTGCCATGAGCCTACATCATTCAGTGCAGTGTCTGAGTCATTAGGCACCACTGATATATGGAGGCACATATCTCCTCTTTAGGACTAATGCAGATGGGGCTGAGACCCAAACATCAAACACTGAACACCCCCCTTTGGAAAGACTGTTGAAATGCATCCAGTGCTGACTACTTTTTATTTGCAATATAAATACTGTATTACACCTCACTGCTAGTCACCTTTTTATTTGAAAAAAAAAAGAGAGCGAGAAAGACAGTAATAGAAACCAATTTAATTCACTCATTTTCAGGTATCCAGTTCAGTATATCTAAAAATTCCAGGGATGCATGAGCAGTCATATAGAGAAGAAATTTAACAATCTAAAGAATTTAAGGCCTTATTGGAGATTTAGCAATAATTTATGACTCCCTACTTCCCCAATCAATTAGTTTGGATGAAATGCCCCGCATCATCTGGGAGGAATGAATCATGCATTAGCATATCTCAAATTCGCTGCAAATAAATCATAAATATTTTTTCCAACACTGGGGCTATAAATCACGAAACAACCTCAAAATGCACGACTTACAGACCGTGCATAAAAAAGGGCAGTGCACATGTTTGGGTAATGTCACAAAAATAGCACAAGGAATGCTCTCACCGAGAGGAGTTTCGTGCGTAATTGCTGGGTGAGTCAAAGGTCGCGGCCGAATACAATTCACAGTCGCTGCACAAGTCTGGCATTTAGGGAACAGTGTGCGTCAGTGCGCATCTGTAGTTTCCAGTGCACCTGTTAACAATGAACCACAACTCAGCGGCACGACAGAGCACCGAGTCTCTGCTCTGTGCGTCACGGAGTGTGTGCTCCCAGCTGCTAGAAATATGCCACTCTCAGCCAAGAGTTCATGTGAAATAGAAGAGATTATGTGGAGTGAACAATATCGATAAAAACAATTAATGGTTACTCACGCTGCTGTTTTGCCCTGACCAGTAGACCACCGCGTGGTTATGCGCAGAGTCCCCCGTTAGAGCGAAGGTGCTGCTGGTGAGCCTTGGCTCATCCTGTCGGTTATTCCCTCTCCCTTCGTCCCTGTTCCATCTGAACTCGGACCTTCCCTGCCTGTGTGCGTCCAACAACGAGCCCCGATCCTCGGAAGCGTCCGCATCCATGCCGGTCACGCCGGTCCACCCGTTCACGCCGAACTCAGCAAACTCAGGACCGCTTCTTTTCACCCTCTGGAGCGCAGCATCCTCACCCTGCTCGGGGTTCTCTGCATTATCACTGCCTTGGTGACATTTCTCATCGGACCCTGGTGCATCTCCCTTTGCACTAACTCCATCCAAACTGATATCTTGAGGCAACTGGGGGACATCCTCGACAGAAACGCCTGTCTCGTGCTCGTCGTCCACTCCATTATTTTGGTCGGTAACCCCGAGTTCCCTAAACTCTACTCGGATGCTTTTCAGAGTGCTCGTTTGCTCCGTCGGTTCAGCGCGCATCCCCAGCTGCAAATCCTCCAGGTGAAGTTGAACTGGCGACGGGCAAGATGCGCAAGTTATCTCCGCCTTGGTATTTTGCAGGGTATGAGCGGCTATCATCAGCCAGATACTCAGAGATAAGTGCAAACCTGGGCAGAAGCCAGCCCAAGTCTCCATCGCTGACAGAGATTTTAGGGGTGAAGGACCGTTGGAGACCTTATCCGACACCTAAACTTCCTTCGCTCAGGTCGATATTGAATAACTGACGACTCGATTGTCCGCCTGGTTGTTTGGGGGGGATAAAAGTGCTCTTCAGCGAAACTGTTCACGTCCAAGGATCTTTGGTCGGGAAAGCCACCACACAGGAGGGAGGAGCTGTATCGCAGCCAGCTGCCGAGTGTGCGCCCGGAAGAGACAGTTAGAGAGAGAGACAGACACAGAGAGAGAGAGAGAGAGAGAGAGAGAGAGAGAGAGAGAGAGAGGGAGAGGGAGGGGGGGAGAGAGGGAGAGACAGGGGAGAGAGAGAGAGAGAGAGAGGAGCTGTCCGTGGTGCTGAGCCTTCTCCTATTCTAGAAATACTTTATATTTTAGCTATGCAAAAAGTGTTTACATATATATATAAATGTATATACAAATATATAAAATACATATAAAATAAGGCAAATATTCCATCTTTCTAATATGCTATTATTCATACTTTTTCTATGCAGTTTTCTATTGAATTTACCAGTATAAGCAGTGACATCTTATATTTTCAATAGTGACACAGTTGTTGAATGGATAAATAATACAGCTGAATTTTCATGACCCCGGATGCCAGAATGAATTCCGTTAACGTACTTATCTGCAAAACCACAGTTAAGATAAAACTTGATGTTTCTCTATGTTTCTTTTTTGTTTGTTTTTTTCTCTTGTCACAATGATGTGCGTATGGTTTGGTTAGGTTAGGTTTAGGCACAAAAAATATTTAGTCAGGGTTAAGAGAACATGCTTGGCTACAACAGCTAGAGATGACATGAGGTCTACACTCAAAAAACATCTGGTTTTGTCGCCACAAAATGGCTGGAAATGTACTCGAAGTCTCCTTAAAATATATTGTGGTTTCACAATGCTTAAACACAGACTCAAACTGCACTGGCTCGGCAGCCTTGTCTCCTATGACAAATGTTAAAGTATCTGGTGTTTGCAGAACTGTTTACTGGTGTCATTTATTCTGGAGGCTGGGCTGCTTGTTCCCATAAAAATAACAAATGGTCTTACAATGTTCAGCACACTCTGTAGAATTTGACATGCTAACGTGAGTTTTTTTTTTTTTTTTTTTTTTTTTTTTTTTTTTTTTCCATCATTCTGTTCAGAAAGCCCTGTGACATTTAACTACATTACCAAAAAACATGCCAAACCACACGGTCACCTAGGGATTTTTGAGGCTAACATACTTCAACAGACTTAATACGATGGTTCAATAAAGTTAAGCTAAGAATAACACATTCTTTCAGTTATATTTTTGGCTTTGTGGATTTTGTCAGTATAGTCTGTACATCAACAACATGCTAATATCTCACTATGACACCAAACATAATGTAAAGCAAAAGCAGCTCCTTCACTGTAAGAACACCCGGTCAGTCTAACGGTGTGGGAAAAGAGAGAAAAAAAACCACGGTGCTAGTGCACAAGGAGCCCCCGGGGGGCAGGACACTCACTGATGGATTGGGAAGAATTGGCAGGGAGTTGCACCACTCCTAAGGGGAAGTAAAGCAGCGCCTTGAGGCGTATGAGAGAGAGTGAGGGGAGGGAGTGCTGGGATACAGTGCTGCGAGCATCCAGGACTTAATGCGCCATTCCATCAAGGATGGAAGGTAGTGTGCATGTGTGTGTGTTGTGGGTGTAAGCGAGAGCTATATATATATGAATGACTGTTTGTTTGTATGCCACAGTGCAGCAGGGTTTCTCATTAAGGAACTTGCATGTTGTGTCCTTGTCCATCAATTTGACTGCCCACCAATTGCCCATCAGAGAATACTCAGGGGACTGTCTGAATTTGAACACATTGCCAATCATATCAGCATAAAAAAAAACTTATACAAAAGCAGCAGAGCAACCAGAGCTACTTTTTTTTTTCCAGTGAACACCAGCAGGGATTTCACTGTTAATACCTCTGTGAGAACTGTTTGAAATCTGGTCTGAATGTCTTAGACCTCTTTGTGCTCTCTTGTCAACCAGCCAAAATGGTGACAGCATAAACGTGTCACAAAACTGTGTAATAATTTATATAATTTGTTCTGTTAAACAATCTGCAACACATTTGCATACATCTTTACCCTTTGGTAGCATTGTGGGTATGCGCTGATTGTTTTTTATAGTTATCTAGGATTGCAGTTCATTGTTTTGGGAGCAATGTTACATTCTGATAAGTTTGACAGTAGGGTTAGGGACAGTAATATTTACTACTAAGTTACTACTATTGAAAGTTCATAAGAAGACGTAAATGTAAAAAATACATGAAAATATACACATTATCTACAAGAGCAAAATAAGGAGATTTAACTCATATTTAAGTCAATACACACCGATCAGGCATAACATTATGATCACCTGCCTAATATTGGGAAGGTTCCCCTTGTGCAGCCAAAAGAGCTCTGACCTGCCAAGACATGGACTTAAGACATCTGCGGGTGCGTGGTGTGTTGTCTGGCACCAGGGTCCTGTATGTTGGGGGTTGGGGCCTCCATGGATCAGACCTGCTCTAGCACATCTGAAGATGTTCTATCGAATTGGGATTCAGGGAATTTGTGAATAAGCAACTGTTTAAGTTCAAATTAGAAGGTGACTATAGGCTCATGTTGAGTACCCAACTCATTTAAGCAGCCCGTATGGCCCCCAAAAATGTTGTCAATCCTTCAAAGGGACTTTATGTGATGATATATATTAGTGAATTTCACTACCCACAAGGACAGTTTTATTTGCCCAAGGTTGTTCCCATCCTGGGAATCATTTTTGAAGATAACTCTAGAGGGTCATCTGGATAGGAATGCAGGAAAAAAAATATTTCTCTAGCATAACTTTATTACATTATTTATTACATTAATTAATGAATTTGTTGTTCAGACTGTTTATCTGTTGCACATCTTTTCCTGTGAATTACTGTGCATTTTAACTTCAATTAAACAAATCTGAGAATAAATAATTACCTTTGAACTGGTCTTGTAAGATGTAAGATGGTTGACATTTAAAGTGAAACTCTCGCCAAAAAGCAACCAAGGCTATATTTGTGATTGAATATGAGTCAAACCTTCGTGTAAAAGCATAATTACGACGAAAGAGGCACCATAGTTTCATTTTCGGGCAAGCTAATTTTCAATGGAGTGCATGGGGCACTGGCACGCTAGCATCAAAATTGCTATTTTTAAAACATTAAGAAGGCTCGACACAACATGAAACTTTGCTCGTAGTATCACCAGGGTCTCTACACATGAACACGAGCATTGAGAACATTGTTTGTATACGCAGAGTTTACTAAAAAGAAGGTTTTTGAACTACTCACCGTAGGAGCTGGATCTCCGGCGCATCTTTTGTTATCCAAAGATAACAAAATCTGCCTACCTGAAGCCCTAAATCTCATTCATTAAACGTATGTGTAAAAACATGAATTTGTCAATTTGCGCAGCCGTCATGGCTTCTGCAGAACAGCAGATAGAGAAGGTCATTGACATCACATACATTAGATGATGGTGCATACATCCGGCAGACAAATGATTCCATGGCTCTGAATAATTCCTCTGATATATCCCATGATGTTCCCAGGGATTTGAAGTGCTCCTGAAATGTGCTGTTTTGCACTTTTCAGAAGTTTAAGAGCACTGAGTTTTCCTCTTCCTGCAAAAGCACTTACGCTATGTCACAACCCGGCTCCAAGGCTGTGCCAAAATAGGAAGACAAACGTGAGCTGGCTACTAGCAATTGGCATTTATTGGCCCCAAAAACATAAATCAACAAAGGCAAAATGTGTAACGATCAGTATCAGTCATGAAAGCATGTGTGAGTGTGTGACAACAGAGGTGTAGATCAAAAGAAACCAAAAAGACATGCTGCCATCAGGTCTGCCAGTGAGCAGGGATCAGCTTCCCCCAGAGAGGCCGTCTGCAGAATCAGGACAGTCTTTGTAGGCAGAGCACACTGACCCAGGTGTAGCTCATGCAGCTGACAACCCTCCACTCAGCACCTGCAAAACACAGCCCACAAGGAACGGGGACACCTAGTGCCTGGGAGAAGGGATCGTCACACGCTATCACAACCTGTGAAGGCATGAACACCTACAAGAGCATCACTTAGGTCATCTCCATGGAGCTCAGCCAGGTTGCTCATGTTGATGTACCTTTTTCGACTCTGAGTTCCACATTTCAGATACATGGTGCTGTTGATCTTCTTACAGTGCTCTAAGCAAAGGACCATGACATCTGTATCCTCACTCACAATCACTGTCGATTTATAGCCATTCTGGCTGGCATGATTGGCATGTAGGAGCATGCGGGTATCAGCCTCCTCATGGGAACACTTCAGCTTCACCACAACTTTCACATCTTCCCTGTTAAGACAATAGCATGTCTCTCCACATGTTGCAAAGAGCTGCTTGTCTTGAAGCACCACACCACACCACATCTATCCGTGTACTCTTTCCTCCTTCATGCAACGCCAAGTTCAGCACAGAACCAGCAATTTCTCCAAAATTATTAATTTCTCCAGTTTTTGAACAAGGCTCATTCCATCAATGATGCATGCAGAGTTATTTCCAATATCTTCAACTGCTGGTGCTGATTTCTCTAACTCTCTAGCAAGAGCAGCTTTATTGGTCTTTCGCAGTGAGTCATCTGGATTTGTAAGTGATCAAGGTAGTGGACCAAGTGGATGAGCCAGGACATCTTTAATGAAACAATGATCATATGCCCAAAGAGATTTCTGTCTGCTTTCAAGACCAACTCCTTGTTCTGTTTTGTTAAGCTTGAGAATGTCTTCAGATTCTGTTTTTTTATGCTGTCATGGAACTTGGTATCTGGTGACTCTTTTTCCAAACGTTCACTTCTGAACTTCTGATATGCTTCCTCTCCAGTCTGTTGAGCTTGCAGCAGATCATTGGCTATATCTAGTGACACAGCAATTCCTGTGGAAAGACTGATGGTATCAGACTGATCTGGACTCAGAGGGTTTACCCAGCTTGTTTCCATAAGCTCTACAAAGACATTCACATCAGCCCTGTCCTTCTCTATTCTGGTCTTCTGTAGATCATGATGGCTGAAACACCCTGTAGATCTGTTGCCTGTCTTGTTGCCTCAGATAGTGACTTCTGTTTTCTGAAGTGAGAAAGTATCTGGTGACTGCTCCTGTTTTCAGGCTGAAACCCCTGGTTCCTCGAGCAGTCTGGGTGTCCTTGTTTATGGTCTCCTCAATTGTCTGATCAACTGGAATCTTTCCAAAGGGATTGTTCCCTCTGAGCTGGACAGAAAAAAACACCCTCTGCAAAGTGTGCATGAACAGCTGGATGATCAGTCTCTAGGCGAAACATTTGTGCAGAGTAGTATGTCAGATATCTGGCATAGTTAAGTTTATCATATGCAAAACATCATGGAATGATGGCTCTTATTGCTGCAAGATGCATCATCCAGTTTCCCTCTCGTGATGCTCGAATGAGACAAAGCAGAATCTCAACCATGTCCACGTAGGACATCCAGAAGGCAGACAGGGGGCCATTGTCTTTTCTGAGGAAGCTGAGGTACTGATTGAATTGTATCAGAATATGCTGACATGAATCTTGCCTTTTGTCTGTGATACTTCTTCACACAGGTTGTTGACTATTTGCAGAGTTGCTTCCAAGTGAATAATATCTTCACTCCTCTATTTTCTTTTAACCAAGGTTGAAAAGCTTTCCATGCTAGTCTCAAGAAAGCCTCATAGAGCAGTTTGTTGAGCCTTACTGCACAATTATACTTGTGACCATCAATAACCCCTGAGATTGAGCTGTCAGCTATCACACTTGCTTCTACGCAAAGGTCTCTTAGACCAGCATCTGCAAACCATTGGCCAATTGTTGCCATGAAGGCACAGGTGTGATTCCTCAGGTGTGTAGCAGGTGTATTCATTGTAGGCAAATAGCCTATACTGTCTTCATGTACACTTGTTTCACTGCGGCAGAGGATGTTGAACCCAGTCCAGCTACAAACATCTTTGCTGGATAGACGAGCCATCAGCCACATGTAGTTTTTGTCTGCTGCATCCTTTAGAAAAAATGTGCCATCAGCATCAATTGTCTGTACAAGAGGAGGACTGGCACACTCTCCTGCATTGTAAATAGGAAGCATCAACTCAACTGCTCCAATGCTTCTCATGTTGGTTTTTTAGGACACAAGGCAAAGTTCCAGTCTCAGCAGAAAGATCAGTGATAAGTTTTGTTTGCACAGCAATTCCATTCACTCTGTGTGATGTCCCCTCGCCACTGATTTTATCCTCCAACCTGTCTATGTTGTCTCATGCCAATATTGTAAAGAGACTAGGCTTGATGTTTTGTGGTAATGGGATGGCATATTTACTTGCTGCTTGCTTCTGAAGACAGAGGGCTGTGTCTATTTCCTCTACTTGAGAATATGATACACTATGGCCAAGTCTGTTTAGTATCTGTATCAGTTCGACATTTACAGTAAGTGACCTGACAGCAAAGGGCAAAACAATATGTTTTGTAGGCTTAAATCTGCCAGAGGTAACAGCATAAACTAAATCTTGACCAAATGAAGCAGTGAGCCTTTGCACCTTCTGGGATGGGTTATTACTTTCTATGGTTTTACCTGTTAGGAGTGTCTGGAGAAACTCTACCAGAGACGTAGGAATGGTGTTCATCTTTTCCGGATCTGACACATGTGGTGGCCATGATTGTGTAATATCCCGGTTCTGAATATCATTTCTGATCTTCAGTGCCACTTCTGATAGTATATCTCTGCCAGTGCTCGATTTGAACAACTTCTGTTCATCTTTAAGTTCCTGATAAACTTAATTACAAGGTCATTTATTTTCAGAGTATACAAACAGCTTTCCTGTGTCATTTGGTATGATATGTAAAGATTGACCAAATTCAGCCTCAACTCTGCGGCATAAGTGTTTCTTTGTTGAAGGTGTCACCTGTGTCAGGTGTCACACCACACTTAGCCATTTCAGTGACCAGTATAGTGGCCAGGTCTGTGAATGGGACTACTGTAGGGTATGTAATATGGGGATTATGTTCCATCCATGTTACTTTCACCAGTTTTTTTTTCTTTTTCTAGTTCTTTTGTGTATGCTCTGTAGCAGGTTCTGTGGCGATGAGCTTCAGCTGCCACTAGCTCACGACTGACAGTGGCTAACAAATGTATATCCCTTCTCCTGATGGCGTCACCTGCTCTTAACTGCACATTTTGTCAGGCTTTCTTTAGTTCTTTGACCTTTCAAGTACTTGCAGACTTTGTCACACAATATACACTTTGCTTCATAAACCCTTGACGGTTGTGGTTCTTGTCTAGTAGATTTTCTTGAATCTTCTGGCAGACTAGTTTCTGAAAAGCTTTCTTTTGCAACAATGCTGTGAAGCAGTTTCTTCATAGTAAAGATGCTCCAACTTTTCCTGTGATAGAATAATGATGGTATACTACCTTCAGGGAGGTCTTTGGCAAGATCAAGGATGGGGCTGTGGCCTCTTATTTTAGCTGCTCTCAGTAACATGTTCCATGACTCTATATTTGTTGGTGCCACAAGCTTCGAAATATCATCTGAACAGTGCATGAAACAGTCCTTCATGGGACACTTTGGCTGAGTGTCCCTTTGTTCTGCCATACTTTTCGATTCTGTGATATACATCCCCTGAAAATAAAAACACAACAAATAAATCTAATGGACTCAACGCTGCAGTGATGTAAATTGAGGTTCTCTGACACATTAAAAACCTTCATCCAAATTCACCTTTGACACATCCATTTCATTATTTAATCAATGCTACCTCCACGCATGGGTTTCATGCATTTCATACGTGTGTGTGTGTGTATGTCTGTGTTCCCTTCTAATTATGTAGGCCCGATATTTGTGTATGCACTGCTCACATAGCTGCACTGAAGCTAGAACACACAAACATTGGGACTACATAATTAGAAGGGAAATGTGAAGATGTATGTAGTATATACTATGACATATTCATATGTTCATATAGTAATGGTTTTTAATAAGAGTTAGCATCAAAAGTCAGCTCTGAAGGTGGCTCACTTTGGCTGAGATTCTTGATTCAATTTACCACAATATATTAAGGCAAATTGAGCCACCTAAGATTGTTTTTTTCATAGAAAAAGAAGTTAAGTAAGCAAAAAAATGCATTATATTTGATGGAGGCAATCGCAATATGTATTATAAATCACTTTTTCTAGATGTATATCTGTTTTTTACTGATTTATCAATGTTGTTTTTTTTTTTCAAATTGTCTCACTCACCTCACAGTTCTCCTTAGCAGGCTGTATGTGAAGCACTCCAACAACCCAGCAACCATAGACCAATCAAATCAACTGTATTTTTTTAAAGTACATTAGCAAAAATTGGGCAAAAATGTAAAATAATTTGCACCTATTGGCTGTTCAGATTTAAAGAGCTAGGAGGCTTAAACCTACAAAGCTGCTTACTTTGGACTATTAATGATGATGATGATGATGAAAATGATGATGATGATTAGGATAATAATCTACTGATATGATCTGCCTGCTAAATAAAGACTCTTTGAAAATACCAAACAATTAGCAATTATTGGGCCTGGGCCCATATTCCACTTTAAGGCCCACAATCACCCCTCATAGTAGGATAATATGGGAGGTTTATACATTTCCTGAATTGTTACAGTCCTGTGAGTATGTCAGTACTATAAAAACTACAGTTACAAACTACAGTTTAGGCAAAAATTGTGGAAAAATAGTTGTTGTTGACAGTTTGAAAAGCCCATGTGACCTTTGTATTTTTTAGACGGGCCAAAAACCTGGTTTAAATGAAAGCTATGAATCTACCCTTTAAAGTGCTAACAAACATGCCCTAATAAAAGATGAGTAAAGCTCTGAAAAATGAGCATTAAGTAGGATATGCACCCCGGCCTTGGGACCTATTGTAGGGGGTGTTTAACTTCATGTGCTGATAACTGTCACAAAGCTACCACTTACTTAGGATGGGTTATTATACCGAAATATCATCTATGGACATGTACCTTTTCAAAAAATGTTACTAGGTTTTGCCACCTTGAGTGGTAACAAAAAGTCCAATTTTGGCTTTTGGCCCATGGACTATATAGCTATTTTCTCACTCAGGACAATTGTATGGAAGGTGCATTTTTATATAACCCGCTTGTCTAAATAGAACCACGTTTTCTTTTTTCTGTGATGGTGTTGCGTTTTTGAGACTTTTTCATACAAGTATCAGGTAAATAATATGGCTTGCTGTGTGGTTTACTGTACACAGACTGGAGTAGAGTGACAGCTGCCAGTGATTTAGATTAACAGGCAACCATGTTAGCAATACCAAGAGGACAGCTGCTTGAGCTGGCGAGCTCTGAAGGAAGCAGTTGGGGACAGAGCCCAAAGTTTCTGGAGGAATAATAACCTGCAGTCGAGGAGAGCACAGAGTTCACTATTTAAACTTATAAAAGGTGGATTCATCTTCACTACCGCCTGCTGTAACAAGCCACAGAGTTGTTGAAACCAACTGTAATGTACTGTTACTCTCCCCTAATTTACTGTTGAATGAAGAAAATGTACTTTACTTCATGAACATACAGAGAAGAGACAGAGACAAGAAAAGCGCTGCAGGATAGCAGAAAGAAACTGAGTATCTGGTAAGTTCTAGTTCTTGTGACTAATGTACAGAAGGGTGTTCTGCTTTGGAGCAAAAGGACCCACAGTCAAACTCATGGGATTATTTAAATAAACATAAATGATTCAATCTCACGAGTGTGAGGCGAAATTTGCTTCTCTTAACACAGATTTTTAAAAAGCTTGCTTGGTATCATCCAGGCAGGTGGGGTTGTTTAACTAACTCGACACACTTCGGCTCAATCCCTGCCAATGTTTGATTCACTAGATACTGCAAAGATTGCGATGGCCTGTACCGCCTGCTTCATTTTGGCACTTCAGGAATCTATGGGTAACGTCACAGTATCTTATTGCATTTATTTTTGTATTAGTTTGCGATGATTAGCTTATCGTTGCACCTATGTTGTGTGTTATTGTATTTTGTGAAGCACCTTGTAACACCAGTTGGTTGCTGAACAATGTAGAAACATCAGTCTTCTCATCTAACTCTCATAATTAAGACGAGCAAACAAAAGTCCTAAATGTACTATTCCTTTAATAGCTGAGGATTAAAAAAAAAACTTGGGAACCACTGCCCTATGTTGGCCATGTTTCCTTCCCTCTCTACCCTAAGGGCTATGACCAAGCAAGAAAAAACTCTAAATACGGATCAACATGTGCCAAAACTGAGTTGTTTCAAAGAGAGACGTGTAATGAGATTTTAATGAAAGTGAATGAAACTTCTCATCTCTTGTGATGGTGCCATTTGTCAATTGCCATAGCTTACTAATGGAGTGGCAATTATTAATCCATTTTAACGATAACTCAGATGGGATTCTTCAAATCAATCAACATCCAAGTAAAATGTATTTTGTGACTTGAAGGAGCATTGCACTAAAATGGAACCAGTACATTTTATGTTTAACACACTTATCTCACAGCTATATGGAGATACTTCATGGACAGGGTGGCCTGCTGTTCAGAGACCATCGTTTACCAGTAGGAGGTGTCCTTGAGCAAGACACTGAATTCATCCCTTAACCAAGGGTTCTGATCTGTAGCTGGCCCTGCCCTCTGTCCTCCCTGCAGCGAGGTAGCTGAAAACAGTACAGATACCAATACAAAATAAAGAAGCGCATTATATTTTGCTATGAAATAAAAAAGAAATAACAATTTATATGAAGCGCTTCGGCTGTAAATGTCACATTTCTTGATAACCTTGTGTGATATAACATTTTGTGGGTTTAATGATTGTAAAACCAAGGAGTTATTGCTTTATAGGGAGCCTTGGATTACAATCCTGTTAAAAGAAAGAAAGAAATGTTCACAGTCACCTTTTGGCATATTTTATTTATACTTCAGTTATTTTTGTTTATTTTTTTCTGTCAACTTTATCTGTGGACATAAAAGGTCTAACAGCTCTATCAAGGCCTTGTTCCATCAGCATTCTAGTAAGAAATGCTGAAACTAAATTACTGATTCATTAATTTATTAATTCATGGGAGACCTGGTCAAAATAAATATATTGAGTCTAAAGGCCCTGACACATCAAACTAGCATCAAAGAACTAGCTGCAATGGAGGCAGACCGATGCATCGCTTCTTGTCCATGCCTTCACCAAAATACTACACTTGAGCACACAGCAGAGACTGGTGGCCAACAAGCTTGTACATTTTGGGCCTCCATGAAAGGACATACCTCTCTGCCAATATATGATCCAGAAAGAGCAGCAGAGAGAAAATGGAGAAAATCATGTCATCATGATGAAACTGCTCACTACCACCACCTCCTCTCTGACTTCACCTCAACGGTACTAGCAGCCATATCTGCCTCCAACCCCAGGAAACTATTCTCCTTATTCTCTTCTGTCCTCACCCGACTGTCCTCCTATCTTTCACAAAACGATGTCCTTGACCACTATCAGTCATGTTTCAGGACTGCTCACTCCGCTGAGACGCCCCTTCTCACAGTGACTGAGTCACTTGCTGCCGCCAGAGCCTTGTCCCGCTCGTCAGTCCTCATTCTCCTTGACTTATCCTCTGCGTTTGACACAGTCAACCACCAAACCCTCCTTTCCACTCTGACTGAACTTGGCTTTGCTGACTCTGCTCTAAGCTGGTTCACATCATACCTGACAAATCTCACCTTTCAAGTCACATGGAACGGCTCCTTGTCCAAACTGTCCCTGCTTTCTGGAAACTGGTGTCATTCAAGGCTCCGTATTAGAACCGCTTCTGTTTTCACTATACACTAGATTACTAGACTCCGCAATCACATCAAATGGATTCTTTTACCACTGTTATGCAGACAACACCCAACTGTTCCTCTCTTTTCCCCCATCCTCCTCCAACACCCACATTGAGATTCTCATCTCAGATTGCTTGGCAGACATCTCCGCTTGGACAGCTATGCATTACCTTAAACTCAACCTTAGTAAAACTGAACTCCTCTTCATCTATGGAACGACTGCCCTCGCATGGACCTGTCATTCACTGTTGAGGATATCATGACATCGCCTTTGTTGAAAAAATGGACTGTCCTGCACCCCCAACATCACTGCTGTGGCCCGATACTGCAGATTTGTCCTCTCCAACATCCGCAGAATTTGGTCTTTCCTCACAAAAGACGCAACGCAACTTCTGGTCCAAGTGCTGGTCATCTTCTCCCTGGACTCATGGGGAAATCAACTTTTCTTTAACAGCAGGTCATGCAGCACTTTACTACCATTACCTGTATGTACTCTGGTAACACATATCTAAGAGAGAGAACTGATTATGGGACTGCAACTGAACCTAAATTATCATTCATATTATGGATAATGACAAATATATAGAAACAGGATGAAAAAGGGGAGTCATGATCTGTAATATGGTGGAGTGGTAATGTACAGTAGAGCTGTGTGGTCACTACATTTAATGTGGCACCGCCAACAAGAATATTCAAGCCCAACACACAACAGGGACCACTACTCACTATGGTTACCACATGATCTCGTGTGGCTATGTATGTTGCATAGACCACTTATAATATTCCTTGTCAGCTCACCAGTAGCAAATGGATTGTTCACCCTTTCACATCAGAACCAAACTAAACAGGCAAATGTGCCACCACTCATTTGAACTGAACCAAAAAGGTACAATATGGTGTAATTTCACATTATGTGAATGTGATTTTACACAAATTATAGTAATGTCAATATGGTACATATGACATACGCAAATTCTCAAGTATCTACGGTTTACAGAAAAGTAAAATGCCAGCATTTTACTCTGGAGACTGGGCTCTCTGACAAACTTCCAAGCAGATCTGCCTTTTCAGCATTTAAAACACCAAAAAAATGACATTGCTGCTAGCAAAGTAAACAAAGTCTTTGAATAAATGACAAACTCTGAATTTTTTTCTGCTTCTGACTATCTTGAAAGAACGATTTTACTCTGACTGATAACAGTAATGTACCTGTCCATGGCTTGTTTGGCCCAGTAAAATGTGATTGGTCAAATTAACTTTATTTGTCATAGTAACAATAATAATTTTGAATTGTTGGTACAAGATTTAATAGCAAATCACTGAGAGGAACAAACTAGAGACAGTCCTGTGATGGGATCACAGAAACAGCAATGCCCACAACATGTTCACGTTCCGACCCCTGACTACTCAGTAGTGATTACAACATTATTTCATAAGACCATACCCATCTCAGCCTTCATTTAGATCTCAACGTCTCAACGACAGACAGACAGACAAATGCTTCCACCTGGCAAAATACTTACAACCACTTCTGTGTTAGTTCCCATTACAAAAGGTGTCACCAAGTACACATTTGCCATGATGACAAGCATACTCACACAGACTCACAAAGTAAAAACACTAATGCTTTCCCAGCTGGTAACCATTGGAAAACTATGTCTAATCTTGAGGAGGTATTACAAAAGACACAAATGTATATGTGGCACAACCATTCATTTTATTTCATCAGTAGGAGGTCACACATACTGAATCAATACAGACAGAAACACAGTAAATACTCCAAAGCCTAGGGAATCAAACATTGTCAGGAAATGTGACATTTGGATGAGGCTCTTGTGGGTTTCCTGGCACATGAAGCTAAAAGGTCACACTATGATAGAGAGTCCTTGGACACGCGACTGTAATTGACCTTTTCCTTTGATAGTAGGGCATGGATTGACATATGCATCTATAGGGGCCAAGCTTTATCCACTGCTGTACAAATATAATTAGTTAAGTTGCTCAGGGAGTCATTAGGTACAGCAACTAATAAGCTTAGAGGTTCAGGAGGGGTGATGGAAGCTAAAGACTATGGCTTTTTTCAAGATCATTCTCATATCATGGTGTGATGTGTTCTATGTCTAATGTTTTGATTGTTGCCGGGGTTTGCTTATGCTTCTAAATGTTGATCTTTTAAAAATTCATGATGTAGTCACAACGTGACTCCAAGGCTTTAATCTTCTGGTATGAGAAAAGCAAGGTGAACAGATGACTCAATCAACGCTAATCTTCTCCTATTATGAAAATTCTCTTAGCCTCTGTAAAATAACAACATTAATAATTATATCAGAATGACTCCCAACCTGACGTTGTGATTGGTTAACAGGTGTTCTATTGACTGCTCATAATCCAACACTTTGACAGCATCGTCTTATTTACCTTTTGATTCCTGTAACCAGGCATCAACAGCCATCAGCTTGATGATCATGAAGCCTCATGAAACCAGCTTCATTAAACTTCAACTGTGTGAAAATAAATCATAGCAGCTTTGTCACATCTAATAGCTTTGAATACCTGAATGAGCCACAAATTAGCTGTGGATGTTGATTAATGGAGGACTTCATGTCCCTCCGTTCATGCAGTGCCAGTCAGAGTCAGAGGCTGTCTGGCACATCTTGTATGTACATCAGCAACAGCCCAGAGACAAATTCTATTCAGATCATGTTTGATATGTTGTCATAATGGAAGCAGAGAGATTGTGACTGTAGACACGGATCAAAAACACCTCATAAGAGTCTCTGTGGAAGTGAAGCAGCATTCTATTTCCCAATGCTGGTGGATAATTTTATTGTTCTTTGCATAGTCTGCATTAACTTTCTAACCAAACCCTGTCACAGTGGTCTAAACGGCTTTTCATGAAAATCACATTCAAAATTCTGTGGACAGGTTAACTAGCTTAAAGGCCTTGGGGCAAAACAAATGTACCGAGGCACCTACTGTTTTAACAAGTCTTAGAGTAACTACGAGTCAGTCTACTACAGAAGTGTTTTGGCTGCATCTTTGAGTCATCCATTTGATGAAACAAATCTGCTTTAATCATCACTAGCCATGTAACAGCGTGTGCTTCAGCTCTGTTTTACATGTTTAAGTATAAGTGGATGTGTATTTCTGTATGCTTCTGGGCCATTTAAAATTTCTGAATGAGGCATAGCACTACTTTAAAGCTGCATTCATTAATATATTTAAATTGACATTGGAGCAAGAGACTTTGTGTAATTTACTGTGAAATTAGTCACTTGAAGTGATATACCCATAGAGAATAATCTTGCTTTGCACTTACCCTCATCTCTAAAAAGATTGTTTGCATCTTTCAGCTTATCATTTTGGTTTTGTGGCTCAAACGATTGTTTGTTTTATTTCACTCTCAGCTCCTATTAATCTGATTTTAAGCAACATACATCTGTTTATAGCAAAGAGCTGTCATAACCCCACTGAATGCTAAACAGCTAACGCCAAACACCCGATAGACAGAGTGATCAACTAGCTGACGAATATAGTGGGGCATTTAATAGCTAAATATTCCCCTCTGGAATTGGTGGAGACCAACCATGAGCCAAAAGGTGAGTGAAAATTGGACTTATGGTTGCTTGGTATCAACTAAATGTGTTAATTGGCAACTGTTTGCTCAACCTTCACCATAAATTAATCATAATAATATTATTACCATATAGAGTTATGCCAAATAGGGTTATGTTTTCACCTGTGTCTATTTGTTTGTTTGTTTGGTCAGTTGGTTTGTCAGCAGGGTTATAAAAAACTACTGAACGAATTTCAGAAATTACAGACTGGCTCGGATTCAGTAATTCATCTCACTTTGTTAACAACTAACATGTTTGCCAATAATAATACAAAACAAAAATAGCTTAAGTGGCTATTATCTGTGAGTGAGTATAAAAGGGGACTGTTGGCTTTTCCTGCCATTCTAGTTGTTAAGCTTATGTAATCCCTATCTGTGCGGCCAGCAGGGTGGGGACAGGGGTTCAATAAGGACAATATGGAGACATGGGAAGAGCTGAAAGGGGATGCTATTATTTGGAACCTTTTCAGTCAGACACTCTTTTTCATTTGGGAAACATAGTTTTTAAAAGGTCTGGGACATTTTCAAATCATGGTGGGGAAACAAGAAAGAATACAGGATTTCCAAAAGCATTAGAATTTTAGTTCATGGCAATTTGAGGGATTGTTAAAATGTCTTGCACTGGATCATACTGCCAGTGGGACCAACCATGTACAATACTGATAGGGAGCAATTTTTGCATAAACACATAGTTTACTCCAAATTGAATCAGGAATGGACACAAACAATTCCTCAATAATAAGAAAACAAATATATAGTCTATATAGTCTCTATATGTTAATTTACAGCTTTGGCTGACTAAGAGGCTGTCCACACGAAAATGCTCTTTTGCGAAAATGCACATGTATTGCATCGTTTTGGCCGACCGTCCACACGGATCCTGTAAACGCAGCGCCTGAAAACGTACTTTTTTGAAAATGGGTCTCAGGGTGGAAAAATCCAAAAACGCAGCCCTCCCGTTTTCGTGTGGACAGCAAATCTGCATACTTTCCGAAATGATGACACCATCGCCCCACCCCTTGACCTCTTGCATCCGACCTCTGAACCTCGCAACGTCTCATAACAACAACAACAATAATGGCGGACTACATGCTTGTGTTCGATCTATATATCGATCTAGATATTGAGCCTTTCTTGCAACTTACTCGCCTTGTAGTTGAGTGTGAGTCGCAGCAGCAGTTCGACCTCATTAATGGTCCACACAAACAATTCTGGTTTCCTTGCACTAGCCATTTTCATCTTCTTCTTGTTGTGTTTGGATTCACTGTCTACTGTCTGTTTGTATACAGAGTGCAAGCTTAATGCGCATGCTCTGTCTCTTCTTCGCCGTCTTTTGGAATTTCAAGCGGCACCTATAGGCCTGGAATATGAACTACAGTGTTTTGAGTCTTTTGCAGTGGATCCGTGTGGACGCAAATATTCTTGAAACGATGCCGAGGAAGACGGAGGAAAAAAAGATCGTTTTGGTACGTGTGGACAAGGCCTAAAGTACTTCTTAAATTGTAGAACATGTGCTTTTAAACATACTATGATTCATTTTCAAGTGTTTTTCTGACCACAAACAAAATTGTTTCTCACAGGCAAAGGCAAAGAGGGAGTATTGGACATTAGTCTGTAATTGATAACTTGAGAATGAGACTAAAAAAATCAGCTACACTGGCCGCCTTGTCTTTCTGTGTCTCCCCCCACTATGTGTCTGCTCCTTTGGTGTCTTTCCTCATCAACAGCATGTTTTATAAAGTCGCCCAAAAAGAGTTTTGGCCAGCGTGGCACTGAAGGACATCACAGCAACCAGGTGCATTTACAAGTTTGTACAAAACAATGGCATGCATAAGCCTACATTAAATAGGAGAGATGTCATCACAATCTGTGCATTTATTGAAGGGATGGAATACCCGATAGCGTCTCTTTCACCTGCTCTCTCTCTGTTTTTTCTCTGCATAACATCTATCGTGGAAAAAATGCTGAGATGGGGCATCAAATTTACTAGGGTGGCCATTAATATAACTGGATGGCCTGCCCCAATAAAGTCTTCAAGTGGGAAACACTGGCAGTAATCTTAGCTCTAATTTGACCAGTACAAATACATATGTCAGTATAATACAAGTTATAAAACATATGCCCTCAGTGTGAGGCTAGGAAGGACATGATTTACTAGACTTTGATTTCAAATTGCATGCTTGTTGAGACCAATACTGCAATGAAGAATAAAAATGCTGTTTTCTCTTCCAATTGATTGAAAACGACAAGAGCTAGTTAATTCAATGTACTGAACAGCTTTTGACAGCATCACCAAGCTAGACACAAAATCTCATATAGAGGCACACCAGTTGGCTGCTACCACCTGTAGCTTTTAGGCACATACAGTATTCTCAACAAGACATGCAACAGCTATAATAATTTGTATGGCTGATTTGGGGAAGACTGTAATGGCCTTCTTGTGCTCTGTAAATCAGACGTAATCAGTGAACATGAAAGTGAAGGTAGATGCTTATCTCATCTCTGAACATCTAGCCCAGCACATAGAGCATATTGTTAATTTCTGCTTGTTCAATTATCACTTGATCAGACTACCACTAATTGTTTGTTCCTTACCCACATCACATCTGGCAGCCTAATTACATGTATTGCTTTTGTGAGTTATTTTTCTTCAAGAGAAGCAGAGGTGATAAATCTAGTCCTGAACAGTGTGATTTTATGTCACTAATTTTAACAGCCTTGTGGCAACATTGCTGAGAATGTCATTTGTTAATGACTATGGATGCAAGAACTTAATAAACGCAGTAGTTTTGAAGTACTTTAAAGCCTTCCATTCAGCCACGGAAAGCATGAGGGGCAGGGTGAATGGTTGCTGTATCGATTACTGCTTCAATTCTAAATAGAGACTGACAGTTTGGGCAGCTACTGGATCCTCCAATGGCTGAGTCAGTGCCTTGTCGCTGTCACAGCTGTGCTTGCCAGTGGCAGGTTTGTTCCTCTATCAGTGGATAAGGATATCCATCTTCACACCTCAGGGTCCTCAGTAGGCAGCTGCTCTCCCAAATGCCCAACTTTGCTGAATCTAAGCAGGGCATTTCAGGTAACCACCCTCTCCCTGGATGCATTATTTAGCCATACTTCAGGGACATTTGTGGTGAGCAGGAAACTCTAGGGCAATGCTTTGAACTTCATCATGCCACTTTTCTGTGTGTGATCGTTTTTATGTATTAGTCACCATGTCTAGAAACATGTCACATAACTATGTATGCGGTGCGTTCAATATGACATTTCAGGAAGAAAGACAAGGCATTTTGTTATAGAGCTAGCAGTGTGGTCTCAGAAAGTCCGTGAAGTTGAATCGTAAACACTTTGTCAGCCATACTTGACTCACCACTGCTGAAGTTTCTTTGAGCAAATCACTACTCGCTTGCACTGATGTAATGAAATAGACCTTGGATCATTTGGGTCGGGGGTTGGCTTTGAGGAATAATGGAAATTGGAATGTAAATTGATTTTAGCAACAGTTACATTCATATTTAGGGCGTTGAGCAGACACTTTTATCCAAAGCAACAGTAATTCATACATACATTCATATACTGATGGTGGTGGCTGCCATGAAAGGTGCTGACTAGTATATAAGGAGCAGTTTTGGGGTTCAGTATCTTGCCCAAGGACACTTTGACATGCAGACCAAGGGAATCAAACCCTGCGACCTGTCGATAAAAAGGCTCTGGCTCTAAACTTGAGCAACAGCTGCTTGAGTCACCAACCCAAAGCATCAGTATTTGAAAATCTGGGAAAGACACTCTATAATCAACTGTCTTTCTCCAGACTGTAATATAGTTGTGCTTTGAAAGTTTGTTCCCCACTGGGGGAGTTTGACTACACGATCATTTGCTTTTATCACCCCAGACAGCCTGATTACTTGACTGTACATTAGCATTAAGGCCAAGGGTATGTGTGACTGTGTGTTTGAATTCAGGTCAACCTCTCAATAGATTCAGCACTCACCAGAGATGCTTTTTTTTTCTTCTTTTCCCTTATCCTCTCTGTAACATAACATTCATGAAAATAAAATGAATGTCCCCTCTAGCTCCACTCAGCAGTCAACAATACAGCAAACGAACACTGGAGGTCATGCTGCTATAGTCAGGTTGATAAACAGGATTGAAGATGTATCACTTTTGTAATCACATGATAGTTATGATAGAGATACACAAAGTGGCAGAAATTACATATTGTGCTTTAAGTGCACATCTAGCACGATGTCTGTCTCAGCTTCTGAACAATTAGTGACTTATTAACAATGCATTATGTTCATATTTGTGCATTTTTGCATTGCTAAAAATTTAAAAGAACATGTGAAAAAGGTGGAGGATGGAAAACGCCAGATGTACTTACAGTCATCCATTGTTTTGCCTGTTCCTTTTCCAATTTAGTATTCTAACTTCTGGTTGTTATTGCTGGCTATATTGGACTCATAAGTCACTGTCCTGGTTCAGATAGAGTTAGTTTGGTGACAGTATGTTCATTTGCCTCAATGTATCACACTCACTGACTTTAGTTAGTCTAGGAGCTAAGGTATGACTATGATTATTGAAATTAAAATACACATTTTTACCCAGTAATGTTGTGTAACATCAGTTGTATTAGTAGTATAAATTGGAACAATGAGCTTGTCAAATCTCCTTGTAAAATAGTAAAATAATTATACAAATAAATATAATAAATAATAAAATGTTTAAAAAGATAATCATTGCCATGTCTAAGAGCTACTGATGCAGACCTCTTTCAGGCTAACTAAAGGACAACTTGATCTAGTACTAGAAGGTTGGCAATATTTTCTCCAGAAAACAGACAACATTTAGGGAGAAGGTATGGTTAGCAGAGTCTTTGCATCTGTCTACAATGAGTTGTGGTTTCTGTATCTAATAATGTCTGGTTGCATGAAAAGGAGCAACAGTGCCACCAGCAAAAAAACACTTAAAGAAAAAACAAATTTACATTTAGCCCTACCGGTGTGACTATCCGAAGAAGTCTTCACTGTGACTGTGTTTTGGATGAAGAAATAATGACAATTCGTCGACAGACTCAAACAGCCTCTGTCATGATATCACACTATTAGTGATATACTACATTTACATTAACATTTACATTTAGGGCATTTAGCAAACGCTTTTGTCCAAAGCGACTTACAATAAGTACATTTGTCACAGAAAGAAACCACGATATATCACCGTCGATAGAGTAAAAAAGAGAAAAATAGACACAATTGTCAAGCCTTCATCTGAAGATCATAGCTGCTATTTATCAATAATTTCTTTTCTTCTCAGTGTTAGCGGTACCAGATTATAAAATACAAATACCAACAGAGACTGATCAGTAATGCGACCAGCTGACTCCACAGCTGAGTGGGATAACTGAAATAATTAATGCTCCTATATAAATGGCAGTGGATATTTGTCTGAATGCTGTAGTGGAAAGTTAGGGAAGTTCTTCCAGCTCGCCAGACCTTCATGCTGACTGTTAAAATAGAAAACAGATCAGACATTTGCTAAATGCAGGTCCAGAGTCATCAAACGCAGCAGATATCAATTTACACAAACATGACATTCCAACTTGTATAGACGGGAAGCTGAAAAGACAAATTGTTACGATAGAGCATCGAAGGTGAGCCCAAATGCATGAGACAGTAGGCAGGAAATGCGATGGATGAGGTTTAATAGTGATCTCAGCAATACCAGGAACACAGAGGAACATCAGGGAAGCAGAACAGCAGGATAGCAGAAACTGGATAGGAGCAGGATAGCAGAAGCTCAGCAACAGGAATGGGAACAAAACACTGGACTTAAATACAGACTAAACTAACAAGGAAAAACAAGTGCTGGGAAATGAATAGATAAATGCCGGAAACAGGGAGGGGGCTGATAGGCTGGAAAAAACACTGGAAGGATGGAAGGGCTAATGAAGGAGATGCAGTGCAGGTGTGGGGGGAAAGTAGACTTGGGAGGAACACAGGTAACAGGGCTGAGCTAATTAAGTGGATACCAGACAGAGTGGAGGGAAAATCAAGAGAAAAACAGGAAGGAAAATCAGGCTGGTGAGAAAAGCAGAACACCGAACACTAGAAAAAAGAGGAAAAAATAAACCACAAAGAATACACAGACATACAATGACACTAAGATGACAGGGCCATGACACAAATAAGGAGTCTGTCTAGTTTACAATTGGTGTTGCCTTAGTATTTCTCAACAGATTCAGTACAGTAAATAAACAATCATTGTAGGATTTTTGTCTGAAAAGCATGACTTATATTACAGTACAAGACTGTTTTCTATTGTATGTGCATATAGGTATATAGGATGTGTCTCTATACATTCCCCAGCCACAGGTGAATGTTTGGTGTTTGCTGTCAGTTCATGAAACATAGCATCTGCTTGTGTGCTGTGTGTTGGATTTCACAGTTTTTAAATGTGTTCATGGCAGCGTATCTGAGAAAAAGCCTGCTAAACGGGATGAGTTTGTGAGTGAGTTCCAAGCTGATGCCATGAATCCAAGTGCCATGTGTTACAGATACAAGAATGAAAAGACAAAGGCTTTTCTTCTGTCTGCAGTTTTTTGGCACTGTGAAACACAGTCATTGCATTATGGAGTAGTCTGGTTGCACAGATGCATTTTGTTTTTGTTTTTTTAGGAAACTATGTAACAATTACAGAAGGCATCTCAAACTGTTGTCTAAAGAAGTGAAATGATTAGTGAACAGCTCTGACATTTGTTCGATATATATAACTCTGGTTTCATCACCATTTTACTTTTCTACTTCTTTATAGACTCACAGAACATAGTGAGCTACTGTTAGTAGCTTTCAGCAGATTATTGATTGTTATTTCAACAATGAAGTAGAATAATCACTAAATCACAGAAACATGTCAGCCATCAGTGATACTGCAAGAATTTCATTGTGATGAAAGAAGTGGACAAACTACAAAAATGTAACTTTTCACTCTGAACCTAACACTTGAAATGGTAAAACTTTTGACTCAGAGTATCACTTCAGCAAATCAAGTAGATCAGTAGATTTTGGAAACTTACAAGAGACAAGAGAAGGTCAGATACAAATATCCTTACTTTTAATCCTAAAAGAATGGATCCTATTGTTCCCCATCATTTGTTATCAGAAAAGCCAACTTGAAACATCGAGCTATGAGCTGTCCACTTCTGGGGGAGAGAGTTGGGTTCAGGGTCATTTTAGAAGAATAAAAACCTGCAATCACATCTGATTCTGCTCTAATCTGGAGCTCTTTAACGAAGGGAGGAGAGCTCCCCTTTCTCTTTGTTTATGTATTGAAGGTGCTGAGTACTAGTGGTATGTGTAACCTCAATAAACACAGTTGATCCCATGGTCAAACTTGCATGAGTAACTCAAGGCAAAAATGCACTTTGCTGGTGGCGAACACACCGTTAAATGACCCAATTGCTGATGAAAATTTATCTGACATGACTTGGGTAAAAATGTTCCCAAACAAACTTTTATATATACGTATATATATATATGTATATATATATATATATATATATATATATATATATATATATATATATATATATATTAAACAAAATCTCCTTCTCACCCTGGTAGGGTGGTATCTGTGTCATCCTCAAGCTCGGGTCCTCTACCAGAGGCCTGGGAGTTTGAGGGTTCTGCACAGTATCTTGGCTGTTCCTAGGACTGCGCTCTTCTGGACCGAGGCTTCAGATGTTGTTCCTGGGATCTGTTGGAGCCACTCTCCCAGTTTGGGGGTTACTGCCCCGAGTGCCCCCACTACCACGTGGACCACGCCAGCCTTGACCTTCCACATCCGTTCCAGCTGCTCTTTCAACCCTTGGTACTTCTCAAGTTTCTTGTGTTCCTTCTTCCTGATGTTGGCGTCAGCTGGGATCGCCACATCTATCACCACCACCCTCTTCTGTTCTTTGTCCACCACCACTATGTCCGGTTTGTTAGCCAGGAGCTGTTTGTCAGTCTGGAAGCTGAAGTCCCACAGAACCTTGGCCCTGTTGTTCTCAGCCACCTTCTGTGGTATGGCCCATTGGGATTTGGGTACTTCTATTCCATACTGGTTGCAGATGTTCCTGTATACTATCCAAGCCACTTGGTTGTGCCTCTCCATGTACGCTGATCCAGCTAGCATCTTACACCCTGCTACTATGTGCTGGACTGTCTCAGGGGCTTCTTTGCACAGTCTGTATCTTGGGTCTGATTTACTCCGGTAGATCCTGGCCTCTATGGCTCTTGTGCTTGTGGCCTGTTCTTGTGCTGCCATGATTAGTGCCTCTGTGCTGTCTGTCCGTCCAGCATTTTCCAGCCACTGGTAGGATTTCTTGATATCAGCCACTTCCTCTATCTGACGGTGGTACATGCCATGTCGGGGCTTGTCCCTCCAGGTTGTCTGCTCCTCCTCCTCCTCTGCACTCTCATCAGGGTTCTGCTGCCTGAGACATTCACTTAGCAGTTTATATATATCTATATATATATATATATATATATATATATATCTATATATATATATATATATATATATATATATATATATATACATACATTTTTTTTTTGGAAATCCCATTTTTTTTACCTTTGGGAAACTTAAAGTTTCATCAACCAATATTTTTACATAAATTATCAATTAAATGTCTTTGTGTTTGTGGGTTGCACATAGTGAAGAACCCCCCCCTGGGAATTGTCATCCAACTCTACAGTGCCCATCAACTGTATGGATTGTTTTATCCTCTTTAAACTAATTGTTTTGCTTTTACAACCTTTAAACTACCCTTTTACCAAGACCCTCTCCCAGCCACCATCGGCAGCTGTTTTCAGCAAAACAAAACTTACACAAACCCACTGCATGCTAATAGCCCAGCATTAAACAGCAGCAAGAAAAACTTAGCAATTAGCTAGAGACAGTCGGTTAAAAAACAATTAATAGAGTTTTAAGTCACTGGATAACCCACTTTAAAAGACTCTGTCATCAAATTGTGCCATACAGATTAAGATCACTATAAAATGGCTTT